>CAFUXE010001118.1:145611-169602 GCA_903364295.1 Serranus cabrilla
GCCGGGAGCCATAAATCATGACCTTCTTCAATTTACACAGGGAGCATATTGATGGTTTCCTATCTCCTTCACTCACTTTCACCTAGTTACATTGTCTAAGACAACAGCACTCTGGGTAACCATGACTGACACTTTACAGCCTATTCTCAGTGGACTCTCACCTCAGCCGCTGAATAATCCTCACATGAGGCTGAAGAAAGGAGTGTGAGGTAGCGGTGACAGTACAAGGTTGCACTAACTGTGTGATCATAGATTTTTCTAAAAAAGAGTGCAGGCAACAAGGTTTCCTGATTAACAGAGCGCAGTGTGACAGTGTCAATGCCCCTTCTGAAGCACAGGCAGACCCGACGACTGGTGACGATTTAAGGAGGATAAAAACATGGTTTACAAGACGGAAAGTCACTCTGAGGACAGTGGGCCATGCCCTAATTCCCTCCTACAAGACTGAAAACAGAGAAAAATACTGCGAGAGAAGAGCTGCAAGTGATTATGGGTTTTATTCTTTTACTTTCCTGGCAGTTTTATTTCTTTTTTTTTTTTTTTCCAGGTGTTACTTAACTAAGTACTAATATCACACTGTGAGAACAGTACTGAGGTAAAAAATATATAGGTATGATCAGGAAAATATAGTATTTAAAGTACTAACTGTGCAGTAAAATGTCCCCTGTGACTGTTAAACTGTTATTTATTAGAATAGTTTGTATTATTACTCCTCCATTAATGTAAAAGCAGGATTTTAATGCTGTAGTTAGTGGAGATGAAGCTCATTTTGAACTGTTATTTAATGTTTATTTTCATTATGAATTAATCTGTATTAATCTATAGATTGTTGGGTTTGTAAAAATACTGAAAATAGTGAGAAATGCCCAAAGTGACACCAAGTTCCCTTTGTCCAGCCAATTATCCAAACCTTCAAATATTCACTAATACATTAAAATTATAAAAAAAAAAATAATTGAGAGGAAAATCTGAAAACCTTCACAGTTTTGAGTCTGGTACCATGAAATGTTTTTACATAAAATAACTTTAACCAACAGAATAGTTTCCAATTAATTTTGTCATTAAACTTGTGTCAATAGTCTTAAAAATCTTAGAGAATAAGTAGAATAAAAAGACTCAGTGTTTGAGTAAATGTACTTAGTTACACTCCAGCTCTAAATGGATGACACTGCACTAACACACTGGTCTATGTGACGCGCTGTGCAGAACGATCCACAAGTTAATACACAGCTGTTATTTCCAGCAATAATATGGAGTGGCGGGCGTAGCCGTGCCAAGAGAATAAATAAAAAATGAAAAAGTGACAAGGCCATTTATTTGTTTAATTCAATCTTCTGTTGAGAGATCTTTCGCTGGACATCATAGTTGATTTTGTTTAAGGGAATGCTTTGTGGCAGGCTGATTAAACACAGACTTACTCCCCCAACCCCCATATTGGCTGAAGTTGAAAGCCCAGTAAATGAAATGACTTCCACAGGATTGCACCACAAAGGAAGGGAGTGTGTCAGATGTGCATTCAGCCAGTGTTGTAGCCAACGCAAGGTCAAACGGGACATTGTGTAGACAGCGAACCAACTGACGGTCGGGGCAGGAGGATGCCGTTACACCCCAAGGCTCCGTCTTAGTAAACGTACAAGTGCATACGGACAGATGCGCACATACGTGATTGGTCATGCTAGGCGCCGTTTTACTGTACGTTTCATACGCAGAGGTCAGGACAAGGCTGCACTGTAACACTGCATATAGCATTACTGTAGTATTCACTATTATCTGTTTATATGTATAATGTATATTTGTTGTATAAAAAAACATTCATCAGGAAAAATGTTGATGGTATGGAGTGACTAAAGCAACAGAACATTATAGCAAAAGACAAAACAAAATCTACAGTTACTTAATTTTACATAGGGGTGAACAAAGGAACTAACTAACTACTTAAGAATATCAATTTATTTATTTATTTGAACATGGATATTCACTAGCTTTCTCTCTTTCCCATAATTTTTTGGATTTTTTTTTTTAAATTTTGATGTATGGAAACACTGGAAAGATTCTTGATCAAGAGGGTTTTGTTTTGCATCTCTCCATCACATTCTTTGTTGTTTATGTATAATAAAATGTTTTTTTTTTTTTTTTACATATGTGTAAACAATTAAAAAGTAATGGTGAAGTAACAGCCTGTCCTGCTTTGGAGAGAATGACTTACTGTAGAAGAAATAAAGAATGTCTTCCATCTACTGCAGGTTATGTTAAGTGCTACATATTTGTAGTAACATGCAATTCAATCTGCCTCTTAAAAGGCAAAAGCTGCAGTCTTATTCTGTACCTTCATATATTTCAAACTGCTTTATAAACTCAAGGATACAGTGTTGTTGAGGGTATCCATGGAGACAACCATCATGCATGCATCCAAACTCCTATGTACTGTAGGTGCTCGGGGATCTGCACAAAAAAGAACAAATAAAACAAAAATTAACATTTAAATCTAGTGGACCAGAAAAGGTTCCAGTGGCATGACCTTATTATAGCATGTGTCATGTATATTTATTTTTATATGTGTTTCCTGTAGAGTTAGCCCAGAAAAGTGGATTATTGGACAATTTGATCTTCGAGTGCCAACATTATAGTCTGTGATGGTGGGAAAATGTGGTTATTAAACAAAAGTTTATTTCATTGGGGTATATGGAGGTGCTGAATGTTTGACTTTTACATCAAAATGCTTGGTTTCTTTCAGTAAATCATGATATTTGTCATATGTTTTGAAGTGCTGGTACTCAGTACTGGCTCATTTTTCAGGCACTTTCAAGATTAAAATGGTCTTCCTCCAGATTGAGGGATGGGTTTAGGGTCTGATGAAGACCACCGTGGACAAAACATTTTAATATTCATGTAGAATACAGATAGATATTAATGTGTGATATCCATCACAGACCTTGTAATGTTAGAACATGTGATATTAAGTTAACCCTGATAGTAAATATAGTACAAACTGAATGTTTTTGACTGATTTCTTCCCACGTTTGTTAACTTGACGAAGAAATAATTTGCAGTGATTACATAAACCATGTGATTTTATTGTCACTGTACATTCAGTGCACTGTTAGATCTGACTCACTCCAAAAAAAGCATATATTTACACATGGGTACATTAGGCATGAACACAACAAACAAAACACAAGAAAATGCCACACGATAGTGTCCAGTGAAACCCAGCTGCGGTTGGCTTTTTGCTGCTTCATCAACATGTTCACATTGTTTTTCCCTTTGTCTCCCCAGGACTGTGTGTGCATAGTTACCCTGTCCCTTCCCGAGCATAGATAGGGTACGTTTATAATTAAAATGAACCAAAGCTCCCTTTTAACTTGATTCATATATCACAATTGCTAACATATTGCTTGTGAGGGGAGTAAACCTCCTGGGTAATCACATGTCTACGGTACACACACGTAGCCAGGGTCCTTTATACACCGCGGACCACAACGGCCAGGGAGGCTCCTCCATGTTTTATGTAAATCTCGTCATCTCAGAGTGCACGGAGATAAGATAAGTCCGCAAATGGAACAGCGAATAAGCAGCTTTCTCCTCCGAGGAATGTGTTCCCCAATTGCAGCAGGTTCATCTACATTTTTTTTAATACCCAGTCAGTGATGTCACTTTATTTCTGTGCCACTGATTCCCAGGAGGAAGCCATGGCCCGTTTCCAAACCCAGTGTAATTTTCAAAATATGAATTGAGGTATAGACTACTTCACTCGCTATACGTCCTGCTGTGCTGATAACTAAAATCGATGATAACACAGAGCGCGTTCCAGCACTGAAAGATACAAAGACACAAAAGAAAATCCCACCTTAGACCAAATATAACAAACTCACATGACTCAATACAGTGATTTATATTACACAGCTGTTCAGGTGGGCTCTAAATGTGTGCTGCTACATCATGAGAAATCCATTAAATTAAACAAACCATCAGAGTTCTATCAATGCACAGCAGCTACAGTATAGTATGGTGAAATATGCACAATACATTTGCAGTGTACAGCACTGTACAGTAGTATGTCCACGTTGTAAACAAAGCACAACTAAATGTCAGCCTGATGCTCCACAACACAAGGAACATAGGTGGCCATATTTGCCTTGCATAGCCCAGTGATCGCTCTGTTACGAAACTATTACAGACACCCATGAAATCGCCTTTGTAAAGGTTTAGACAAACCCTCCCCGCCGTCAACCGAAATAAAACGTCTCTCGTCCCCAAGGTAGAGCCAAAGCAGAAATTTAATTGCTCCATTTCTATTGAGAATTTCAGCTTAGGAGACAATTAGAATTAATTGGATGTAAGTAGAACCGCTTTTAGAAGTCTGAAAATATATTAAGCATTTTTCTTTTTATTTTCTTGTATTAATTTGAGAAGAAGGGAAAGTTGGGAAACAATTATCTGTCTTCAAAGTGCACGGAGGAGAGAAGGTCATCACTTTGCACGCTTTGGTCAAGTTTTCGGGGCCAAACGTGCTCATTAACACTCTCCTTTACCCAAAGTAATATGAAAAACATCACTTTTTAACAGCAGTTTCATCTCTGAGTTACAGGGCGAGACTTCTCATATCGACACAGATGTTTAATCGATACATATATCGATTAAACATAAGATAACAGGCCTTTTTTTTTAGCTGTTATCACCAACATAGGGTTATAGGATGCTCTAAATGAATGGGTGCACAGCTGGATGATTAGCAGAATGAAACCATTAATAATACACTGTAAATAACATCCATGTCCACTGGCTCAAAATGCAGTTTTATCACGTTTAAAATTTTAAAGTATTTGAAGACACTACGCTTTGGTTTACTGTACAGCGGTGAAACATCCCTCATTTCAATCAGGGACGGATTAGCTGGTTACACATTTGGGGAAGTGCATCATGGGAATTGTATTCTCTACTGTATTGGGTTATAATTATCTATGCATTACATTACAGTGAGTCAATAGCGTCTGTTCCTGTGGGGATCATTTCAAGTGTAGAAACTCTTGTTGTTTGGGCAGAAAGCTAATGGCACTTTAAAACACTTTACAGTGTTCATAAAGGACGATTTCTGTCTCACTAAAATCCTAACAGCAGCTGATTATTGTATTTTTTAATCTTATGATAACATGTTTATAACAGTATCACATTTTTCGGATTGCTTTCTTTGAATAGTTTGGCAACTTGTTTACAATTTCATAGATATTAACTTATAAAAGATTATACAGATTTATTAACTTAGTCAGTGTTTGTAGAAATGAACATACAGTGCCCGTCTGAATTATTAGCACCTTCATTAAAGCAAAAATAACACAATGAGCCTTAATCATTATTATCGAGTTTCAATTTTGAGTTTGTGATTCAAGTTATTCTCAGAAACACAAGTGTCATTATATTGTTGCACATTGTTTTAATTGTAGGGTTGGAAACTCTTTGTACCCAACACTTCAAGTCCAGTTCAGAGGGCTATGGTGCAATTTTAAAGATGTACTCTGCAAGATTTTGCCCCGTGCCTTAATTTTTTGGTTTGTTCCTGGGCGTCACCCTTTGGGTATGAAGGTATGAAAATAGCAGCTGACAAAATGCAAACATGTGGAGTCAAAAGAGCAGATGAGAAACCAGAGTAAGCTTTGCTTTCACTTTTGTTAAACCAAAGAGGAAGGAAGTTTAAATGTGTTTACAAACAGTAAGCGACAATTCCGGCACCGTATGCCTTTAAAATGATGCATTATTTTCAAAAATTCTATACAGGGTTTATTTTTCTCACTGTGTGACTACCTGCAACTTTAAAACAGCGTATGGGCCAGTTTTAAAAACTTCACCAAATTTGGCAATTGTCATAAAAACACAGAAGTTAGGCCCACTATTACATGAGAACTTTGTTATTTGGAAATCAAATGTAATCGGACTCTGTTAGAGTCTAAATAAAGTCTTCCCTCAGAATCTCAGTATCCAGGCTGTTCTCATTCACTGAGGAGAAGGCAGGTGACGCGGTATAAAGAGTGACAAAGTTCACATCAGGAGGATGTTGGGGTGGATGGACTGATCAAACAAACACAGGACTTTCACGGTCATGTCGAAAGGGTAATCCCAGAATTAGGAAATGCTCGCAAGTTTTGCTACCTGACGACATATCTTGAATATATTTAACCATTAAGTTCGATTTCACAAATCTACGGTTGGCACAAACACTGCTGTATGTGTACTGTGTTACTCAACTTGCACACTTAACCAATATAACAAATTTAGTTATAGTACGCCAAAATCTTTTTCTAACCCTAACCATGTAATATAAGTAGTTATATAGTAACTTTGTTGCCTAAAGAGTTTCTGCACTGCGGGGGCTTGCACAGTGATCGCTCGTGTTACTGGACATTTCTAAGGTAATGCACGAAAAATGGCATCATCTTCCATGATACATCCGACAAAAGGTTGTATGAGGACAGGCTGTAATATTTCATGTTTAGTTCACACTGGGAAGAAAATCAAGATCATAAAAAATGTTGAGATGCATGACGCTAGCATGCAGACTTTGGTATCACACATGACTAAAAACAAACTACTGCTGTGGACCTCATGCTACCAATATACTGACACTTGTTTTTGAGCATACGAAGGGATGTGGATACAAGGAAAAGCAAACCTTTACAATATAATGCAATCTAATACAGCACTCAAAAATGACTCATAAATGAGAGTTGAATCAGCACCTATGTGACACAAACAACATTATAAACTTCACAAAGGTAGTATTTATTACAGGTCTATCAGGTTGCATTACAGAGTGTTTAGATTGCATTAAATTGCATAGATGCTGCCGTTATTGCACCTGTATTTAAATAAAAACAACATTTTTTAACAAGCCATACAGTTTAAAATTCTCAGCACAGAATATAGCTTATCGTGTGTTTTTTTTCACAGTATGTTTAGTTGCCAATATTTGTGTACGACACTGAACACAGAGAGAAGTGAAGAGTGAGGAGGGAGTTTAGTGTCTATAAGCAAAAACCACTGACCGAGACTCAGAGGCTACCGGACCGAGCTCGCTAGTACAATACCCATTATTGCCACGTTATTCGTAGATGCTTAGTGCAAACTCTTTGTGAACTATGATCACCAGCCAACCATTGTCCTTCTGTAAGCACCAAGTTAACCGCTGAGTCGATGAAACTACTACGAGGTAAATATATCACGAGGAAATCGAGAATCTTACAGACCCATGGCGGGCACACCGCTTTCTTTGATGACGAATATAAGAATATGTCTAACAATTCTCCCCCTCCCCCCCGCCCCCCCGCCCAGTGCAATTTCACACAATATACAGTACACATATTATATGTAGACCAGTTAGAGACTATTGCTTTAACAACTGAGATTAGAAAATATGAAAGAAAGAAACACGTAATGTGGCTCCGTAGCCGAACAGTTCTTCAGGACATTTATATTAACACACTTCCATTTGGAGATGAAAATAAGAAACAAATTCACAGAAGCTTCAGGTGATATAGAGCAATGGGCCTCTGGTTATAACAAGACCTCGGTTGCCTGATTTCTGTACACAACAACTTTATATACATCATCATGATCCCATGTGTTGATATTCACCCTTTTTAAAACCATTTCAAGTCCCTTTTTCTTTTATCTTTATTACCATTTAAAAGTGTTAAAATGACTCAGTAGTCCATCCTCTCACTGTCAGTTGGCACACCACCTTTATTTTTTACGGGCTGTCCCTCGGCTCCCATTGGGTGATGCAGCTGTCCGTCAAACTTCTGGCCCAGGTGTCAAGCCTTGGCCTCCAACATCTCGAGGAATAGTTTGTGCATGGGGACTTTGCCCTGCATTTTGATGCTGTAGAAGTGCTGAACGGCCTTGGTGGCGGTCTGACGGAGCAGAGGCAGGGTCATTAGCAGCTTGCCAGCCCGCCGAGGGTCCTCTGGGTGCTGGGAGCCCTCAAAGTCCTGCAGAGCCTCATGGAGAGAATCCTGGAGCCTTTGGACGGCCTCGATGTTCTCTATGTGCATGGAGTCTGCAGCAGGAAGGGTGGAGCAGAGGGGAGGGAGACAGAAAAGATTTGAATTAGTCATACTTTAAAGCTACACTAAAATAAATCCTTCTGTTGACTTACAAGACTTTACACTGCCAAAGTCTCTCAGATATGCTGGGTTAGGCCTGCTGGCTGTTCCATGGTCCAGGTTAGGGTCGAAGAGCGATAAGTTTGCTTTAGTGTGACCTCAGTTTGTAACAGTCTTCTAGCTCAAAATGTCCTGGCATGCCCCTACAAAAGGTTGCTTCAAAAGACACATTCTGACCACGAAGTAACAACCAAAATGACGACAAAGAAACATAAAACAACTACAAAATGACCAAAACAACTACAAAGAGTTGCTAAACAGCTGAAAAAAGATACAAGGAGACTCACACTGACTTTGAAAAGGGGAAAAACAACCACAGAGACAGAAAACAACTTCAAAGAGACACAAAATTGCCACAAAGAGACACAAAGCAACTAAGAAGAGACTAAAAACCTACTAAAAGGGGACACAAATCAGCTACAAAGACTCAAAAAGACCAATAACAAAAACAACTACAAAGAGACACAACATGAACAAAAAGATTGTCTGTCACTGTCTAATTCATCCCTGGTTTATATAACACAGCTCGGGTGTACAGCCCACCTGATATTAAGTTATTTAAAATGTTTGACTTGTTCTATTTTGGAAGATTTATTTCTGATTTCTTGTTTTTATTTCTTTTGTACAGTATTTTAACTGTGTGCTTGTAATTTGTTGTCTATATTTGTGATTGTTCTTTTTATTGTCCATGAAAAAACACTCTGTGCTCTAAGCTTGAAAAGTGCTAAACAAAAAAAAAAAACCTTTATTATTATAATAATTATTATAGAACAAAAACTTTCCATTGATCTCCAGTCCGACACACACAACAACAACAGCTCTGTGTTTGCAGCAGCATCGGCCAGCTTTAAATTCTGCAGGCTGTCTTTGCAAACATGCAATTTTGGAGAGAGGTTTTCTCTTGGTAGTAGTTAATGACGCTCCTTAAATAAATGCCTGTGCGTGGCCAGGACTCTAGGGAGAGAGAGAGGGAGAGGTACTGTAGGTCTGTATAAATATACGGTAGGACAGGAAAAAAGATTCATTTCTTTTGGTATCATGGACCACATACATCCCCCCTGCTAATGAATTCAGATGGCTGCATTACTAGGATATCGTTCAGCTGAATGATGGCGGCAGATGGCCTTCATTTCCATAAGAAAGAGCAGTTGGCCCCCTTATGTATAGGCTCTAAAATAAAACCAGTTGAGACTTATTAAAAACTGCTCTCTATGTATAAGTCTACAAGTCAGGGGGAAAAAAAACAGGCTTGTCCTCCAAAGGACGAGCTGACGGAGAGAGAGAGTTTTAATGGACAAGCAGTGGTTTTGCTTTCAGCCAATTTCACCGCAGACATACAGTGACGGGTCTAATCCGTGTATGTATCACATCCACAATTCATTAACTGATAGATACAATTGTGCACGACAAAATGCGAATTCAATTCCGCATTATAATTGAATCGAAGCAATTCATCTTGGTTTATCTTACAGAATAAGAGCAGCTCGTCTCGTCCTAAACACGCCGTATTACTGAGGCTGAACCCAACGTGGCCGCTGATTGAAGTGTGTGAGTGAATTAGATCAGCTCTGCTGTGTGTCATGAAAGTTGTGGAGTGAAGTAAGGACCGTGTATAAACATGTAAATGAGGCAGAAAAAAGGAAAGTACAAGGCTAATTATGTTCCTAACTGACTGATTAAGTCTCTTTTACCAGTCGCCTTCTGTGTAAATTGCGTTTCTATCTTGGGAAATTAACTAGGCTATGTGGACCGCACATGTGTTCCAGCTCTCTTCATTTGAAACCTTCATGTTAATACTGATCTGATCCTCGTTTGGCTGTGCGAGCATATGTGTGTGTGCGAAGCAGCGAGAGAGAGAGAGAGAGAGAGAGAGAGAGAGAGAGAGGGAGAGAGAGAGGAGGGGAGAGGGAAAAAAAGAATATGTTTTCAAATGTGTGTCAGTGTGTGTAAATGCACCGGGTGGGTTTTCGCGTGTGTGTTGAAGGAGGTTAGGGGCGGAATGCAAAACTAACTTTGAAGAAACAATTTCCATGTAATCCGTCAGCAGCCTGGCGTCAATCCCGTCGATACTCCGCTAATTACAAAATCAATGGCCATGAATTTCCACAGCTGTCACACCCACAGGACCCCTGGAGCCGAAGCTCTCCGAGACTGTGTTCAAACGAGCCGAAGCTGCCCTTTCGCCCTCCCTGAGCCTCCCTCTCAACCCCTGCCTTCCTCTCTCACACTTCTCCCTTACCTTTACATCCCTGTCTTTCCATCACCCCCCTCTCCCCACCACTACCCTCCAGCTCTCCCCTCCCATTTATCCTCCCCTCTCTCCACTCTCCCATGGAGAGTTTGTCATCAGAAGACTAAAGCTCTGGGCTCAGCATTTTTCATTTTTCAGTCAGGCAGGAGAAAAGACTCCTAACAGGCATTGATTAGTGGGGGGACAGGCCCGGCCTCATGAAAAGCAAACTGTCGATACGGGCGCAGCATCTTCACATTGGAACAAACGAGGCCCGTCGCTCCCCAACGCTCATTCCACTCCACTTAACACATTTTATTGACAGCCCCTGTTTTCCTAATGAAATGCTAAATATATCTCCCTCGGCTGTGGCGCGCTGGCAGCCACTGTTATGGAGATGGAGAGAATGAGAGCGCAATGTGACAGTCTCTCTCACACACACACACACACGTATGTGCACACAAATTAAAATATAGATGCACACACAGTTTCACACACACACATAGGCAGTGGTGAATTAAACAAGCGTGCCGCTGACCTTTTTGTCCCCTCTTATCAGGAATCCTTCAGTGTGGAAGTGATCGGCACACCAGATACAGACAATCACTTCACATTTTTTTGTTTTATTTCTTTGTTTGATTTAATTAAACGTCAACTATCTAGATTTATTGAAGATTTAACATAGCGATGTGCCTCTCTGTTAAGCTTATGACATCAAAATAGAGAATATTTACCTACTGAGCACAATTTATAATAAAAATACAAGTTACTGATGATACCTTTAAATATATCATTTTAAAAGTCATGTACCTAAACCAATTTAATATTGTAAATTTATATATATGTATGTTTCCTATATTTTTCCAATTTAAGGTGGGAAAACTTATTCAACATTAATTTTATTTCAGCCTGTCATTGTAGCCATATAAAGTTTACACTGTGTGAAATTTAAATCCAAGACTTTTTTAGGGCATTTGAATGCTGTGGTAGGGTTGGGTTATTTGTCATTTTCAAATATGAAATAAATGTAAAAATAAACAGCAAGTTCTCAAAACCCTTGGACCACATAGGTTGTTTGTTCCTACGCTTAACTGCAGCACACATAATAATAACATAACAGGAGCATTTTCAAAATGATCTAACCTAACCCCGGAGATCTACATGTCCTCATACCGAAACATAACGTACAAAGATTTTAAACACGCTGATAACATTGTGAACCCGTCGCAGTTTTGTTAGGATTAGGGAACAAAAGTACTTGCTTAAGGTTAGGAAAAAAAGTGCATGGTAAGGTGTGACAAAGTTAAAATATAAAATAAATGGATGTAACTTCCAAAAGTGAGATAGTCATGAAGGTGATAGAAGACCGGAAGTTTAGTTACACAACACGACTAAAACCAGTGTTCCAGTTCAATGTCCTGTGTTTGTTTGAACCATACACCACTAAGTGGACTTTTTCCATTTATTTAGTGTATTTGAAGGGGGTGCATCAGTTCTTGGTGAGTGGGATTGAGGAGGTGAACTCTACCTGAGTTGGCGAGGGCGATGGCTTTGAGCGTGACGAACTCCTCCTTCTCCATGCGCAGCTTCTTGTAGCGTCGGACCAGCGGCAGGATGGCGACGTGCAGGTCCAGCAGGCCTGAGATCCTCGCCTGCTCCTCGTCCACCACGTAGTCCTCCGCGTACACGATCTCGTCCTCGCAGGGCAGCGAGCGAAACACGATGCTCAGCACCAGGATCTCCATCCAGGCGCTCTGCAGTAGACTCATCTGGTCTGCCAGCGAGAGAGTGGAAAAACCTGCAGAAATGAAAAGATTTTTCTTAATTTTTTTTGGGAGATTTGCTTTGCGGGTTCTTGCTTCACTCACACTGTGAAACCACATGACAAATCACGAGACCAACCCATTAACCTCACCATACTGTAATCGTCTGACTCAAGTCCTCAGTATGTTTTATGGGCTGTGTATACAACCCTGTATAATCCCCGGAGAAGTCAACTTGAAACAGAGGCCTATGACTGTATGTGGAGGCTTAAGGGAAGAATATAAATCAGTCAAGTATGGAGGCCTTTGAAACATGAGCCAGGGCTGCTTCAACCATCAACCGTCGACAGTCAGCCCTCTGCAAACCACCACATAAGCACATGAGACAGCGCTTAGCGAGGACAAATCCACTCTTAAACCAAGCCACCTCTTATTCTTGTCAAGGCACAGAAGAGAGAATACGAAATAATTCTTCTCTGTAACAGAAACAATCCATTCTGGATTTTAAACCTGACTAATGGGCTGAAATAAAGTGACTTCCGTCATTTTATCATTACTTCTGGTTTGTGTCACCATCTGTCATAATATGAAGTTATCCATCAAATACGTTGCAATACTCTTCTGATGGTGAAATAAGGCACTTAAGAACTGAATTAACAAGAGTTGTGTTCGGTCTATAAGGACACACGTATCTGCACTGTGTGTGTGTGTGCTCTCAAAATTAGAGGTCTGTGTAAAAGCTGCTTCTTACAAACGATTTTTGTTTTAAGGAAGCCAAGTAGTGTCGTATAAAGACTGACAAAGTCCACATATGGAGGCAGGCCGACTTAACTTGTAACAATACTTGTAACGGTATTTGTGATGCAACCTAAGATAACTTACAAACGTTTAATAGTTTAATAAAGTAAATATTCTTATTATTACCCAAACTGTGATCTTTTCCAAAACTGAACTAAGAAGTTTTGGTGCTTAAACCTAAACAAACTGTTTCCAGGATTCACCACATTTAAAATGATGATTGTTACTTTTAGGTATCAGGATGGTTAATTTCCTGCTGATGGTTTATGTCAGTCATAAATAAAATGACTGGAATTTCTTTAAATTTGTTGCATTTGTTATTATTACAAAATGACATAACTGTTTTATGATAGGAAATATTTTCAATCCCGCAGAGGTGACATTATATAAACATTTCACCTTCTTAATTCCTTTTGTCTCTTGTTTTAAACCGTATGAACTCGGGGGAACAATCCAGCCAAGATCTGGAGGTCGACCCATCAACTCTCCTCTCCAACATTCACACAAACCACATCAAACAGACGGACATCTGAAAGGACCTCAAGCGCCACAATACCTTTCTCTACTCTATAGTGAATAGGAAGGTGATTGGGGGTATTGACCAGGGCCTTGAACCCACCACTCTGCTTACTTAAATCTGAGGCTGTATGGACGGGAATGGGGCAGGTTGACGTAAAAGAGGTCCTCCCGATGGTTCTTATCAAGCAAATAGAGAAACGACGGGGAGAGAGAGAATGAGGGAGAGAGAAAAGAGCGCTGGGGGTGTCATTGATTAGTAGATTGTAATCAGTCCACCAAATGCGAAAGGGGGATCGATCCAAGCCTCAGATCTGACAAACAGACAGTTGATGGAGGACATCCGGTACACGTTTAGTGGGGGGGTGGAGGGACTACGGGATCACTGGATACTGTATGCTGCATCAGGAATCCATGAATTTACTCTGCATTCCCAAAAGACTACAAAATTAATGGCTTAATCCCACAAGACAAAGTGTGTTAGAAAAACTGATGTGTAGGAGTGATTCAGACCAAAAAATATGCATGTTTAATACATTAAACTTTGAATTTGGTTCACCAAAAACGCATTTCTAAGTCTGCTTTATGGTGCCATTTCTTTTGCAATTTGCTCAGCCTTTTCTTTCTACATTTCTTTACACATTTTGTAAAAGAAGCATCGACGTCTTCAGCTGTCTCCTCCTTTTCTTCATCATTCTTTCCTTTCTTCCAGCCTGTGTGTGTTTTTTTCTTTCCACTCAATTTACTGAAGCGATGGAGTGACTTCCTGGCTCCCTGGGGGTCGCCCCGGAGCTTCAGGTGTGTCGCCCGGAGGTGGCTGAGTTAAGTGTCGCGGTGGAGGGTGATTCCCCCTGATGAAATATCAATATTTCACCCCACTGATTTACTGCCGTTTGACCAAACATGACACAATATTGAGCAAACCCGGGAATGTCTATGTCTCTGTCTCTGCCGTTTTCTCCGCTTGTGATGACAAAAAGCTCCAACAGAGGCAAGGTTTCCACTGCACTACATCAAAAGGCATTATTATCTACTATTCTGCCCTATAAAGGCAGCGCGCAGTAAGGGAGAAATTAAGAAAAAGGAGTTTAAAGTTTACAGGCTGGCAGGCAAACTGCGTAAAGCCTTCATTTTATATCTTTGAGAAGGATTGTTTCACTGAGAGAGACTGAACAGGACACCTTAAAATGCAGTTTCTGCACTCTGCCTTTGGGTGAAATCAAAAAGAAATTCAATCTACAGTTTTAAACACATTTAAATATGTTATTTAAAGGTGACTTAAACACCAAATTGTGTGAAATCACTTGAGTCAAAAGCTGAGATGGTGATCACTGACACTCTGCTAAGCTAAGCTAGGCTACTTCCTTATTAGCTGTAGTAGCCTCATTTATCTGTAGCTAATGTCTTATTTAGCCTATTTAACAAACTGAAATACCAGACTTTTGATTTAAAATATAATTTTCAATGAAAGACAAAGCACAGTAAGTAGAGTTAGCTTTAGCTTAAGCTAGCTGTTTCTGTAGCTGTTGGATGTTTCTTGGAGCAGAGCCTGTAGATTAACAAGCCATCGGACATTTTTTAGGTTAGTCTGGCGACGGAGGGTTCAAATACAAATTTGTTGCCAATACATTTTAAAAGAAAAGTAGTGTCACTTGGATTACATTGTCTGTCAATCTAATGAGTAAATGTAATTCACATATTTGCCAAATTGCTAAAAAGTTGTCAGTTGAATGCAACTTATAAAAACTTAGGTCTTGGTTAAATATTGAAAAGGTATTGAAAAAGTAAAAAATATTTCAAGGTTTTAATTTATAATTTAAAAACTTGACATATCAGGCACAATGTTTATGAACATCTGATCTCCCCCCAACCTTATCCTTAACCTTATTTAGAAAGTGTCTTTGTCTCCTAAACCACATGAAGGGCTCATCAAGAAGTCCACACTGTCTATTTTAAGTGATATTGAGTCAAATTTGGGATTCAATTCTACTACCTACGACTGTTAATCTGCAGGTCACACTGAGCCACATAATTTAACAGCATGTTTATTCCTATAAGGGACCAATCGTCGGCATATTGTGGGATGTTAGTGATTGTTCACAGAGAAGAAGGGTGCTCTGCCTATGCAACAGTACAGTACAGGTACAGATCAGATAAGTAATTGAATCCCTATTCAGTACAATGAAGAGACTGAGTGGCTGGCAGTGAAGCTTGAAGCTGTCATTGAGAGCTAGGTCTAAAACAGACAGCAGTTCACTCTCTATTCATTTAGTATCATTACAGGCCTCCTAAGAGCCCTAATGGGCCTAATAAAAAGACAGAGGTAATAATGAGACTAGAGGGCCCTATATGAGCTGCAGGAGCAGGAGGGGGGAGAGCCAGGGGAACAAGAGAACAAGGAAGCCAGAGAGTGTGTGTGAAAGATATGATGGCAGAGAGTGTGTGTGTGTGTGAGTGGCAGAGAAAAAGAGAAGGAAAGAGGAGGAAAGCGATGCCGAAGTGAACAAACGCTAAATACCAGAGGGCGCTGAATGCTGTTGCATGGTATATAAATCTATACGTGTTGCACTTACATGTCTGAGATGGTGCGTGTGTGTTAACAGCTGCACAAATTAGTGGCCACCTCTGACCTCCTGACAACCGCGCAGCGACTCTGTTTCCATTCCATGACAGCGTGTGTAACGTCCAATCAACGGCCTCCTCTCAAACGCACGGAAAACCAGGTCTCCTCTCTGTTTTTTTCTTTAAGTGTATTTTATTTTTAAAGCTTTTAATAGATATTTGGTGCAAATATTTTCTTTCATATTTAAGTTAAATAAGCATACAAGTCGCCCACAAATGTTTAGATGTCAACATGCAACAGAAAACCCATCCAACGCTGCAGGTTTCCCTGCAGGTTTCCACATCTGGATGTTGAAGGACTTTTACATTAATGGAGCGATCTGCAGTAATGACTCTTATTACCTCATCGTTAAGGCCATTTGCTCACTGGGCTATGAGTGTAATGGTGGGAGTGGACTGTTAAACTGTAGGGACCCCTTTTGTCTTAATCGTTACTTGGTGACACCCTGACCCGGTGGCCCCGGGTAAAATGTCCCCAGAGTGTCACATGGTCCTTTAATAACTCTGTCAGGTCTGGATTTAGATCTACATAGCATACAGGATCAATAGCTATACATATAAAAAGAGATTGAGGTTTAGAAATATGACGGTGAATTTCTTCCACACTGTAGAGATGGTCTGAATCTGTAAAATATACCTGAATTTTTAAAAAGTTTGTTTAAAAAATATGTTTTTTAAGATGTTTTTCAGGAAAAATAACTCCCTTTGTCTCTAAAGCGACTTATCCACCATCTTCAAAACCAAACCTCCTAATCAGAAACAAACAGCTCCCCTGTGTCTTTGTCAAGTCAACCGTCTGAGGTTCCCAGGGCAGGTCTGGTATCAACACACCTTCAGCAGCTACAAATTACATTCATTAAGGTCTAAAACATAAATCTGATGACTAATCAGTGATTAGGGCTAACCATAGAACCATGGACAGACAGAGAGCTGAGCAGCTGGTTAGTGTCCTCCCAGCTGAAATCCACAAGGAAAAAAAAAAGGAAATTGGTATGTTTAGTTGTCTATCTGCCGGTGTTGGGGAATAACTAATTACATATCTTTACGTAATTTAATTACAAAACAAATGAACGGTTACTAAGAAAATATGTGTCATTAAGCACAGTCACACAGTACACAATACAGTTTCTAATTAAAATGTTGGTGGTCACAAAGCTGAATATATATACAGTTTTTTTCAGTAAATAAAAGTTAAGCCATAGTGACAAATTAAAGTGCAGCACTATCAAGAACAGGATGGCTTACAAAGAGCAGCCTCTACGTCCAGTCAGCCTCCATTCATTTGGGAATAGGGGCTGAAATTTTTAGCATTAATATCTGTTTGTCCGCCTCTCATCTGCCAATCAAATCAATGTTCATTTCTGAAAGCAATCTGAGTCCAGGCATGAGACGATGTGGACATTTCTTGTCATGATTATCCTGCTTTTTTTTTGACATTTAAAAAATACCTTTCCAGCACTTATAATGAAATTGATTAATTGTTTTAATAGTTTTTCAAGCAAAAACATTGAGCACTCTTTGGCTCCAGATTCTCAAATATGAAGATTTCTCGTTGTTTTATATCATTGTAAATTAAATGCATGTATCTTTGGGTTTTATACTATTATTAGCACCAAACAAAACCTTTAAAGACGCATCTTTGTGCTGAGAAATTGTGTATTGAATAGATTTGCTGAGAAAATAACTGGCAGATAAAAAAAAATGGATTACTGCAGTGCTATACTTCGTTTAAAATGTTGAATTGGCCACTTTGTACACACTACCCTTGATTGGATCAATGCGCTGTATCTACTTAAAGTCGAACCTGTGCTTCCTTTTAACACACAGTGTCTGTTTCAACTGATAGAGATAAAAGGAAAAGAAGATTTGACCACATTTGCATAACAAGTCTTATTTAAGAATTCGTCAACAAGGGCCGGGGAAATCCATCAGTATTTCCCAAAATAAATCAATTTTACTGTGTAGTCTCCTTAAGTAAGTAAGAGGATTGCTTTCTTGAAGTCTGGGATTGAAATGGAATACATTGACACAGGGGCGGATCCCGCTCCCCCCACAAACTCTCCCACCCTACACAGTCAAATCAAAGGTTTCAGCTGCTCTTTATTGATTAGATTTTAGAATATGGGACTAGCTTCTCCCTTAGGTGCAGATGAGTAGCAGATGTTAATTATCCTGTGTGTGTCTCTGCATGTGTGTGTGGGGTGGGGGTGTGTGTTTGTGTGTGTGTGCAACAGTCAGTGAACTACTTCAGTAATCTCACACTATATCGTTCCAGCAAATTAAACTACAAATGTGTGTTTGCTTCTGTACTTTACCAACAGCACATCACCTTCTAAATCCAACCATTAAAATAACAAATTACTAAATAGATTTTTTTTCAATTCAAACCAGAACAAAAGTCTAAAAATCTATAAAGTTCTTTATAGATGAGAAATGAACAGGATCAGTCATTCACCAGCAGTCATGTGTCTGTACCTGGGATATGTTTTGCCCAGCCGATGATGACCACCAGTTCGCGGTCGGCCAAGTCGCACAGCGTGGTCAGGGCCTTGATGTCTCCGTCGGGCATGGTGGGGTCGGGCATGGCATAGATCTTCTCTGGCTCCACCACCAACAGATGGGAAACGGTCTTCGTCACTGAAGGAGCAGGAGAGGACGGGTGCAGGGGCGGAGGGAGAGATGAGAGACGTGTTATGAAAGCATTTCACTGGAACACAGAAAATTACAACAAATGAATCATTATGTGTTAATTAGAAATATAGTCCAGCATGTGAGAGTAAAGGGTGAGCAGGTGTGCTTAAGGTTGAATCTGACAACAGCATAACTGAATCCCATGAGATTGAAAATCCACCTAAAAAACTCTCACTGTGCATTGTAGTCATGGCAATATATACAAATACTGACCATAACTGTGATATTTAAGAAAAAGGATTAATAATATCCTGTAACAACTTGCAAATAATCAAGTGTCTCTTAAATTCTGTGGATGTTTTGTATTTATCAGTCTTGCTTTTTTTAATATCCATTAAGTGTATTTGTCCTTTTTGTACAGCTATGGTTACAGACTCTCTCTTCACCTGCCTACACTAGTATTTTGAGTGTAATTAATTTGACAAAAAAGAGACAAAACACATAATAAATAAAAATACTGTAAGAATTTAAGGCAAAGTAAACATTGTGCATTGTGTTAAAAAGGACAAAAAGACAAGGAATTGCAAAATGACATAGATTCAAGACTAAGCTGAAATAGAAACCATTTACATAGAAGTTTATGTAGAAGTTGAGATACATACAATAAAATGTTGTAACTAAATATTATAATGTCAGGAATACTTTTGGCCACAATAATGCTGCAGTAAAATCTGATTTTGAATGAATACATTTATAATTGCAGTTCTTCATGATCCAACTTTTCTATAAAAGCCCCAAGTTGTGAAGTAACTGCTTTGATAAAAAATGTAAATGTAGCCGCCAAAACCTGCAACATTCAGCTGAGACAGAAAAACAAACAAAACAAACAAACAGTGAGACTCACGTGGCTTTTTGGCTGGAGGGGCGATGCTGAGGCCGAGGTAGGCGCTGTTCTCCGCGTCCAGCCTCCGTTTGTACTTCTGTCTCCCCCCTCTCACCCGGTCCAGACGAACACCTGCAACACACGTCACACATGTATGTAAATAGCAGCTAAACAAAGAAACTTTAAAGTTAACTTTATGGAATAACATCCTCCGCTACCACTACTTCTAATAAAAATAGACTAGTATGTTTTGCTGAGTCATTAATCTGATTTTAGTGTTAAAATCTTTGCCTGGAAATGTTTTTTCTGCATGAAATTTAATCCAAACTGCAATACAAAGTATCTTTTGGAAACCTTTCAAATGAAGCAGTGTTTTATTTTTGAACAACTTATTATATATCTGTATGCAATAATTTAGACTGCTCTCTAAAAACCTCTAGTTTTTTTCCTTTATTTTTGACCTTTTCACTGAGTTCAATGCCTCCTGGCTGCAGATGGAAGAGTGTAAGTATCTAGTTAGTATACAAACTGACATATCAGGGATTATCTTGAAAGCCATCTCAGAGGACACCGGCTACATCAGATGCACCTTATGTGCTGGATTTACACCCTTGTATTAAAAGTTGTTTGAGCACCGAGGGAGAGCAAACAGATTTTACATGGTCAAGTGGAATTGAGTCGTGTGAGATTTTCACAGTGACTCGTATAAATTCCTTTGATTCCCCTGGAAACAAAAGAATCCGATTAGGATGGTCTTTCAATTTCCTGACACCGACTATCCACTAACCTAATTACCCACCGTGCCCAGAGGGAGCTCATTCTTCCCAGCAAACACAGTGAGATCATTTTATGCCTGGCAGATTGAAGCTAAATCGAGAGCCCCTCTCCTAACACAGCTTTCCATTTGTACGCCTTAAAGTAATCAATAAGGCTTGCAAATAGACTTCTTGTTCTTTGAACACATGTGGATGCGGTTTTAATTAGTCAGTTAGGCAGCTAGGAACTGGGTTTACGATAGATGGAGCTTTAGTAGTTGTTCCGACCATTACTCTTGGTTAAGGTAAATTTAAAATTATAAATTGTGCTTCAGGAAACTGTGCGCATATACTCCAGATATTAAATCAATTCAATAGCTTCTCTCTGTTTAATGACACACATAGGCCTAATAAAAGGATATGCAGTTAGTAAAGGCTTTCACAACAATAAGCTTGTGTACTGCATAACGTATTAAAGGGAGAGTTTGGATTTATTGAAGTCGGGTTGCATGAGGTGTAAATCCATAGCCGGTGTATTACCTACAGTAAATGGCAGTTGGCACGCCCCCAGTTTGGAGAAGCAGGCAGGAGTACCGACACAGGAGCTGAGTAATGTACCGCTGTGGACAGGGGCAGCAGCAAAATGTATTTCAGACACTTAAAAAGGGCTCACCTAAAAAAAAGCTACATCAGTTCAAGTGTGAGCTATATTTAGAATATTTTCACTGTGTTATCTTGCCATAAGACGGCCCTGTTTCTGTGCTCTCAAAGCCACCAGACTCCATTGAAAAAAACAATAATTTTGCTTCACAGAGGTTGCTGAGTTGCTGCTCCATCACTGCCTTGATTGGTAATTCTTTGAGTTGTTTTGTGACCTAACACTTTAAAACACCAAAATCACACAAAAGAACAAACAAACTAACTCAACGAGGCAGGGGTAGACCCGCAACTCTCTTGTTCTGTGAGGTAAAATTGCCGTTTTTGTCAATGGAGTCTGGTGGCTTTAAAACACATCAAAGCGTGGCTTCAGGGCTGTTTCATGGTGAAGTAAAGCATTGTTTTAAGTGGCTAAAATATGTTTTGCTGCTGCCCCCTTCAACAGCAGTACGTTACTTAGCTTCTGTGTCAGTACTCCTGTGGATGACTGTGGATAAGTATCTCATACAACCCACCTCAAAAAAATCCAAACTGAGTCTTTAAGCAGGTGTATACTGTAAATTCACGTGCTATAGACGTGTAAGACTGACATCAAGTTGTTGCTGCTTTTGTCCCTGACATCGACCACCCTTCTCACATGCACACACACAGAAGCACAGGCTTGTGCGCGCACACACACACACACTGCTTTCCCTGCTGCAGGCTGCAGGGTCATGTGGCTGCGACAAGCGACAAGTGACCAAACAGCCGGAGTTAGAATTCCAAGATCCGCGGGGGCTGTTTGAACTGGAACATCCAACTGGCCCATAATTAATAGACGCTGACAAGAATTAAGAGCTCAGCGCTAACCAGTTTCAGTTTACAGCTTAGCGGCGCTGCAAACGGCAGAGACCCAAGGCAGGAGGGCAGAGAGAAAGACAGAGAGGGGAAAAAAAAGGAGTTAGATAATGTAGAAGAACGGGAGGGTTGGGGCATAAGACGGAACAAGCTGCTGTTTTTGGCTGAATGTATCAGTTTTCTGCCAGATCTCTGTTTTTCTTTCTCTCACTTTCCCTTCCGTCTGTCTCCTTTTCAGCATCGGGTGTACATCTCCCTCCCTGACAGCCCTGTCTGTCCCAGCCAGCGCCTGATCCGACCAGTGCGGGATTATCTCCTCCCCATGTGATACGGCACAGTACTGAGAATCTGACCACAACAAGACAGCTGGATGAGGCCCCTTGCAGAGGGCCGGGGAGGGGAGGGGGGTTTAGTGTCATCGTCAGCACCACATTCCACACCTCGGGCCCAAAACCACAGCAGCTCAGTGCTTCAAGACAATCGGGTGGAGAGGAGAGCTGGTGTCTCTGTAGCGAGGGAGCCTGCGACATGGGGGCCACAGATCATCTTAAAAGCATCCAGATCCATTTTTTACGGTTCTGGCGCTTCATAAAGTGTGGCAGCCAAAGTATGGATGCGGGGGGTGAAGCTGTGGGGAGCAGGAGGTGGTAAAAGTGTGTGTGTGCTGAACGTTATGGGCTCGGTAAGATCATACAGTACGGTACAGTGTGCTCATAACTTAGACGGCCTGAGACGCAGAGATACCGGCTGACAGTTTGTGTGTGTACACGTGCATGTGTGTGTGTGTGTGGAAAGACGATGAGGCATGTTTGCATAGGAGCAATCTTTACGGCCACCTGACCCCGGCTTCCCTTTCACATTCAATATCTTTATTGACTGCTGCAACCTTAAAGCACATTCCCGACTGAAGCGGCTGTGTTTTCCTTTATGTGGCGGCCGCTGTGTGAATGTATGTGTCATGTGGATTTATTTCATTCTTTTTTATTGTTTATTATGTATTCTTTATTTGGATCCCTTTTCACTTTAACAAAGTCCTCATTTTAAGACCACATAAAAAAATTCAAAGAAATATAAATTTTTAATCATACAGCCAGGTTTCAAGCCAAGATTTTAGGTCTAATTTCTATGAATTTATTTATCTAATTATTTTCACATTAGGGACAATTAATACAAACCAACACAAACACCCAAATTAAAGTTAATTGTTGTAATTAGAGAATTTTATATTCTGTTAATTGTAATGATATTTTCATGTCATCTCATGAAAAAAAGACAGAGTGCACCTTGTCTTTGCTGCCAGGGAAAATAGAAGTATAAGGGAAATAATAATTCATTTAATAATGAATTAATTCACGTATCTTTAAGTTACTTGAATCACCATGTTAAACATGTGGTCTATTCAATTATGGCATGTAACACATGTCACACTGCTGTTGTTAAAACCCTCAAATTCTCACACAAACTGCATGACTCCAGTGTCCTCAAATGCACACTGGAGAGATAAAATTAGAAAAACATAAACAACCAAAAATGAGGAGAGAAGGGTAATAAAAAAATGCATTAAAAGCAAAACGTGTCTGGATCAAAATAAAACTTACTTTATCAAATACTAACTAACTATACCCCAATATTATAAAAATCATAAAAAAGCCCCAAACAAACACGATTACATAATTATAATTATTACATTCAAAATACGCAGAAAAAGCTCTATAATGAAGAGATTTCCTCCCACAGATCTACATGTGTCTCACACAGTGTGTATCAAGAGTGTGTGTTACTATATGAACACGTGCGCGTGTGAATCTCACGCAACTATTTTCAGCCGCTCACCTGTCGGAGGCGCTTCTTTCTAGAGAATGTGTCAGAATTGGCTGGCTGGCTAACGCTGCCAAAGGGAGATTAGGAGCTCCCTATTTTAGCTGGGAAAAATCAGAGGGATGCAGCGTGCGCCCCCTCCTACACAGCCGCTCACCCTTTACAAGGCACAGGGACCTTGCCCTTCCACAGCTACTTCTGAGGGCCGAGTCTGCGAGCAAAGAGCTAAAGACATCGGACAGCTTTTGTTTGATTGCAGAGAGAGAGAAAGAGAGGGAGGGTAGAGGAAAATGGGCACGGGACAAGAGGAGGAGGAGGAGGGGGG
>CAFUXE010001118.1:169613-184195 GCA_903364295.1 Serranus cabrilla
GGATGGCGTCCCACCTGCTCTAACCCCCCAATGGGCTGACAAGACAAAGCAGGAGTTGTTCTCCCATAACCGCGCACGCTGGCAACGCTCTCTTTATCATGTTTTACACTTTTCATAAATCTGAGCCGGCGTGTCCGCAAGGGGTATTACTGTGTATTACAGAGCCGCGCTGACCACAAATGTGCCTGTAATCGAAAACATCTGCGCGGCTGGAGATGGCCGGGTCGATTCAGGATCCCTGGTGTGTTTTGGCGAAGCAGGCGTTCAAGTCTGTGGTGTTTGCACAAATTGTTGTGTGTCGGAGTGGGTGAAAGAAAAGAAGCAGAGGAAGAAGGGTGCCGGCAGGAAACACGGACCTCAAGGTCCGATCCCATGTCACTTGTCAGGCGTGATATACATTTGGCATGTGTGTACGTGAATGTGTGTGTGTGTCAGAGGGTTGTAAAGAGGTCAGCACTTCGCTAAATCCCTCTTCTTCAGAGGAACACGTGTTCGCCTCCGTGTCTGATCTATCACCTGCCAGACAGTGAGGACAGGCCAGCGCGGAGCCTCTGGGTGGGCGCTGACTCTCTGCAGGCTGCCAGCTACTCTGACACCCTAAAAAGAAAACACGGCCCCAAACATGTGCTGTTAGATAGACAAGTTTGCGGTACAAGAAAGAAATCGAGTGGCAAGGGGTCAAAGGGCATTCAGTCTTTACATGCCTTGAATACAGAGACGCAGAGGCAAAACTGAATCAGGTTTTCTATCGGCTAAGACTTTAAAGGCACCCATACAGGATAGACTTTTCATATATCTTTATTTTGATGATGTAATCTTAGTGTATAGATCGGTTTCTGATCTAAGCCTATTGATTGGAAAGGGACCTGACAGTCTGTGATATTGGATATGGCTTTACTAATCTTTTGTGTATGTGGCTGGAGGAAAATAAGGCTGTAACGTTACCCCGGTAGCCACGTTCGCTCAGGAAAGACTGCTGATCCCTATCTGTGGTCGGGGCGAGGGCGAGACAGCGGTGTAGGTTGCCAAAATAGTCTGGCAGCTTGTATTTATCCACCACATTACAGCGGTGTCAGAAAATCCCCACAAGCAAAGAATCCACCACAGAAACACTGAGCGGACACTAAAACCAGCGAGCATGGACTTCAGAGGAGCAAAGTGTTGTTCTTTTTCCTGTGAAATTGTCAAAAATATTAATTTATGACGAATTCAGTCGACCTACAGGGGTTGTACACTTGTGTTTCAATAGGACACGCTTTTTAAACATGCTAACTTGCTAACATGATGATGTGATCACTTGATAAAAGACACTTGCAGTATTAGTTGCAGCACTAAAATTACAAACATCTAAAAATAAACCTTCCATCTTTAGCTGAAAATACCAAGAGTGACTCAAATCCCAAAGTAAAAAAAAATGCAAATTCAGTGCAGAAAATTCTTGCATCATTTAGCACCATACAGTAATGCTATGAGGTTATTAGCGCTGCTATTAGCTGCAGGCACTGACTCCTGGCAGTAGTGACTGACACCATACCTTCCGCGAGTTGTAATTACGTGAGAATTTTTCCATTGGACCTGTGACCTTTTATCAGCCTCAGCTGGACATTTAAGGGTCACTGAGCGAGGCTGGCTTCCTCAAACAGACGCCAGTAAAGCCGGATCTAGAAAGAAGCCTGTCACCGATAATATTTATTCCAAGAGTCTCTTTGATTTTACAAGATTTGAAGATAAAGGGGGTGAATTTTTGCTACAAAAAAAAAGCACAATCTTCCAAACTAATGTGTATCAGCATAGAAAACAAGCATGAAGACCTAATATATTCTTAAACCTTCATCACTTTGACTAATTTTTCTCCTCCTAAGTGTGTTGAGCTGCTACTTCAGAACACATGAGTTGTTTTGGACCGACACTGGACTCCAAACACACCTGAAGCCACTAAACCGGCTCGAGAGCTGAAGTGGGCTGATTAGCGGCAGGTGTTACAGGGAGGAGGGGCTTCCCCCGCCCACCAATGGTGCTGGTCTATAACTGCGGCAGCTGGCACTTTATAATTCAGGATGGCATGCTTAGAGCGGAGCTTAGAGGCTCCTCATGGAAATATTAGACACTTTTAGAACGACTGATCATAAGTTCTCTCAACATCTTCTGCAGTGAGAAGCTTTTACTTCAGCAGGAGTTTAGAATAAGGTTGATGCAGATAACAGACATGTTAAGAGTGAAAAAAGGCAAAGACAATGACAGAAACATAGAAAAATGAAAAAGATGTTATAAAAATATGTTGTGGTAATATAATACAGATCTCCAGTTTGCTTATGACACCTGCATTCATATTACACTATGTGATTATTCCTTTTCCATGACCGGCCCTTGGCCACTTGTTACATGGTGATCTCATTACATGAAGTAGGGCAAGCCGCGGTCCCCCCACTGATTCCATGATCAAAGCCCCCCCACGTCTGTGAGAGGCCACGCCACGGCGCTACGGCCCGATTAAATGTCCTTTTTCCTTTTAATTGAATGCCATCACTTTCAGAGAATCACCTACTGTGCCACATGTCGCGGTGGCTGTGATGCCGCGTCTCAGGAGCAGCAGGCGGCGGAGGCTACAGATTCCCCCTCTCACACATACACACACACACACACACACACACACCGGCCATCCACATCAACGGCTTAGCTCGGCCCGCCACAGACAATACCCCACCGTTTTTTCTCTAAGCATGCGCTAATAGTTTCAGCTTTATTTCTGAAGCAACTTTGTTTTTTCTGGCTGCGAGTCAAAGCCTCGGCGTGAGATATTTGGGCCGGGATGAAGACATCAAGAGTGGGCGCATGTATAAATAGTGTTGTAATGGCAATACAATGGATGACCCTCCATTCTGAGATGAACAAACACAGCTACGTCAGTACATAGTGAAGCTGTATTAGTGGCAGAGAACCAAGAGCCTGACATACAATCTTGTGTTACCAGCACAGATTGCAGTTAACTGCTGCTGGCTGCTATTATGAGTTGTTTGGTGCTGGCAGAACACGACAAAACTGTGTGACCAGGGTTTATTTTCGGAGAATTATGACTGCTGTGTCTCTAAAATGAGTCTAAGAACAAATTCCTAAACATTCCTTTGCATGTTTGTATATATATCACACAATCAGTGTGGCTGACAATGGGCTAAACTCCAGAACTAAATTTGGTGTAATCTGTCTTCAAACTGGGATACAACGGTGGACTTAGTGGAGTCTTACTGGTCCTACCACTGTGGAGGGACGCTAATGTCCTAATGGATACATATTAAACACAAAGACTACTGTGAAGCTATTGTTTGCCAACTAAACTGTAAACTGTTGGCATGTGTGTACGTGAATGTGTGTGTGTCAGGGGGTTGTAAAGAGGTCAGCACTTCCCTAAATCCCTCTTCTTCAGAGGAACACGTGTTTGTTTGGTGAAGGATCCTAAAGTACCTTGACCACTTGTATGAGTTGTATGTGCGGTAAAGGTTTCCGTACCCCATCATTACTCTGTTCAGCATGAGAATGAATTTCAACAATATGTGAGACCATAGTGGTCTGAATGAGACGCACATTTTTTTTGTTTTAGAAAAAAGGCCACTAAGACTAAGAAAAGTTACAATAAGTTTGGAAAGTTGGCCACACTGCCGCCACAGATCGTCGTTCAGTGAACCTACTGGATTTAATCCAGCAGCTCGGCTCAGGCTCACTTTAGGTGAATTAACCTTTCAGGTGAAACCAGCCGCCACTTGGGTGCCGGGCCACACGCCACAATAAGAAAAAGTGTGCATCAAATCCTTAAAGCAAAAACATGTTTTTGTGCAGACGTACAGACGTCGAAAGGGAGAAGTTGCCTTTAAACAGTGATGTCACAGAGTTACGATTCAAACATTATTTCAACAGTTTAACCACTTTGGATATAATCCACATTATTGCTGTTCTCTCTGTGGTGTTACAAACAATATAATATATAAAAATAAAACACCAATTTATCAAAAACCATTGTTGACAGTGTGTGTGTGGGGCTTATTTTTAAATATATTTTGTGCCCCAGACAAAACTTTATTTTTTTTAAATGTCTAATTGCATAAAAATCTGAAGATATAGAGGTTAGTTTAGTTAAATTAGTTTATCACTTTAT
The DNA here is from genome assembly GCA_903364295.1 of Serranus cabrilla. Lineage (NCBI taxonomy): Eukaryota > Metazoa > Chordata > Actinopteri > Perciformes > Serranidae > Serranus > Serranus cabrilla. Next base: position 173,761 of record CAFUXE010001118.1, read on the forward strand.
TTGTCAGGGTGCAGTGCAAATTAATTATATTTCTAAATATATACCGTAGTTAGCCAGAAAGACTAATTTAATCTGTTGATTTAAGGTATTAAAATACTCAGAACCAAAACATAACTATGAGTGAGACTCAATGCACCATTGTGGAAAAGCTCTTCCAACTAAACACACAAATAAAAACAAAAAAAACACCAAAAAAAAAAACAAACAGAAAAAAAACCCTCTTTCCTTTGGAAAAAAAAAAATCTATGGCTTAGATTTTCCCTCTGTACTCCCAAAGGTCTCTCTCTGGAGGAGAAACAACACATGCAGGAAGTGAGGTGGGATGTTCGGAAAGCATTTAGCGGATCAATACGCCAGGCAAGGGAGAGGGGAAGGGAGACAGACAGACAGAGAGGGTGAGGGAGAGAGACACCCAGAGCCCAGGGGAGAGGGAAGTCTTAGGGGAACAGCCTGTGCTTTTCAAGAGTACTGTTACACTTCTCAGTCGGTCTTGGTTGGAACATCCAACTCAGCAGCTTTTTCCATCCGTCTGAGTCAACCGACGGTGTGAGGAGAGGTAAGTAAGGCTGGTGGGTGATGTCACGGGTGTCTCCCGGATAATATCTGATCACTGACCATTCATCCAGTCCACAGTAAGAATGTAAGACTGTGTTATGTTCACTGGCACCAGACAAAATGTTTATCTTTACCTGTAAAAGTCAGTCCTATACCTTTGTTTCATTAGCTTTTAGGGTAGAACCTTTAACAACTCTTTCATAAAAAATAGAAATTGAACTGTGTGCCCTTAACAATAATTGACAATAAACAGTTTTACATTTTTACAAAAAAACTCTCACTCAAATAAATCTCAAAATAAAAGAGAATAAAATCAAAATAAAAAAGGAAAAGCAGTGCATCCCGTTTATCTAATGTTCCGTCACGGCTGATTTTTGACAAGCAGTTAGTCTAAATTGCTGCTGTGTGTGACATTAAACCATCATGTGACACATGATCCGCAGAAAAACATACATATGAGACTGATCAGTGAGCCGCTGATCAGCTGTCAACTAGCCGGTTTCTCTCAGTGCAGCTCTACTTTAAATTAGAATATAAGAGAAACTAAGGAATTAAGAATTCCTCTTGACAGCATTGTTTGTGCCTTTTTATTTCTACATTTACTATTATGATCTTTATTGTTGAGACTAATAAACCCCTTTTAATATCTCACCAGACTGCAGGCATCACTTATATTAATTATTATTTTATCCATCTTTAAAATGTAATACAATTTTTTTTGCATGATGCCGAAGATGAACAACGAACAAAAATCTGGTTTGAATTAAATAATATAGCACAGAGAAAAGCAATAATACTTCACATTGAACAAGCTGGAAACAGTTTTAGATATTTTACCTAAACGTTCAGGCTGCAGATTCTGCTCTCACCCTCTAAGTGGATCCTCAGTGTTTACAAAGTAAAAGTCTGTCCAGCACCTTTCAGCTGTGGTACATTACGTATTTATATATCGTACATTCAGTGTATCCAGTACACTGAATATTTCACTTCTTTATTACAATACATTTATTTTGTTTTAAACAACCAAAAAAATAAAAGTTTCAGCTTAGCGTCCTGTATACTCTAAATGTCAAACAGTAGAAAGCAATTTATTAAAAATCCAAGCACTTTCCAAACCTCACTAACACCATTCTAAGTGTTTTCCAGGATTTCCAGCACTGATAGGAACCCTGCTTACAATGACATCTGAGTGAAATTAAGCAATAAGAAAAAACAAACAAAAATGGGTACTCACCTTCTTTTAACATGCCAACTTTGAGACATTTCATGAAGCGGCAGGCCTGGCACGACTTGCGTCTCCTTTTGGTGATCTCACATTCATTGGTGGCCGGACAGCTGTACTCAATATTCCCTGAAAAAGATAGAAAATCATGTTCTTAATTCTGTGACCGCAAGAGGTGCACATTAGGAGGAATTTATTTTAGAGTTATTGCATAAAAAAGAGACGGAATCAGAAAGAGAAAACAACAGGCGCAGAAAGACAGGATACGACACACGTGTGCACACACACAGACACACACACAGACACACACACACCTGTCCCAAGGTGACCCCGTGTGACACTCCTGAAGGAGAGGAGGGTTTAGTGGCATTTTGATGGGACATGTAAAAAGCACCTCCCCGCCCCGGAGTCCCACCCCCATTTTGATTCACAGATAAATTAGCTTCATTAATGCAGAGCGTCCTCTCTGCAGCGCTCACCACGACCCCGTCCAGCCCATCCTTCTTCACCTAAAGGATGATGGGAAAGCTGCCCTCCCTCAACAACACAAGGGCTCAGAGATGGACGCGCAACCGAGCGCTCTGCATAAAGACCAAGAGCTGCTGTTAAGACTCGCCAATCTAAGGCTCCCATATCATGTAGCGAAGCTCGATGTATTATTCAAGTCCGTCTCGACGTTTGTTGACTCACTATGGAAATATTTCCTATGCAATTTAATCACTCGGGTCCAAAAAAAGCCAGAAATGCAGACATACTGAATCTGCTGCCGTGTAGCCGCGTCCTGTTTTTCTCACCAGGTTCCGGTTAACAATTTTTTCCTGGGATCATTATACGCTCACTTTGAAAGTTGACGTGACCCCAAGAATCCAATGACAAATCCTCTTTCCCAAGTACCCAAATCCCTTGATTGAGTGTTTAAACAATGTCCCCTAAGTCCAGAGATGTATTAATGGTACCTAAAAACAGCAAACCAGGTGTTATCTGTTGCAGTTCTGCCAAAGCTGCCCCCCACAACACGCACACAATCCCCTGTTGGTGGAGGAGAAGGTGCCAACATTTGTCAGGATCCCTGGCATCGACGGTGCCAGCAGGGTCACATGCACAGTGAGGGGCCCGGGGCACCATGCCAGCATGTTGGCAGAGGCTGCGGCTGGTTTCAGGGTAAAGTCTTTTAAACTGCGAGGCTTTAGCCGGGAGAGATACAGCAGAGTGCAGCACTCGCGTGCAGAGACACATGCTGGGTACAAATTCTATACTAACTAAAAGTATACGGCATGTGCTCCATATCAATACAGGAAACGTGACAAAATGTAAAAAAAGGTTGTTTTTTTTTTAGGGAGCTGTTGGTACATTAATGTCCCACAATGCAATGCACATAAGTAATTCATATAAGAGAAAAAAGTGTATTAATTCTTTGAAAAACCTTTTTCTTATGTGAAGATTTATACAATGGCAGTTTGACTGTATTGATCACTTCCTCTTGGTAAAAGACGTATTTATTTTATTACCACAATAACAGCACTATGACAAACACAACATATAACGCAGCTTTACGATAGTTTATTCTCTTTAGTTCTGGCATTCTGTGGTCCGTTATTTTTTAATAACAGACTTGCTATGAATGCATTACTGATTCTATTTTGTCTTTGCACAAGCAATACAGTCAGTTTCAAATCAATATTTTGTGTCAAATTATTGATTTTTTATTTATTTATTAAGTAGCTGTGTAATAAGCATGATAATGTACAGTGAGAGGGTCATAATGGAAACCCATTCAGGGTTTATTTTTCAATAATGACCTGTTTACTGTACATTATTTCTTACATAGTACATACTTAAATTCTGAGCCCTCAACTGTATTAACAATGGGGGAAAAAAAGTTGTGCCCATAACATGTACACTACTTTCCGCCAACAATCCCATAATGCAGTGCATCACATTTTAAGGTTGTTGTGAAACACTATTTCACCTGTAAATAATGAAGCAAAATGACGTCCAAGTGTTTTTCACATTAAAAGACTGACTTATTTTTATATTTTAGCAAGCTTTTTTTCACCTTGTTTACCCTTTTCTTTAATTTATAAACATATCAGTCAATAAATTAAAATAGAATACAGTGGATTTCAGAAAAAGGTTGCATTTATTTTATATTTCTAGATTATTAAATTGAAACATTTTAAACCTGAATGGATCAAAAATAACCTGTGTGTGTGTGTGTGTGTGTGTGTGTTCATGATTGTATGTGGGCTGCATTAGGGGTCCACAATAGTCTTAAATTGCCTCCCTCTAAAAGCTCACTGTCGGCATACCCTCTTAGTTAATCAGGTCTTGTGTCCACCTTTATTTCTCAAAGGACATTTCAGCCACTCTAATATCCTTCCTTAACCTCTCTTATTTTCCCTCTAAATTTTGATATATTATTATGCCATGCTATTATCCACGCACTCATCTCCACTCAAGCTGGACCTCTCCTTGTCCTCCTCCTTTACCGAGGCCGGGACCCCCCTTCCTGATTACCATTCCATTAAAGCTGCTTCTCCTTTCAGTGGATGACCACGTCCCTTGTCCCTTGTCCCTCTGCCTTTTATTTGGAGGACTCCTCGGCGTCTCTCTCCTCTCTCGCCGTCCTCTGTTACTGCCCCGATAACACGTGCCTGAGCTTCTAATTGGCCCCCGTCTCCTCCCCCTTGGGTGTGGGCTGGAGGGGCCCGGGGGCAGAGAACGGATCCACACCTCCCACCCTCCTCTCTCCACTTTCTCCCAATGAAATGCCTGGTTCTTAATTACAGTCACCCAACACTGATTGTTATTGACTGAAACTCCCGCGGCTCAGGACGAATGACGGACAGATTAGGTTCATTATGGGCCTGTCCTCCACGAAGGAGAGTGAGCAAGAAGAAGCAGCAGAGGGGGGATCTCTGCGAGACGACACAAAGTCACGCACAAACACTATCTACAGTCCGTTACTGTGCTGCTGGTCACATGCAGCCCTTAAAGGAATACCTCACCTGCAAAATGAGTCACCACATGTTACCTTCAATTCTTGAAGAAAACTTTCTTTCTCTTTTCTCTTTCTTTCATGCTTCCACAATAAAACAAAGATTCCAAAAACACAGAGAAATCCTTGATGATTTGAAGTAAATGAGAGCTGCGTTTAACTGCAAAACTATATGAAAACATCTGTTCACAAACTCTCACATATCGTGTTTAGAATAATCCAGGTGTCATTAATTCAGCGATATGCTCAGTATTTCCCAAACAAGCCCATATTCACTGAAATCTGACTATTTCAAACACTTGCAGTATCTTGCATGAGTGTAAACTAAGCTGTGAACTCGCTCACACACATGAGGAAGCATGACATTGTTAATGAGGAGGCATTTTAAATAGTAAGATTATAGTGAAAGTGTTTGGGGAGCTATTTTTCAATCATCGAGGGTTTCCTATCACAGTGGGGGCATGCAAGAAAGTTTCCTGGATCACCAGTAAATTTATAATTAATATTATCAGAAGTACTGATCTACAATCTGATTTTCAGTCCCAGGCTGCACAGATGAAACTCTATGTTCATAAGAAACATTTGTGTACCTTGGACGTTTTTTTTCTTTTTGGCATGAAAGACTCACTTTGTAGCATGTAACATATTTTTGCACTATATTGTATCAAGGTTTAAAAAATTCTGGCATTGTATCAATGTCCCGTCCATCTAGCAGCAATGTTAATAAAGGAAATGTTGTTTCTACTTTTTACAGCCTCTCAAACATCACGTCATTTTCACTGATTTATTTCTGTTTTTGCAAAAGCACAAAGCAGTGAGTTTATCAGGAGTATCTGTGCTTCAGTCTGAGTAATAATGCTGCTTCACAGGAAACAGTATTACTGTCACTGAAGTCTCCATCTAACAGCAGAAACAGGAAAATAAACACCTGTAAAGTGTGTTGGGCTGCAGTGAAACACAAAGTGATTACAGACTAAGTAAACCAGCTTTGTTTATTAACTTCTATTGGGCAGTAATGCTCCATTAAGTTTTTACCAACTACCAATAAAACTTTAAAGGGGAACGGAAAAGATGTTTCATGTTTTATAACGCTTCAGTGATTCACACAGGTTTGGACGGATCAAACTGACCTCTTCACTGCGGCCGAGGCGTCACTAACCTGCAGCCTCGCTCCCTACAGACAAATCCTGCAGATAAAATTATAAATTCTGCATCTCCGTTCGCAGCACATTATCTCTGTCCAAGTGATTATTCTGGAAGAGCTCCCACACATGGCACAGTCGATGCCAGAGGTACGATTCACATGCAAACGCATCAAAAAAATCACAACCCAGAGCAGATTTACAGTCTGGGCCTAATGCCTGCTGTAGACGCTCGTAATCACTACCTCGTATTAGTCCCATAAGAGCAGACGGTTGGGAAGCAGCGCTGAGGAACACATAACAATGGATTCAGGTCAATATGTTTTCCTGGCATCACAACTGTCATGGTAAAGCTAATAAAATTATTTAGAATCATGAAAAATAAGCAAGTGTTATAGCACACCTGGGTTAAAGGGGAACACTTTCTTAGCAGAGTATTTAACCACCTGGGAAATTACGGGAAAATATAATTCTCAGGTTAAACTGGGAGCGTGCAGACACTGGAGAGGAGCTCAGGTGGAAGTTGTAAGAGGGAAATACCTTGTATCGTCCTTTTGAAGAAGGCTTTGCAGGCCTCACAGGAGGCCACCCCGTAGTGGTACCCCGAGGCAATGTCACCGCACACCAGGCACAGCCTCTTGGGAATGGCATTGAGCATGTACTCGCACTTGATCGGCGAGTCGTCCGCCACGACGCCGGAGCACTCCTCGTAGCGGCGTAGGCAGGCGGCGCCGCCTCCCAGCATGCCCGGGTTGAACATTGGCGGGGAGTCGAGGGCGTGCGTGTGTCTGCCGTTGACGTAGCCGCCGCTGGCGTCGGAGTTGCCGCTGGGACTGTGGTGGCTGCCGGTGTCGACTAGCGAGGAGGACGGACTGGAAGGCTCGGTTTTGACGTAAGAACCACAGCTGGAGGATAAGTGTCGGTCCTCAGAGGGCATTCTGGTTAGCAACCTGGAGAAACACACACAGGGGGAGCTGGGGTCAGTTTTGGTGACTGAGTTCACAGAAAATGTCCAAACAGTCAGAGAAATTCCCTAATTTTCTAAACTCATCATGGATCTTGTAATCGGCAATTGAAGTAAAAGAAATAAATCAAAACAGGGCTTTCAAACAACATCAGCAGCGTGAGAATGGAGCCCTCACATGCAGATATACTCTGATTTTCTCCAGACACAAAGAAACCTAAATGAAAGTAAATTTACATGAGAAAACTGCAGTATCAGTGAAATTATCGCCACTAACAAGTCTGACAAGACGCACTGAGCGCTGCTTTCTTCCATCATCTCCTGATCATTCTGCGAGAGATTCATCAGCTGTGATGGAGCACGCCGGTCCGTCTGAGTTTGATAGATTATGTTACCGACACAACCATTTATGTGTTGGAATGCCAAGTGATATACTACGGCAGCTTATTTCTCTCAGGCATGGTAACTAACGACCATGTCAACAGATGCCCCATACATCCTGCAAACAATGCCCACAATTGGTCGGCTGCCAGAAGTAAATGAATGAATGAAACTTCAGAAGGCTGTTAATGGACGGAGAGAGGTGTTACACTCAGCATATGGAGGATCATGGGTAATACATGACCCAATCAATAGTCCCGGTTAGTTTGCCAAAGGACGGTGCCGGGTTACTGTGGACTTAAGTGAGAGGCTGGAGAAGCTGAGGAAGAGGAACGGACCTGGGATTAAGTTCCCTCATCCCAAATTTCACCGCAAAATTTGGGAAAAGGCAGACTGAGGTAAGGACAAAATATGCTTTGTGCTAAGAAATGGTGCAGACAGAAGGAAAACAATCTTTTAAGCAGTCTTTAAATAATTACGGCGGGCTGGGAAAGAATCTGCATAGTGGCGAATCAAAAAGCTTTAGACAATACAAAAATACAGCATAAAAGGCACAAAAACATCAACACCAGCAACCGTCATCTGTATGCATCAGATCCACAGCTGCAACACGTCTGTGCAGCACGTTTTGATGGTAGTTTTACATTTTAGTTTCAGCTTATGTTACTTTTTTGAACTATGTGCATTAGTTTCTTCTCTATTTTTTGCAACAAATGATACTTTGGAAGCACGATATGTTTGTTTTCTTAGCCGACACGATAACATTTTTACTTGCAAACCTGAGGGTTTTATAGCTCTGATTGAACCAAATCTAACGGATGTAACTATTGTTAATGCACCAAAACAAAAAACAGTTCCCTTCGCTTTTCTTTTTGTAATGAAGTTTGCTTAAGAATTCAAATGAAATACTTTGATATAATCTATAATCACCCATTAATGTAATAAACACTACAGCCACCACCTGCTGTATCAGCGTGTATAGATGTTGTGCTTATGATAATTTATTGGCTATAATTTATCTATTTATACAAAACACAAAACATTTCCCATTTTTGGACAACAGCGTATCGGAACAGATATATATCCCCCTCAATTTATAAGCATCCTTAAATTATGCTTTTACAGGAGCATGTCCCCAGTGTGAGGCACTCCTGTGATAAATGTGATGAAAAGGAAAACGTTCCTGCAGGACTTTTTGCATTGCTGCATGTATTGCTGAAAAGTTGAGTTGTATTATAAAAAGGGTTTTTCATGGCAAATTTTATTTGTAGAGCCGAAAGAGGACACGCGGCTCTTTATTTGCCGTGTAAAGTTTTATATAACAAGCTACGCATTTTCTGAAAAACGCTGTCTTATAAATCCATGTGGGCACTTTGTACGAGCATGACACAATAACTAACAGCCGCTGCTATTGTGGGACAATAATTTCTCTCCAGGCCGCCGTGTGTTGTTGGACTTGCAGCAGCTTCAATAACATCCTCTCAAACAAAGCATGAAATGAGGCCTGGATGTGTTTTAGAACCGCTGGCTCTGTCCGTCAGAGTCGGTGCTGATCTTACACCACTTGAGCCCTGCATGCTTGTGAGTTGTAAATATTGGCTGAGAACAGTGCAAAGCCATGTTAAGAATGTCTGAAACGAACAGGAAGTTAATTCTGACCAGATTCCTGTGAACTTGTTGCCTTTTTCGCTGCCAGGGGCGGCCCCCGTTTACAAATTTGGTATTGTGGTTAGGAGTGTATTTTCCCTCTGTTGCCTGGCGTGTTTATATAAAGCCATGAAGTCATCAGGCCCCGACAACATGAAACCGCTCTTTTAACTGCTAACGGGTAGCGGGGTGGAGGGAGGAGGAGGAGAAAGCCTCCACCCCTGGGCCCAGATCAGATCTATTGATCCTCTGCTTCCTTCCTGTTCCAGATGAGGCATGAAAAAATAAACCCTCCTCTTACGGGTCCCAGACATTCCTTATGCATTTTTAATCAGTCAGGACTGTTAACATAGTACGAGATGGAGCGATACAACATTATGTTAGTCTTCATTCTTGCGGTTTATAAAAGATTCACGTTGAATCTTGTCAGCAATCAGCCTGCACCTATAGTCAATTGGAAGGTATATTTTCTCCCATCTGAGGGAATTGGAGAGAGCGGCGTGCTAACAGTTAATACATCATCGCAGCCAGATAGGGGGATTCCCTATGGAATAGTACATTGTGGCATATGTAAAAAGTAGTTCATTCCCCACTTAGCACACAGTAACGCTGGGGAGATGTTTTTTGTTAGGTTTAATGGAAATTTCTAATGGGTCCTTTCAAATCTGTCGAAATGAAATAATGGCACGAACCACCAATCCGTGCAGACAGAAATAGCTTCATAGTTTCATAATTTGGTGTCTTCTTCTTATTATAAAGGGACATAGAGTTTTCTAAGCGCAGCCTGACTCTCCTCAACCTGCCCCGCTCCCCTTGGCAGCGCACACACACACACACACACACACACACACGCTCACTCAAACACGCATTGCACCTAATATCTAATGGGGGTAGTGTTTGCTCCGCCGCGCAGAAAAATGGTACAAACCGAGCAGACAAGCAAGACTCATCAGACAGACGTGAAGGTCACCTGCCTTCTCTGCTCGGCTGTTCTTTGAGGCCCAGACGGTCCCACAATGGACGCCTCGGAGCAGCAGACACAGGTTTCAGTGTGTCCACCCGACTGAAAGGAGGAGAGTGTCTGAACACGACTCAGTCCCACAAACTAGAGAGGTGTGCACTAGGGCTGCACCAGTTATGTGTATTTGATCAAAAATCACAATATGGACCGGTGCAATATGCAAATCATTATTTGTTAAAGGCAGAATATCATTCTGACTAAAGTACTGTAGTGCTGCAGAAATGTACAAATCATATTCTTCTTATCTTTGTTTGGGACAGAAAAAAACACTTCATGACCATTTAAGGTATCAAAAGTATTTTTCAATGAAGATCTAAATATAATGATGCAAAAAAAATAATATCATGAAACATATTGTAATTGCAATATCAAGCAAATTAATCTATAAGAGATATTTTTTCCACATCTTGCAGCTCTACTGTCTATAATGTTTAATCTGACCGGGACATGTTTGGATCAGTGACCACTGTTTTTTTATTTTGGATCTAAAGTGTGATGGGTGTGA
>CAFUXE010001118.1:190263-212680 GCA_903364295.1 Serranus cabrilla
ATGTTCAGTGTGTCCGCAGCTCCTGACTCGCCAGAACACACATTTTGTGTGCATCTATGTGCAGCGTATACACGCAGATGCACACAAACATACAGCAGCGCACACACACACACATGTACTACACATCACTACATCCTGGTCCAGGGGTCACTATAGGTTTATAGTCTTATATTTGTCTTTTTTAGAGCTCTATTATGCAATAAAAATATATTAACAGCTTGAACGTGTTCTAAATGCAGTTATACAGATTCGGGAAATTGATGATTGTGCGAAAAAGAACAGCTCAGGGGTTGTGTGTTTTCTTTTTTTTTTTCAACTGCATTGGAATCTGTTCTGCACAGGAATTACACGACTGGATGTCTTAAAAACAATACAGGAAACTCATATATTTCAACACATTAAAAACAAATGAAACCCAGGTCTGTTGTGACTTTTATGTGAGAATCAAAAAGTGACAAATTCTCTTGTGGTTAAACATTAAACTCCTGAAATTATTTCTGTCCACTGATGAATAAGTGCGACAAATTTAATTGTGGGTAATTAAATGTGTGTTCTCCATGTAATGTACGTTATGTGTGCTGAACATTTCACTGCACTGCTGAAACAGTTTGCAATGTCGACAACTTTACACTTTATTACTTGAGCGCCAGTATAGATAAAAAAAATAATAAATGTAAAAAAAACAGATAGATGCATGTTTAAAAAAGAAAACAGTATAAAATCTACAACCACTTTCTAAGTAACTAAATAAAGTCCGAATGAAAGGAGTTTAAATACAAAACGGTGTCTTACTAAACAGATACAGGCTCATTATTTTACTTTTACTTTTTGATTTAACATTACAAAAGAACTTTCTTTTTTTTTATATTAGTCGGGAGTCCTGTGGAGAGTTGGAAATATTCCCAATCACAGTCCTGTAAAAAGTGCTAAGCAGGTTAAACCTTTCCAATCCCATCTACAGCTTAACATTAAGAGGATCCCAGTAAAGGGTCTGGCCGTCCAGTCATTTGTTTAAAAGAAGAACGTCTTTGCTGGCATGCAAACAGTGAAGGTAATGAAATACGAAGTGGCTGCTGTTAAACAAGCAGCATGATCCCTGCACTTAAATAAATGTGTCAGGACAATTAATCTTATTTAAATATAATTACTGGTTTTCTTTACACACACTGCCAGTTTAGAGCTCAAATCCTTCGCATGATTTTATCAAAAGTGGCTAAATTAAGTAAAGTGCAAAAGCAGAAAAGTGATCAAAGCTTTTTCCAAACACAGGCGAGCGGCTATCTGCCCCCTCGGATACACTCTTATCTGTCTCTCAAGAACACACACTCGCACTCAGACTGGGCGACAGTACAGTCACAGCTCTCTGTCCCTGGGACACCGCCGGACGCCGGCTGCTGCCAGAGGATAGTCGTCTGGATATCGTCCGCATTAATCTGCCTCTGGCTCTTCCCTGTGGCTGAGGTTAAACCCTGGATCCTGATGCAGAGCTAGACAGCTGTAGGGCAACCGTCCGACCTGGACTCCCCGCGGGCTCTGCTACCGCAGCCTCACTGACACTACAGAGCTGCTGTCCCGTACAGGACGCAGGGAGCGGAGGTAACGCGCCCAACTCCTGCAGTTTACTTTATACCTGAGATTTACTTCCTTTTTTTTAAGAATAAAAATAGAGGCAAAGAAGTCAAACTGTCACCTAAAATAATAAAAATAAGAGAAGATGAGGACAAAGATGCACCTACTGGTTGTGGTAGCAGAGAGGGTCAGGGATGCACAGTTCGGAAACATCCATCAGTCCACGTTAAGCATTCCAGGTGTTGCAATAAAAAAAAGCGGATAAACAAAACAGCTGGAGAAAAGCTGGAGGAGGAGATCACTTCCTAAGTCTCCACATATCTTGATGAAATGTTGGTCAGGTGTTCCTGGGTGTTGTCTCCCCTCCCTCCCCTGTTCACACACACAAAAATTAAAAAAAAAAAACCCTTCTGCCTCGGCCCGACAAACTCCAGTCTGCACAGGTGCTGCACACTCAGGAGTACGTGTGGAGAGAGGAAGAGTGCTGCTGATATGGAGAGAGAGCAGAGGAGAGGAGGAAAAAGAGGTAGAGATGAAGAGAGGAAACAGGAAGTGTAGAGAAGAGGAGAAAGATCAGGAGGAGTGATGGATAGAGAAAGAGAGAATAAAAGACAGACAGATGGATGGAGAGCAGCAGTGGTGAGAGCGCACTCAGGCTGAGTAAGTCAGTGAGGGGGATTGAGTCTCCATTGAAGTCACGGGGGCTCTTTAAGAGCAGGGGGGCGTGGCTCGGTGCATATGGAGCCGCTGCCATTGGTCAGCCTCAGGAAGGCTGTCCTGAGAGCAGCCAAAGAGGGGGGAAGCTTACCGAGAGGGGACGGGCTAACGAGGGACCAGTCGGTGTCCAGTCATTCACAAGGGAGCGCTGCAAAACACAGACACAGGCAGACCCCCCCGGATAGATGTAGCAGGCATAGATACACAGTGGATGTAGATATAGAGGGACATAGAGAGGAGGACTTTGGAGCTTTCCAGCTGCAGAGGTGAAGTGAAGTGGACAGCAGTAATTGACAGGCAGCAGAAGTAGCATCACATCCAGTGAGGGCGATTTAAACAGGTCTGTTTACTGTGCTCTGAAAGGCTCAGTGCCAGCTTAGGCAGCTAAACTGTTCCCTTTTCTCTTTTATCCTCTGTGCACCGTGGATCTGGCTTTTCCACCGCACGCCCTCCTTTAAAGTATCATCAGCTGCTTCCCACAGCATTTACACCAATCACACGGCGCAGAGACGGGCTCTGCCAATCCCAAAAGACGCAGGATGTAAGAAACCCAGAGCGATAATGACCTCGGCAGGAATGATAATAACGATGACAGACAAGTTTGAGTGGATCTTTACCACGTCTGTGTAATGTGGCAGCCATCAGAGGAAACCCAAAGCCCCCCCCACCCCCCTCCATCCATCCATCCATCCTCCTCACCCCCCCTCCAACCCACTTCATCAACCCACATTTTCCTGATCGATACAAAACCCATCACACGCTCTTATTGATCACAGCGTTGCTGTGTCGCCAGAAGCCTCGGGACAGACTCTGTTTCCCAACCGTCTTTTAAATAAAAAAGGAATTATAAAATGTTTCTTTTCATGTCAGTCCATATCAAAGTCACAGGAGCAAAAAAAGGCTGATTGCTCTAATAAAAAGAAGCTGTGCATTCTCAATTAAATTTTTGATCAATATTTCGGCATTTAATGTACTTTGCTGCGAAGGAAAACCAGGATATTCCCGCTGATCTGATTAAGACATCCAGACATAATCAATAGAGGAGATATGTTTATGTTTTTAATGAAGCAGAAAAGGAAAGACACTAATGCTCAGATGACATGTATGACTTCACATTAGGGCTGAATACAAGGGAAGTTAATTAGATAAAAAAATACATGTGGAAATGTTGTTTTTAAAAGATTTACATGCAAATTGAGAGTCAATGTGAAAATATCTCAGCTCCCGGATGTTTCACGAGACATTTTAACTGAAAAAACATGTTGAAAATGTACATATTTTCCAGCCTATTAATTAGAAACATCACGACTGTGTTGCCAGTTCTCTGACCATATTGTAAGTCCAAGGCTCATCTGCCTCCCTCTCAGCCAGCTTACACAGCGAGGGGACACCGGGCTTCATGGCATCTGACAGGAAATCTATTGAGCGCACAGTCTGTAATCCCACTATCACGCTATCGCCAAACGAAGAAACAGTAATCCAATCATTAGGTCTGTATTTAAGCAAAACAGATTTTCAGCTCTACGACCACAAGTGTGTCTCTTTAAGCAGATCACGGCGAGTCTGCCACCTAAACACTGTGCACTTTCTGTTGTCGGAAGAGTTTTGCTCTCGTTTTTTCATTCTCAGTGATGTATTCCCCATCTCCAGCGCCTCTGAATGCTTAAATATGGCCTCAATTTATCAGAGAACAGATGGAGAGAAAAGGGAATTATTCTTGGAGAGAATTAGGCTTATACAGTAATTGAAAATGTTTGCACTCATGAACATAAAACCTGAACGAAACGCTCCTGAAGGCGGATCAGAAAGCGTCAGATTTAACCGTCTGTGTGCAATCAGCTGCTTGTTTCTGAAAAGTGAAAAAGCTCCGATCGTTATCTGTCAATAAATAGTAATTACATATTGTGGTGAGTACAGGGACACAATCTCGCTGTCACACTGGCTGCATGTAATTAAATTCCTGATTCATGAGCAAACTGGTCTTTTATGTCTGACCTCCTGACCTCTCCGAACAGACACTGTAACATGTGCGGCGCGATGACGGCTCAGCAGGACGCCCACTGTGTGTGCGTGCCCAGAGAAGGCTGCATCTCAACTTTAACTACAGGAAACTGATCCAACTCAACTGTCCATGCAGCAATATATCTAAAAGTTGAGAAATGATTGAATTGATTTCCAGATAACAGAATAATAACAGAAAACTATTAAAAAGACTTAATAAACTCATCACACCGCCTTACACTGCTTTCATCAAATTACTAATAATCAACAATTGCTGCATTATTTGACCTAATGATGAGTTGATCAGTACAAAAATATTAATTAACTATTTTGAAAATTGATTAACTGTAATATTACATTCAACACTGACAGAAAAAGCTGTTTTCAGCCTCTTAACTATGCAGATTTCCTGCTTTTTCTCTGTTATATCATATCAAACTTATTATCTATTTACATATAAAGAGATCACCTTTGAACTTTGAGAAACTGGGATGGATATTTAATGGGCCAGGCTATTAAATCAATGAGTCTAGAAAATAATCTTTAGTTGCTGCCCTAGTAAAAAAAACAAACAATCCAAGCCAAATCCAAGGAAAAAAGTATTTTCCTTGAATATATTTAGTCAGAATTAAATGTTTGTTTTTATTTGAATGGTAAGAAAGTTTAGTCCGACTAAACAAACTGTGTTTCCATTCAAATTAGAAATGTTCTGCAGAATGTTCAGTGCAGAGAGAAAAAATAGTTTGAGATTTATATTTATCATGTGTGTTGTCTTGTGAAAGCCAAAAAACTAAATATGCCAGGAACTTTATTATTAGCTTTTGATAATCTTGTTAACTAACAATATATTTATCCTGAGGAAATGAGACACAACATGCAGTCGAAACGTAGAAGCACGTAAAGAGAAAGAAAGATGTTAGCAGACCTGCACCTTTCTTTGGCTCAATATACAGGAGTAAAGATTCAAAATATTGGGAGTAAAAAACAAATTGGATTTTGAGAAAACTGTTAAAAGAACACACCAGCTTATGCACAACAAGAAAAGTTAACTTTTATGAAATCTCTGTAACATCGCAGCACTACTTGTTTGTGCTGTCTGTCTGCTTTGAATCTTTGCAAGTTCACATTTTCTTACACGTTTGAAAAACCATTTGATTATAAAGCATCTACAGCAACAGGATATATATATATTCTTGTTCAGATAAAAGAGACTGTTGGAGGTCAAGGTGACAGATGGTTAATTAATTTTACTATCATCTATTTTGCTATTTTTAGACCTACTTATCTGATTTATTTTGCACTTATTTGAGTTTGAAGATGCTTTATGTCTGTTTTTGTTGGAAGCTACTTAACATTAAAGATAAGGATATATTTTGACATAAAGAAGCAAACACACAGATATTGCAATCCAGGCCAAAACGCTGCAGAGATTAAACGTCTATGATAGAATTGCAAAACCTCCAACTCCACCTCCACGACCAACCACATCAGCAACGAAAAAAGTGTCTTTATCCAACACGCAGCTCACTGAACAGCCCCTGAATCCCACAGATCCATCATTTGCACATTTCCCTCTCGCTGCCACACACTTGTTTGGCTCGTCTGCTGGAGGAGTGTGGAGAGGGATAATTACTATAGCCACAGGGCTGCATTAATCAGCTGGGTGCATTTGTTGGTTTTTATTATGTTCCACTCCCCTCTCTGGGCCACGCTGCCTGAGCCACCAGGACGAGGCAGCGCTGGTGGAGGAGCGCGGTCGCCCCGCCGCCCGTTCACGCTGGGTTAATAAATGCTATTAGCCTCTATCTCTTGCCTCTTAATTTCTCATTTAACTGAGGACGGTTAAAAGAAAACTACACGAGCGGTGGTGTTAATCAGGGACTCGTAGCAGGACTCGGATGTCTTGATTGAGCGAGCTGGACTCACATGATGAGGGACAGAAATGTATGCTGGGAAGTGGGAACGCTAGTATTGAGACTGGACCTGTGAGACTGCTTCATGAAATATTCACACTCTATCATGTATCATAGTGGCGATATGAACTGATATCACTGATAGTAGGCAACAGGCAGAGTCTGTCTGAAAGTCTGACGTGAAATGATGTTTATTTATGAGAATGTTTTGCATTTTCTAATGTCCAAGCTTCTCTTGAACTGCACTTGTAGCCATTTATATTGCAGGTACATGTATTATAATTATATTAAGATATAGAGTTGATGACATGTTATTCAGTGCTTTTCTCATGGTTTTAAAGAAAAATCTGCTTTTATAAACGTACATTACTGACATTACTTGCGCTGGTGCTGCTGTGTATCATGGCACCATCACACTGCAGCATTCATTATTAAAATGTCTTCAATCATGATAAGACACTTTGGTTTAATGCAATTGCCAAATGGCATATATTACCCTGAGGACATTTTTCTAACCTGCATGTATGCTCCAGTGAAAGCCGTGATTGTGATTCCAGCAACAGCAAACGGTCTCCGCTGCGTTTAATCACATTAAATATAAACAAAATCAATTGCACCACCCGCTCTAATTTTAAATAGCTCCTTGACACCAGTCGAATCCTCGGCGACTCGTCTACGTCACCTGCATAACACAAGAGGGTCCGATGGAGTCACCTCTGCAGAGAAGCCGGGTTGTGTCATTGCCATGCAGAAACAGGATCAATACATTCCTCTCAAGTTCATTCCAATAAGGCAGCTGGCAAAAAGCGGCCCTCGTGGTGTCAGCTTTTTACAGCTTTATGACGCTCGTGCGTGCGAAGCAAGGCTGCTGTGTTCAGAGGCTGAAGATAAAACAGTGGAGAACTTTACACGGATGCTTTGAGCGTCTGCTGGATAAACAGACTCACTAAAGGAAACAAAATACAGACATTTAGATGCACGATACAAAGTTTTTCAGTTAACGCTGATAAGACACAATTACCTGCTCTTCATGGCCAGTAAAGAAATGATAACTGATGTTTTCCTATTCCTGTATTTTAGTTCATAATCTGACGTTTGTGCACACCTGATGATCAGGAAGGATTAGATGATTTAATATGCCAAAACTCTGACTGAACCAACTCTAACTGACATCCCTAATGCAGCAAAAACAGTCCAGACTCTCATATAAATAAAGCAAAATCAAACAAATACACTGACATACTTTGGCTTTTGTAGAGCATTTCACTAACTTGCAGGAGATGCAATGTTTGTTAAAGGGAAAATATGTGTCAAAAGGCAAAGAATGAATGAGGTGTTGTGGTGTTGCAGAGATGTCTCAGGCTGCAAATTGTATTTGACAGACTGAAAAAAAAAATCATTGTTTGGTACATATCCTTGCAAAAAACAACAACATAAATGATAATTTTTTATATATTTTTAATGTGAATAATGGTGCTGAAACGGTTATTAACTTCAACATTGTGAATCACACCATGGCTGCATTATCAGTCAAAAATAATCACTTTTTATAGATTCACTACCTTATGTTAAAACTACAGGCAGACTGCTGGCCTTATGTTCTTCTTATCTGTGTTTATTAGCAGATTGCAAACCAGTTTTAAAGGCTGCTGTATCAGAGTGTGTAGATGCTGCACTTCTCAATGAAAGCAATTTGGCTTTTGTATTAACATCCGATAATTCATATATATTTTTTTACTGACTCTAACCATGTAGTTTTGTGTTCCTAACCATAACCATGTAATTTCTTTAACCTAAACCTAATAAATCTGTGATCAGCCATTTAATGATGTGATAACAACCTTCTGCACCAAGAGTAGGTGGAGCTTATAATTACTGCTATTTAATAGGCTAATAACATTAAAAATGGGTGCATTATTAAATTAACTACAACTTTATCAGCCTGAAATACATCATGGATCCCTATAAAATAATATTACATTCAGATCTCTTAATATTAAAGGACACTTTATATTTTAGACACAGAAGAAGTTTTAAAAAGCCTGCAGAGGAAATGTATATGCATGTGCATTTCTACTGTATGTGTGAATACACTGACCTGTAGAATAACAAACTTGTGCATAAGTACGTCTTTCCAAAAATCACTGAGAGAGAAAAAATGTCACGTTCATTGAATTCCTGTCACGGAGCTGCCGGTTGGG
Source organism: Serranus cabrilla (assembly GCA_903364295.1). NCBI lineage: Eukaryota > Metazoa > Chordata > Actinopteri > Perciformes > Serranidae > Serranus > Serranus cabrilla. The sequence continues at coordinate 198,665 of CAFUXE010001118.1, forward strand.
CTCATACCGACTTCAACGTCTCAGAACACCCACAGGGCACTAGTAACTCTTCAATTACCAGCTTCACTCTGAGGAACCGTTAACTTAAGTACAAAACTTTCTGTTTCAAATGACTTATAGTGTGTTTGATAAGGAAATTATCCTCTTTGCTTGCCCCAATCTCACAACAAAAGAGGCTGTTTCTGTATAAATTACCTCCGTGGACGAGACGCTTGTAAAAATTCTTAGAGAGTCGGCGGTGGATCCTGTGAAACAAAACGCATCTGAGCAGGAATTTAGCTGCTGAGAGATCAAATTCTTTCATGACATTATTTCAATGTAGAATTCAAACTAGGGCTTAAACTAACAACTAATATTATTATTATGACACTATTTTTATCAATTAATCTGCCAATCATTTTCTTGATTGTTTGATCTGTAAATTATGAAAAAAATAGTGAAAAATGTCCATCCCATTTTCTGAATGTCCAAAGTGAAGTCCTTACATTTCTTATTTTGTCAAAAGTTATTCAGTTTATTATGATATAAAAACAAAGAAAAGAAGCAAATATTTATATCTGAGAGGCTGGAAACGGCATTTTATAACATTTCTACTTTAATGATTAACTGATTACCAGTTATCAGATTTTTCTATTGATTGAGTAATTGTTGCAACTCTAATTTAAACAGCAAATGACTGCACACGCACACACACACGCACACACACACACGCTTGAAAGCATCATGTGCGGTCTTATATGAAAAGTGAGCGAGGGAAGAAAGTGTCCAGTGCATTTTAAAGTGCAGGAGTTGCAGCCTGTTTACACAGTGCTGATGAATATAATACTAGAAACAAACATTTATGTAAAGCAGCCTCCGTTGGCAGTAAATCTCATTTCGGAGAGAGGCTTGGTATTCCAGACTTGGCTCCCCTAAGATCCAGGGATGACTTTCATTTAGTCTCACCTCTCCATCCAACTGGGGTCACCCCTGTTGGTATAGCAAGCACAGCAGTCACATTGCTCCACCATGCGCGCAGATTGCTTACTAGAACCGCCTGGAACCTTTCATATTTCCCAGTCAGCATTTTTACAGGATAATTTTGGCAGCCTTTAAGGATATCGCTGCCTTAATAGAGGATAAAAATAAACGGGTGGTGGAAGGGCTATATCAGGCCGGTATAATCTTGTATTCTATACTGTGTGGAGCTAAACGTCTGGCTTTGGCTCCATTCAATGAGATTAAACTTCTCCCCAGTTGATTCCAAAAGACCATTTGTCCTATTTTTAAAACTAGAAAGAGCGTTTTGAGCCAAGTAAATCTAAAAAGGCCAGTTAAATTGATTAAAATACTATGGTGTAAATGGCATTATAGAGCAGCTTCTAAGAATGTCTTTGCTCTATATCCCATTGAGCGATCCTGGTCAGCAGATTTCTATAGATTTGTATTTGTACATGTGTGCACGCCTTGATGTGTACTGTATGTGTGCATACATATACAAGCGACGCTGGTGTGTGTGTGTGTGTGTGAGCGTATTGGTATGGGTCTGTGTAGTTAAAGCAGTGACTGACTTCTGTATAAGAAAGCTTGTCAAAATGTCTCAAAGAAGGAAACAGCTTAATTCAATCAGCGCTGCCGCTTTCAAGACCACAAGGGAGCCAGCTAATGGTGTTAGAAACTTGAAAAGTTGGAAAAAATAAGCTTGAGGAAGTTCTCACTACCTGGGAAAGAAGTCTGTTCCTTGAGGCTTTCCTATACTGTATGATAGTAAAAGCTCCACTCTTCTGGGCCTTGTTGCTTCTCTGTGAGCTCAAATGCTGGATTTTAGTTTGTGCTCCTCCCATGAGGGGCAAAGCTTTGCAGAAGTTAGAGGAGGGTTATATGAAGTTCAGTGGAAATGTTTTTTTTTCCCGGTACTCAGCCAACTTTTTAATAAAAGACAAGAATATGGATCGAGATGTTCTGCAGAAGCATGTTTGGAGGTGAGTGGATGGGGAGTTGGAGAATATACAGGTTTAGTTAAATGTGAAAAAAGAAACCCTCTTCTAAATAGGCATCCTGTGGGCATTCCCCCCTTTCAGAATTATGAGAAAGAGACAAATGTTATGCCAGAGTATCGAGAAAACATGACAGTGTGTGTGTGTCTGTGCTGTGCAGTGAAAAACTGTGGGTCTATAAGGCATGCACCTCGTTTGTTTTATGCGCCCTTCCCCCCTCTCCGACATTCACCCCCATTAATTCCATGATTGTGTCTTCCTCTCATTTTCTCCCTCGTTATGCATTTAATGTTTCCAATTTGCCGTCATCACAGAAAAACGCCACAAGAAGCTATAAATTCTTTTCTAATTCCAAATAATTAGGATTACACGGACCAGTGGTTTTCAATCAGCGAGATCATCTCAATGATAGATGGTAGGATAACTGGTCATTGCCGAGACATAAATATTGTGTCGTTCAATTAATCTGGTCTAATGAGGTGTCAAAGCTGCCACTCATCCATCAAATACAATTAGGAATAAACACATATGCATGGAGATGGGTAATTAATAATTAGCAAAGCAAAGAAAACAGTATTGGTTTCAGCAGCCACATTCACAGAGCAATTTACCACAGCTTTTTCTTCATTCCATCTTTCAAGTGAGCGAGACAATGCCACATCAAAGGAATTTCAATCAATTTTTACCCCTTTTCCTGTCTGATGTTTTGCTACGCTCGCTGGTTCTGCCAAGACATGTGACACTTTAAAAAACTGTCATGAACCTTAAAGTGGCAGCTCCAGATCCCACTAACAACATATCCTCACCAACAGGTTCACACCATATCTCACAAAAAACCTTTTTACAACCGTTTGTATGATATGTTATGAAATATCACCGCTCTATTAAACATTACGGAATGGTAACATGGTTGCTGTTTTAGACGTGTCAATAATGTCATGAAATGGAACTACTTGGTCAGGGATGGACACCAAAACTACTTGGTTAAGGTTAGGAAAAAAAAACAGTTTGGGTAATGTAGATAGGTAATTAAAGTGGCATAAAAGGTGGATATTTTGATGTACGAAAGGTAATTTGTAGGTTAGCTTAAAATAACGACCTTGACTTTTACTTTCAAATAGGAAATTAGTCAAAGTCCAGGTTTTGTTAGTCACCCTGCAGCACTTACAATGTGAGTGCCCTTGATGCATGTGAGCTGATCACTAGGGCGCTCCACCGTGACCCCTTAGCCTACATACAGCGCATTATGTGACATTATTCTATATTCATCAACAAGTCAGTTTATTCTGCATGACAGGACAGTTTGTAGGGAATCTTTTCATGGCAAGTTGTTGGTTATACCGCAGCTAGATATCCCTTTAAGATATCAGCTCATTTTCTCTGCTAGATGCGAGAATGTAGTCACCAAATAACAAATGTCACTATGGGTCTGTCAGCTGGCTCACATCTAACTTAATCAAGGCAACGTTTTTATCCTTTATCGTTCAGTTGGTCGCCTGTCAATTGTGTCAAATTCCAAACTCATAAATTCACTTCTTTCCAGTTTTAAGACACATTTTTATGATTCACTTTTTAGATCTCGGTCGTTTCTTAACTAGTTATCAGGTAGAGTTAATGTTTATTCATTGTTTTACCAGTTTTAATCATCGTCTGTTTTTTTTACATTCAATTTTAAGTTTTACTGCAAGAAAATAGAAATTTGCCTTTTAGCAATATGATTATGATAATTAGAGAATTCACTGTCTATAATGTCCCATTAGATTAATAATAATGTCACCAACATTTTAGCCATCGTGATGCCATAAAACATCTATGTGTGTCAGCTATGAATTAGAGTTTGAACTTTTCATAGGAAAAACTATGAACATTAAACAGGAGTTTAACCTTAAAAACCAAATCTCTGAGCCTCTCATCCAAAAGAACTTGAACAAGAACTCTGGAAACACAGAGTGCTCCTAAAACGTGATGGATAGAGTTCTTTTCTGGACCAAGAAAGAGGAAAACATTTATTCTAGATCTTGGGAATTGGGGACTGTCATCAACAGTTTGTCTTCATCTCTCTCTAAAGCCCACAAGGCTCATTGTCCTAAAAAAGACATTTCATACAGAGTGTTCATTGTCTGCCATTTTCAGGAGGCAGCCAAGCATCCTGACAGAATTAAAGTGCAGTGCTGGGACGAGACCTCCAGTTTGGAAATAATAATTTATTCTGCCAAGTTCAAAACATAATGTTCCTGCTGTCAAAAGCTTCCATCACAATCTGTCACATTAAGGGAGATATATTTCGTATCAACTCTGAGACAAAGGTCCTGCTTCTTTAAACCCTCTGTGGCTCTCAGGTTGACATCTGTCAAACAGGAACACTTTGACAACTCCAAGGCTTCACCTACAGATTTTTATTGGTCATGCTGGTGAAACTTATTCAAACAACTACAGTTCCTAGAAATGATACATTTGCACCAGCTAGGGCACTCTGCAAAAAAGTAATGCTGCAATTATGTAAATATTTCCTCATTATGCTATCAAAATATGTGGGATGCAAAATTCTGGGAATATTCCACTTTTCTTGGGAATTAACAGAAAGTAACAGGAATATAAAGGGAAATCCAGTGATTGTAAGCTCAGGCTGTATTTACCAGAATTCATCCCAAATGTTTTCACCAGTTTTAAAACCCTGAGAAATACGTAGTTTAATCAAGGTAACGGTTATCACTCACTTGGTCGACTGTCAATGGCGCCAAAGTGTCCGGTTTGTAGTTGTCTACCAGAAGCTGTTATGAAGTCACTTCTATCCAGTTTAGGACACTTTTTTATGATAAATTTTTTAGATTTTGGCCATTTTTTACTTATCAGAAAAACAAAGCAAATGTTGGCGGTAGCTGAACAGTGTTGGAGAAACTTTGAATAAATCAGTTTCATGTTAAAATCAGTGTTTTTACCAGCAGGACATATCCGCAGATAAATTGTCTCCTTGTGCTGAAGGTATTCTCACAGAAAGAAGAAGAGTGCAGGTGTTACAGCATGCAGCTGGACCATATCAGAACTTCATGTTCTTATTAAGAGACCCGTAGTGGCCGAAAATCACATATTGTCCGTTTGACCAAAACATCCCAGAAGCCCTTTATAGAGCACTCATTGAAATACTTGGAAATTCCACACAACCAAGTATAAATAAAGTATAAATGTTAATAAGTGGAGCATGAGTTGAAATGTTTGTCACTTCAGATCAGCCCAATTATATCACAGGTAACATTATATCAAAAGTAAAAGAGAGGACATAGTAAGGAGAACTAGTTTTTACATGCAACACCATTAACATTATGATTATTATTCCAGTGACACAGTAAACAGCCTCTGCAGAGCCGTCTGCTTCCTCTGAATAAAGTTCGGCACAGTGCGGCCCTGCAGTGTCCCAGCTGATGATGGTGGAGACACGTGATGCAACAGAAGTCAGTGGTGTTGTCTTCCTGATGTAAGAGTCTACATAACAGGCCAGAGACACCGAGACACCCCGACGGTTCAGCTCAGCAGCAGCAAAGAGGCAATTACCCAGAGGCATCGGGGCGAAAGACAGGAGGAAAATCAATACATAATTTCAGCATTTCAGAGGGTGTTTCCTTCAACTGAGCCAATGTCTCAATTTACCGATGCGAGGTCGCTTTTTTTTTTAGTGAATCTCCTTTTGTTTTTTTATACATTTATATACAATTAAAATATGAACAAATAATGTTTTGCCTGTGAATCCTTTACCTGTTGTGGGTTATATACGACGGCTTTAAGCGGATGAATGCAAATGCAGTTGGAATTTGAATCCCCTGAATGTGAAGTCTAGCATTAATAAGAATTGACAGCACACTGACATGAATTTAGAGTCTGAAAAAGCTGATTCTAGATTCACACACAAAAAAAAAAAGGTTATGCAGACACCTTTATGCATCCTGTGAGTGGCATATTTGGGAGAAATTCACTTCACCTGACCCGGGGTTAAGTGTCTGAGAGGAATTTCATCTGGCGCAGGAGTGTGGTGTAAGTTCACGCAAAGTTTACAGCGACCACACAATGCCATTTAGTGTCACACGGGCAGATGGGCAACCCCTGCCTGCCCAGCACCGGGATGCCATGGTTTAAGTGACAGCAGCCAGACGCAAAAAAAAAAAATGAAACAAATCAATAGTGGCGTCTCTTATGAAGAAGACTGAACCGCAGCACAACACGATAATGACCACAAATCCACTCAAGCGTTGAGGCTACCCCCAGAGAGGCGCTTCTTTAAATGAATGTAGGTTAGTGTGATTGACTAATCGCCTACTAAATTAGAAAAGACAATATCATACGGCTTTGTGCTGCTTCTGAGAGCTTTGTCTGCTCTGACTCACAGAGCACCTATTGCCCATGATGATTGTTAAACATAATGGTACACCTTCTTCCATAACCTGGCAATTATACCGCCTGCAAAACTTCAGGCATTATCTCCTTACAAAATAGTAAAAGACCCATTTTTAGGATTAGATATAGCGAACTTTTATGTCGTGGATTTGAATATGAAAAGGAGACTGGTGGGGAGTGCGGGGAGCCCAAGGGACCCAAACACAGACTTCCTCTAAAATGTTAATCGTTTGGCTAATTGAAGGTATGTTCTTTGTCGGCTCTGCGTTTTGGAGGGTCCCTTCTATGGACCGAGCGAGCACAAGGTAGCAGGGCTTTCAGATGTTATTGTATTTGACTGCTGCTGCACCGGGGTGCCAGTGGATTTAGGTGCTTTTAAGATAAGTTACGGGGACACGCACGCACACCCACAGACGTGCGCGGGGACACACGCAAACCTGCATGTACACCCACCACCACCCACCCACACACACGGCGACACATGCGCGCACACACACTATAACACATGAACATGCCATCTATTTGCATTTCAAAAGAGCATAATTGCCCAGGGCGGTGGCAGGGGGAGTGTGGCCTCAGGATTCCCCGAGAGCGCCTGTGAAGTTAACGAATCACGAGTCTAGACTCAACCGAAGCTCCTCTTTCATACGAGCATATTCACACCAACATCCTCCTGAGTAATAGGCAGGTGGAGTAGTCACACACCGTCACACAGACAGCCCGTTTACTCCTTGTTGCAGTTCAGGTGAAAAAGCCCTGAAATTATCCTTTTTGTGCAGAAAGATTTTCCCTTTCCCCTTGTTCAAGGATAGTTTAAACTGTTGAGCTCAGTCATTAGCTAATTTACATTGAAGCTGACCAGCAGTAGGATTAGATTCACGTTAAAAAAATTGTAATAAACAGGTCAGGAGACATTTACAAGCACTGCAGCCAGCATTGATATGCTGTTAGTTGATGATCACATATCAGATATCCTCTCAAAATAGTCTTTAAAATAAAGCTAAGAAATTAAGAATAGCTTTGGTTTATTAGACAATAATGACAAGTTTGTATGAAATTACATATTTAGCCATAGAAACAGACTTGTTTGGACTTATTTATATTGGTTTCAGTTGAAGTCAGACTTCTTTTATAATTATTCTGGATACAGTGACAGTATAATGCCTCATTTCCACCACGTGGTTCTGATCAGCTCGACTCACTTTTGGTAACAGATAGGGCTGGGTGATATGACATGTGGCATGAAAAGGTTTTTCATTTATATTTTCTATATTTTTTCCAGCAGTCGAACTTCATTACAGCAATATTTACGTCATTTAGACAATACTTCAGCTTCTGATTCCTGCACAAAGGGAGAAGCTGGAGTGAACAATAGAGGAGCTGTTTGGCTAATATGAAATATACAATGACAGGCTCTAACATGTGGTTGATTCATCTTAACTATTTATCTACTGAATACATGAATAAAAGGAGAGGCACCAGGTTGTATCTATAACTTATGTGAATGAAAACCCCAAAAAGAACGATTCCAAGCAAGTCAAGCAGGTGAAATGAGAAATAAGAAATCTTTTCTTTCATCCGTCTCAGTGATATTTTTGGTGGTTTGGTGTCTTTGTAACAGACATTGTGAAAACCCTTCTGGAAACTGTGTTAAGAGTATGGCCAACAAATCTATTTACTCTGTCAAAACTCTGTTAACCAGGTTCCTGTTAATCCTCAGAGACAGAATCTAACTGGATGCAGGACACTTTGTTATTAACGGACGTGCAACAGGTCAACAACTAAATCAAGATATTTTGGGCTGTGGAGGAAACTTAACTCTTCACAATCAGGAGCTACGGTGTGTGATTCTGTTATATGGTGTTATATAAAAACAGTAATTAGTACGTTTAGGGGTGTAACGATACATTGATAAAGATGGATACATCGATGTATTAGTGAACAATCCGACTGCCCAAACATTGATGCATAGCGCCATCTTTAATATACTTCTATTTTATCTCTCTGTTTTGTTTTCACAAAAGAGGTTTTATTTATTCTTTGTGTTTAAAAAAAGAATGTATGATAAAATGGTAAAACAATATTTTTTTGGGAGTTGATATCGATCGCTGACCCCTTAAGCGAACCCAATGGAAGTCATATGGAGGCAGATATTGTGATATCGTCAGATATTGTATTGTCGTCCAATGAATCGATCGAATATCCATCATGATAAAACCCACGATTTACAGCCCTAGTACAGTTCTTGATTCATTTATCTTTTATATTATGGTTTAGGTTTATTCCTTGAGGAAAAATGGAAAACATTAGATCATAGTTCTTCATGTCTTGTTTTCATTGTGAAAAATAGTCTGCCAACAAATGTTTTTAGTAACAGTTTCCATGGACGAAATGGACACTGTGCTGCATCACAGCAAAGGGCGAAAAAAACATCACCGCAAGAATAAAACCAATAATCTAGATACTTGTAGAAATGGGCAGAAACAGACAGCATGCTCAGCTTAGCGTCAGTGTACCGAGATGTTTCTTTCACATCAGATGGCCTCGCACATTCAGACTCACAGCGGTCCAGCGGGGACGGCCGGGGAATGATAGAGGAAGCTGAAGTGCTGCTGAGTCTGGTGCTGCATGGACCACAGCCACTGAAAGGTAAGCTGCCTCGTTGCTGGAAAGACTGATGGGCTGGCAGAAGTGTTATTTGTCTTGTATTGCTGGGTGAGCCCTCACGTCCACTCAGGAAGAGATGAAAGAGGGACGGACGGTCTGTCTGGGAGAAGTGCTAGCAATGTGGTGGAGGACAATCTGTCACCAGCAGTCATCACTTAACTGAGCCCAGAGCTGCACCACTCACTCGATGAGAACCTCACCAGACTTAAATGGGAGCGCTGGGCAGAGCCAGGAAGAGACATGATTAAAAATATGCATGAAATGAAATGAAATGCAAATCCTTCACCCTTTTACTTTAGTATTGAGCTCAAAAATCTGAACGTAGGACACAATTTGACCGAAAAGGAATTACTAATCAGAACAACAGCAACAACGAGGAATATTCAATATTTGACTGTTATGCTACGGTTTTCAGAGTTTTTCATGCCGTGTAAACAATCACGCGCCTTACAAAACAACACACAAACACACTTCAGTATCTAATAGGAGCTGGCACTGTACGTGGAGGTGAAGGACGTGCAGAGGGGCCGCCCTGTCTCATGACACAATAAATGACTGTGATCCAGGTTCCAGCAAAAACAAGGACTGCTTTTCAATTCCACCTCTTTTACCCGGATGAATGATGAACCCTGGGTAAGAGGTGCAGTGTTGTGGTATTAATATACATCAGGGGCCAGAGCGCCACACTAAATCAGGAGCCCCAGTGCATTTGTTATTCTAATGACAAGCAATAGCCACGCAGGAGCTGTGTGGAGTCGGGAGATCCTAAACGGGAAGAGGACTAAACTAGAAAAGACTGAAAGTGAAAACAAGGAGAGGTCTTAAAGGGACAGTTCAGATTTACTGCACTGAGGTTATATGAGGTACTTATCCATAGTCAGTATAGTCAGTTTATTACCTACACTGGGGGAAGAACTGACAGCAAAAGCTGGCGCCAAATGTCACTAAACAACCGCAAGTTATTTTACACATAAGTTTCTTTAAAAATATGGATAATATACAATAAACATCTGTATTTAATTATATATGTGTAGAATGACTACAGTTTTTATACATTAATAAGACAGTGATTTTGTTTTTACTTTTACAGATTTTTTTTTAAATTTTTTTTTAAAATATCTTTTACAGTAAATGTAAAGTTTTACTGCAAGAAAACTTTTTTTTATTCAGCAATATGTTGTGTATTTTAATTTAATATTCAAGACCATTAAGCAATTGAATAACACTGTAAAGTTAAATGTCCATTCATTTGCTCTTATCTGTTGTGGTTACATCTGTTTTTTACTTGTGTTAACTTAACTTAACTTAACTTAACTTGAATGTTACTAACATTTTAGCCAACATGATGCCATAAAACAACAGGACTTTCCAACCGGCAACAAAATGCTGAGGCATCATTTCCAGTCGCGCTGCTTCTGTCCATTAAACTATTTTCTGTGTTTCACAAGAACACAGAATTAAAAGTTCATTGTTCTTTATGCAAGGGTTTTATAGCAGTATTAGGCCATTATATTATCATATATTGTTGGCATTAAATGGTCTTAAAATGACAGCCGCCCGCCGTTTGGAAAAGCAGACAGGAGACAAATAAGCCAAGTAATACACTGCTGTGGACGGGGAACAGCAGCAAAATGTGTTTAAGCCACATTTAGAATATTTTCACTGCTTTACCTGCTGTCACCAGGCTCCACTGACAAAAACAGTGATTTTGTCTTGTAGAACATGGGAGTTAGTGGTCTACCGCTGCATCAGTCATTTAGTTTGGCGTTTTAAAATTTGGATTATCTCAACTCACACAATAACACAAGTAAAAACACCAATGAAGGCTGGTCTGCTGTGTCTGCAAGGTGAAATTACACAGATTGATATAACGGCTGTAGTTTCCCATCGAAAAGGGTTGTCTGATGGCACGTAGTGAAAATATTCTAAATATAGCGTACACACTTTAACTGATATTGATTTGTTTGGTGGCTTCAATATATTTTGTTCCTGCCTTTGTCCACAGCACTTCATTGTTTAGCTTCTGTGTAGATGCTACACATGCAGACCTACAGCTACTGATGATACAACTCCACTTCAATAAATCTGGACTTTACTTTTAAGGAGGAATGACTGGGAGGTTTATTGTATTGAGTTTGATGTTTTGTAAAAGGTTTTTCTTTTACTTTATTAACACAGTGGAAAGACTGACGGTTACATACAAGGCTGGAGGAATTTTTCGCTAATCTACACAAATAATACATAAAAGCAATCTGTTTGAGTGCTAAAATTAAAAACACAACCCAGATAAAGCCACATTTCAATCAATGCGAGCCACTTTTTAAAATCACATTAAAGGCTCTCTACTTCAAATCACTTTTATTCATCTGCGAGGTGTTTTAACCAACAGCTGCTCATCTGACCCGATGGATCATAAATCAGCTTTCAGGAGAAGATCGAGTGAAAAGGAGAGGAGAAGACGGACGATTCTGGTGAACTCTGCGGATTGAATAATCAATACTGACAAAAATAAATGGCTTGCCTATTTATCACAGCCTGTGGTCAGCGCTATAGCACGATCCCTGTAATGTATATTTCATACACTTTTATACTCATTGATTACCTGCCCTGTAGTTTGTAAATTACGTGTATATTGATCTGCTCATCATACAGTTGTGGCTTTTACTGTCGGCCATTTGTGTCACTGATAAAGAGATCAGGATTAAACTCTGTAATATAAATCTTGAGCCATTTTCTGCCAATATCACACAATATTATCAGGTTGAATAACGCATTTATACAATATTTATAAAGTAATCATTTAGTGTATTGTGTAGATTATTATTAACAGCACCTTAATATTAGATTACTGGAAGAAAAACAGCAGATTTTTCTTTGGAGAAGCTTTTCTGAGGCTGAAAAAGTGCATAAAACTATTATATATTTATAAGAATAACTGCAAATTTAGGCTTCATCATGTGATTGTTTGTATATAAATTTTGCTGACTATAAGTCACACTCAGAGACAAAAAAAGGGCACTTTCTTTAGCATCACAAGGTGATTTCTGCTACAGAAGTCAAAACTATTGATTAAAGGTGATAAATCAAACACAAAGAAGAGAAATACCAGTCACAACTACCATTTATTCTCATTATCTGAGCTTATGTGTTTATTCCACTGGGAGACTGAAGTCAAAAGATGACCAGGAGTGTCCCCGCGAATCCGAACAGATTACACTCATACAGCGGGGGGAGAGGGAGTTCGGGTGGGAGGGAGAGAGGGAAGGTTTGGATCGATGGCGCCAGATCAATGATCAATAGGCCGCTCTCACCAATACACTTCCTGCTGACGCTCAGAGCTCTGGTTACACAGATGAAAATGGGTGGGCAGGGCCAGAGTGTGATGATGATTTATGTTAGCGGGGCAGATGTTTCATTTTGGAGAGAGTCTGTCTGATAGAGATGCCTGAATGTCACCGCCTGGACAGTGAGTGAGTATTTTAACATTCATACCAACAGACGGGGATAAAGAGATCTACTGCTGCAAATCATGAAAAAACTCCTTTAAACTAGTTGAGAACAAGGGGAAATACCTTTAGAGACCCCAGTGCTCCTGCATAAGCGCTGTTTACTTTAAATTGTGTGCCCAAATGAAATAAAGGGAATTTGTCATCCAAAATCCGGCACAATTCATCACTTTAATGTAGAATTGGGCACCAGAGTGGTTTAATATTGGACAAAGAGGAAGAATTATTTAAAGGCTTAGTTTTCTCACACATTATGGCAAGTCGTTTTTAATATTTAAGCCAAAGTGGTTGTTTGCCGGCCAAACCCTCTTCTCTGCAGACACCACACTCTGAAGAGGACGCAGTAACTGAAGGGGGAAGATAGCAAAAAAAAGATCTAAATCAATATCAAACTGGCCGGGCAACCAAAGAAGGAGGCAATAGATCATTTCCCTGCAGTAACATGGATGATATTTTATCATTATAGATTACAAGTATACTGTAGAATCTTCATTACAGTTTATGTTATGGACTCTTCCGCTGTAAAAAGAGGAAACTGACCTAAAACCTGACACATTTCTCTAAAAGGGTCATTCTATTATCTTTCAAACTCAAACTAAAGGCACATTTCTGACCCTACTGACTGTACCAATATTTGCACCCCTTGCCCGTACCACTTCTTGGTTAATGACGATCTAAAAATGAGTAGAATTATTGTATCATATCATTTATTTAATATAGGTGTTTTTTTTGAGCCAGGTGAAGAACTCTTAATATGTCACTTTATTGTGTTTTTATATTTTTCCAGGCAAGGAAGATCATTTAGATTCCTAATATGTGGTCAATTTATTTTTTAAAAATTATGCCTGTTTGGAATTTTTTGAATTTCAGAGATGCTGGTCGAGTTGTCCATGGTGGTTTGGGTTTGGGTTACTGCTGACAATGGATGAAGTATCTGGGTCTTGTAGAGTTGTCCAATCATAAAAGGGGAAGAGGCCTTCCAGGCGGCAAACCTGGAAGTGCCTTATGGCTGCAATCTTTCAAAAATCCAACACTGGTTGTCAACGTTGGTTGCAAAAGAAGTCAAAACAAAACTACTTCTAACTTGTTTTTTTAACACAGAAAAAAATCCCTTTTTCCTAGTTTCAAAAAACAAAGACGGCGACGGACGTAAATTGGGATGGTGACGACCTTAACGCTGCTCTCGATGCTTCAAACAGTCCACACATCAATGGGTGTCATCACAATGACCACGTCCATTATCTATATACAGTCTATGTTTCAACCCCTTATAACTCTGTTTAGTGAGACAAATAGAAAACAAGTAGTAGGGGAAAGAATAAGAAATGCCATTGGCCCCAAATGTTTATTTCACTTCATTTAATCTTATTTTATGACAAAACTTAGAACCAGAAAGCTGCTAAGTGACTTTTCTGCTCTGCAAAAGGCTAAAAAAACAAAAACAAAAAACACCTGTTTTTACAGCAGTGACTTTATTTGTA
>CAFUXE010001118.1:219138-231726 GCA_903364295.1 Serranus cabrilla
GACTTATAGCTTTGTATGCGCTTTAAATGTAAATGACAAAGGTTATACTGTAGAGCATAACAAAAAATAAGCAAAAATGCTGGTGTTCATGCCAAAATAGTAACCTCTGTGTCCAGTGCAAAGGTGACGGAGATCAAAAACAAGTGAAAAGCATCTGGGAAAGGTGGAAACCTCCAGCTCTGTCACTGAAACAACCCACATAAAAAACAAACAAATACAGCTATTAAAATGACAAAACTGCCACGTACGCTTATTGTTAAACTTCAATCTACTCGACTACTACTAAAATGAGGAGTAAATTAGTCTCTTCACAATGGTACTTTGTGAAATTCATCATAAAATTTCAGAGGTTACTTCATTAATTTTATGATAGTGTCTATCTTCATATATCTGGAGACATCGGGTTTTATACTGTACGTATGGTAATTATTTTCAACCAGGGGTACTTGTACTAAAGGGGAGTTACCAGGGGGCATATGGAAATATTGTTGTATACATACATATATATATGAAATAGCAAAACATCTAGCTTCTGCCACTTTTAGTACAAATACAAACTTGACTAAACTAACCTAAACACTGACAGTTTAATTGTGTGAGGAAATACTGAAACATTGTAAAATATTGTGAAATTTATATGAAGAAATATTGTTGATGAAGGGGTACATCTTAAAGAAAATGTAGGGAACCACTGATTTATGGAACAAATGTGCTGCTGCTTGTATAAAAAGCAGATGATGGAGAAACTCAGACACACACACAGTGCATCAACGTGGCACGCAGCTTCAGCAGACCCGCTGCATCTAGCATCATTGAGTATTTTTAGCCTGTTTAAATTGATTTGCATTTTTTTTATTTCTTATTGTTGTCTAGAATCTGCTTAGATTTTTGTTATTTCTGCATTAGAAATTCTCTCACTGTCAACAGCTGAACACAGTCACAGACAATTAAAGGCCTCAATATCATGGTGGACTTCTGTGTCTTCATTCAGCCTATTTGAGACTGAAAAAAAAAAGAACAGTTCAGCTGAACAAGTTAGACTCCCTTCTTGGATTTTCATAATGAGCTGTCAGTCATTTCTCAGTGCCCAACAACTTTCATCTGCCCTGATTCCTCCCAACCTCCCCCATTTATCACTCCTTTCTCTCTTCTGCGACGCACTCCTCCGACGCCCCGTGTCGTTTATCACGTCCGGTGGAATAGAGTTTCTCCAGCTGTCAATTTAGGAAATGGAGTGACGAGCGAGACCCCTGGGACCCCGCACTAATCTCAGACTGCAACGTTACGGAAAATGATGTACATCTCCAGTAGCCAGTCACAGCGCGTGTGTGTACATCCATTACCTGTCCTCACCCAAAATTCATCCTGTCAGTAAACAAACAACTGATCAAATGCTGCAGCAGGGCAAAAGTCAACTCAACTTACTCATCTCCTTTACAGTTGAGGCAATGAGGTCACACACATCTGGATATAGCTCTTAAACTCATTGTCAAATTACACCCAAAGGCTGGAAAAATCTACTCAACTCTGCTGTACTTTACTCTGCTGCTCTTTCACCTCGGTGGCGTTCGATAAACTACCGCCTGCCCTGGGGTTTTAACGGTCAGTGCTGCTGTTGCTGTCAGAGCCTGCGGTGAAAAATGCCAGTGTCACGCAGTTATGCGTCCCACGGGGAACAGATATCATAGTCGGTTACATGACAGGTGTGGCGGATGAGCAGTGAGTGAGACCTCTGCTCATCACTCTGCTGACCGGTGGAGACGGCAGCAGACAGGATGCCACGCATGCAACTCTGCTGCTGAACGCACAAACAGCTCAGGCCCACTGACGTTAGAGAACACGTCTTGTTAGGTTGGAAAAATCTGAGCAGGTTTTCTGCAGATAGTGATCAAGTTTGTCTTTTTACTGGCTAATATTGGTCGATTACAGAAAACATCTTGTGGTCAGTTATGTGCAGATATTAAAACTTTTTTTTTTTTCAAAACATAAAATGTACAAAACAAAGCTTGGAGTGATTTAGAAATGGAATAGTATTATTATTTTTTTCCCCTAATCAAATGGTCAGAAAATGTATTTTGTTATTTTAATTTAAAAAGTCAGCAATGGACTCACATTTACACGTACTTGTGCTAATTTAGCATTTTTTTTCCTACTCTTTATTTACATGATTAGCAGTCGAATAATACTGTTAATAATACCAAATGTCTGATATTTTTTTCTTTACTTCCAGAATTGGCTTTTAGTGTTATACATATGTATAATATATGTAATGATACGTAGGTATAATAATGTTTAATATTCTTAAATAAGGTTCTTTGTTTAAGACAGTATCTTTAAAGAGTCATGTCAGGGGGAAACAATCCACACAGAAGGTTTATAATTCCCTTTATCAGCCACCATATTGGTAAAATCTCTTTACAGTCAATGCAAACTGTTCATATACTGTGATTTTATATTATGCATTTCAATATGATGTTTCCCTTTACTGTTTTTTGTTCTTTCCGGTTTATGTTCCCATGAAACTCCTACTATAATTCAGCATGAAGCAGCTCGTGGCTCCACCACAGTGAGAGGTTGTGTGAAACTGTAGTATAGCAGTTATTTCATTGGCCGGCCACTTGTAATCACCCTTGTGGTTTAAAAAGGTCGAGGGGTCAGGGGTTATGGGAGATAAGGACCCGAGGGACCGTCATAAAACACTTGCGACACTTCAGCCCTCGTTTGTCATGCCAGAGCTCGATATCACTCATTCGTCTTGGTTAGGAAAGTCTTTTCCTTTAATAGACGTCTTACGTCATAATTCTGCATTGTGACCACAGTCTGCTCTCTAAGACCAGTTCTCAGATTTTATTTTTATAGTTCTGTTTAGAGCTGAGGGTGTATTTTTGCACAGTGTAAAAAAAGAAAAGGCATTCTGGACTTGTCATAGTTCAAGATGAATGTTTGTGTTTATATGTGTGTGTGCAGGGTTCCTACAGCTTAAGATCGGTTAGATTTTTTAATGCCACTTCAACAACAAAATTGAAGGAAAAACAGAAGCATAAATCAAAATCAATTACTTAGGGACATTTTTGCCAAAATGTATATTGTAACATAAAACATGACTTTTTTTGTCCTGTGACATTTTTTCACTTTTATTCCACTGCACTGATTCCATCGTGCAGAGTTTGAAAAACCTTTTGCGTAAAATCCATCAAGCCGAGTATTCTTTGCCTTGTACCGGTTTCAGGCATGCCACAAAATCTTGGTTCAATAGTACATTTTCACTGAATATACAGCAGACGGTGAATCCTGCAAGAGCATTTGGTTAATTAATTAAAAAGAAAAAAATCCAACTTTCCATGTCTTATTATTTGTAAGACTTTTGAAGGATCAAATTACAACATTTTCATACTAATGAATTATTTTTAGAGTAATAATTCAACGCCTTTAGGACTTTTTAAGGAACCCTGCGAGTGTCAGGAGATCCTGTTTAAATCTCCAGAAGCGTTTTCCTCCCTGTGTCTGACAGCAACATAAGTTTAAGGTTTTCAAAGTCAAAACACTCTTCCTCCGATTGGGTGGTAACAGCGACTGCTCGCCCTCGTCCACATCTGCATTGTATTTTCCTAAATTCGCCAGCGCAGAGAGGAACAATCAAACGGCCGACAAAACAAATGAGATTCCCTTTACATTAGGCAAGCGTGTAATCACATTTCCCATGTTGTCTCTTTCCCTATATGCTACCGCCTGTCGAAATTGGAGCCACAATACAGGAGCTGCATCAGGAGGGTCACAGTGCAGCCCGGTGCGGGCCTCCCTCCGTTAGCTCTGCATACAGAGATGCTCGCTCCCGCTGAGACGTCTCATTTAGTGCGTCTGCAAACAACATTACAGGTGGAAACGCTTTAGGAGATGTCTTGCAAGCATTAATCCCATTTGTGTCCTAACCCATTTCAAATGTGCATGCCGCTGCACTCATGAAATGAGAGAGATGCTGCGGCGATCAGATGGATGCAACACAAACATTTCCAAGGACTTCAGTGGACACACAAAGGAAAATGTCATCACTAAGAGGATCTGCATTCACTGACCTGTGCTTTTTAATGTTCAGCAATGAGTGGCTGATTTAATAAACCATATGTCTGCAAATTAAATGTTAAATACAATTCAAAAAGGCTCTGATGGAATTTAGGTGGAAGGGGACAGAAATAATGTCTATTAAATAAATTTAAGTAAGTTTTATTTTGTCCAAAATACTAAAAGAAAACAAGCAGCATAGAGGTGATTGCACCTTTGCAAGTGTAACTACATCATGTACAAAAATCTTAAAATTAAAGTAGCAACAGCAGCAGGTGTGACACAAATTATTGTATCATGCTTCTTAAAAACCTAATAAATTACTCCTCATAATTCAATAAACCTTTGAAAATGCATGCAGTTAATTTGAAATGGCAGCGATCTGCTGGAAATATCAGAAACAACCTTTTCAGTTTGGTAAGTTTATGCAGAAGAGTTAACAAAAACATGACTATATGATGTAATATATAATAAAACCTCATAATTATGATAAGAAATATGCACATACAATACAAACAATAAATACTTTCTGCTCCACCAGGTTCACGGCACATCATTTTGAGCTTGGATGTTTGAGGTATTGAGCTAAAACCATAATTTGAGGTGAGTGAAAAAGTTATTCAGTTTATCGGGTCATTTAGACTTCACAGAGAAGGTTTAAGTGACTTTTGGAGACAAAAATTTGAAATGAACAAACCCTTAAAGACAGAAATGTAAGCAATGGATGGAGCATATACAGTCAGAAAGCCTGGATAAATATGAGACGCTGCCTGTAGTTAAATACTACCCTCTAGTGGGCGTTACAACATTGCTAGATGTCTAGTCATGACCTAACTAGAGGAAGCACAGGCTGCATTTTATTAGCTGAAAAAGGACGGTCACTGATTTTCTTGACTTTCTTTTTTATCTTAATCCCAGAAAAGATAATTGAGATAATTTAGAACAAGTAGTAATATAATGATTGTTGAGGTTTATGAGTGTGTATCTAATCTGACTGCACTTAATCCTGAGTGTTTAGAAAAACACAAATATAAACCATAAAAATTAAATAATGCAAGAGGGTTAAACATGGAGCCATGGACCTGCCCTGACGAGGATTTTCTGGAAATTGTGGCCGATCTAATGGTCTGATAGCGTCCAAAATCACTGGATCAGATATCGGAACTTAAAAGTATAACCCGATAAGCGATCCATTAGTCTGAACGAACACAAACATGCTCAACTATTAAACGAAGTGCTAAACTTTGAGCAGCATGCCACGAAGAGAAACATTTCACTAGTAACGAAGACCAGCAACTGTGTGAAAAAGTTTAAATTAAAAGAAGCTGTTTTTTATAAGTGAGTCATGTTATGAGTGTTGCATGCCTTCATTTAAGGCAAGAAGGAAATTAGTTTCATAGTTTGAGCATGATTCAGAGTTTTTAGGGTTACAAATGTATTATTAACGGTATCTGCAGAGAGTCCAGATTGTGTTATTGGTGTCTGTCATCTTACAAACACACCTGTAGAGCTGCAACGATTAGTCGATTAATTGCGTAATATATTTATTATTCAGCTAACTACTTTGGTACAGTAATTTAAAAGGCAAAAATGCCAAATATTCTCAGGTTTCAGCTCCTCTGATGTAATCATGTGTGAGTAATTTAATCATCTTCAACTAAATCAGACCAAACAAGCATCATTAACGTGGCCTCTGATCCTTTTTTAAACTATTTAACATTTCAAAGACTAGACAACGTATCAATTAATCAAGAGAGAAATCAACAGATTAATTGATAATGAAAATAAGTTGCAGCCCTACACACCTGTACTCTCCTCACTCACTTCACTGCCTCACTTCCACACTCTGAGTGAAACTACTGTCAGCTGAATGACATCCGCCACCCAATCCCCCCGGCCTGCTCTTAGCATTCTCCTCCTTGGTCACGTCCAATTAGCTATCCCCCAAACACTCTTTCTCATTAGTCTAGCCATAATCCACTCATCGTGCCTTGATTTGGCAAATAAATCACACTGAGGGTTTTTTTCAGACTATTTTCCCTCCCTTGCTCCGCCACTGCTGCTGTCTTTTTAAGCTCCGTCTCTCCCGCAGCCTCGTTAACCCTGTCCTGAGTTTCTACGGTGACAATCTCTGCCGGGCCTCCTCATTGGACATGGCAGCCGGCAATTTGCATGCCAGACTATTTCTCTTCATCATTGGGCCTCTTTCTCGCTCTCTCATTCTGCCTCGCTCTCTGTCTCTATGCTAGAAGAATAGAGAATAACTCAGCAACTGACGGCAGACGGCATGCACGTCCTTGTCCTACAAGGTTACGAATCCATTTCATCTGTGCAAGAGGGGAGTGAATTAAAATAAATGATGGCCGGACATTTATTGCATTCTGGGGGTGAAGGAGGGATTGGGGAGGAGAGGCACAAGTTGCGGAGTGAGACTTGTGTCTCATACTGAGCCAGACTGGCAGACAGTTTGATATTGACTGGCATACACCGTTGGCACAAACAATGAAGACAATACGGAGACAGAAGAATTATCCACCCCAGAGCTGAGTTTGAATCTGTTCGTCAGGCAGCGAGCTGCTCTGGGATCATACAACTCTTCACATCAGTGAATCCAGCTTCACACATCATGTGGTACTTTTCAGTGCCGGGACAAGTCCAAGCTGACCTGTGCTACACACACTGGCCTCCAAATCTGAATGAGCCAAATTCAGTTTTTTCAACAGAGTATTTCTATGCTGATGTTTTCGTCACATTTGTTTCTAATAGTCATATATCTTATCGACACCCTCTTCAAAAAAGTATTTTTTCAGGTATTTCAGAAAACTGGTGGCCAGCATCATGAGGGGATGATTTGGGCAAAAAAATAAATGTCAAAAAATGACATAGGCCATTATTTTAGGAAGGTGACAATATTTAAAATAGAGCTGCAATGATGAGCTGATTGAAAGGCTACCATTGAATAGACCACAATCAAAATTATTAAAAAACCCAAACATTTTCATGCTTCTTAACTACGATAATTTGGCTCTTTTCTTTGTTATACATGATAATAAACTTTTGAGTTTCAGCTGTAGACATCACCCTGGGCTCTGGTAATTAACAAAGGGCATGTTTGACTATTTCATTGACCAAAATCAGCAGATTAATCAACAATAAAAATCATCATTAGTTGAGGCTCAAATGTGTCCCTGTGAGTCACTTTTTCAACATTTAACAATGACAATAACTGACTGTAGTAGAATGTGTTGTAGGCTATTGGAATATATCATAAAAAAGGAAATATTTCCTTTTGGATTTCTGTTGCTGGTTTCATAAACCCATTGCTTTAATCTACAACAGGAGTGGATGTGAGCTGAAATCATAAACTGGCAAGTTGCAGCGTTATGCATCTGTCTCAGCCCAGAACGGAGAAATGTCTCGCTGAGTCCTTCCAGAGTTTTTCTTCACCTCAAAATTACGTCACCAGCGCAACAAGACGGCACCCGCATCCGCCAAATTCTGGCTTCATTTCTGTACGGCGAGGGGAAGTGGAGACGCGTCGTCCATCTATAAATGGAACCTATTTCAACTTCAGGTTTACACTTGCGACTTAGGTTTGATTCCCTCAAATTTTTAAAAAAAATAAAAAAACTTTGGATCAGAGTCAGAACCTGTAAAGCTTGATGAATGAGGCCTGTTTGCTTATATCCAGTTTCATATTTATTGTTGTGTTGGTGGCAATTATGCTGGTGCAGAAAAGGTAGTCAAAAGTACGCTTCATCAACACACTCATCAATTCCCCACTGCAGAGTTAATACCATAATTACCCAGGAGGCATTGCAGGGACTGCTGCATTTAAATCTATGGGTTGTTCTTATAATAAGCCACTATTGTTAAGCTGCCAGCGTTAATATATGAATGTCTTGATTCTAATCTGTCCACATGTGGACTGCTACACCGTTCATAATCATCCTAACCTTGTCATTTAAAATGCAGCGGTGTGATGCTGTCAAAGGACGGGATAGTGTTTATAGATGTCACTGGAGAAGCGCTGTGCATCACTCCAAACTGCTCCTTGTTTCCGTCTGCGTGTTCCAGAAATACATCCTTGGACCCAAAGGATCCCTCACTAAGTGACTTTTTTCCTGTTGACCACAAAGCTATCAATATGTCTGCCTCCTGACACCGCCCTATCTCTCTCTGGACACGCAGGCCGGACTCTGAATGCTGACTACTGCTCGCTGCACAACTCTCCTGGACCTCTTCCAGGACACTCTATTGTAATACAGTTATTTTTAGACAAGCCGACGCAAATAAATATTTATAGTTGTTTGCAGGTCAGGGGTCTCAATGAACCGCGGGGTGGATGGCAGTGAATAAACTCCAGTATGTAACTATGTAAGCAGGAGTACAGGTTCAATACAGCAGGGCAGGAATAAACTGATGGGACATATTTGAGGCTCTTAAAACAGCAAAAAATACATGAGAATTACAGTTTATTGAGCTAAATTAAAGCTGAGACGATATCTATCAATACTAATACTAGTTAGGCTTTAAATAACTTAAGTGGAGAGCTTCCTGCTGCCTTATGGGGTTATTCATTGCAATGTGGTGTTAGATTTTTACTCACACTTTCCCTAAATGCAGCTTTCTCATTTTCCCTGACATCTGGATGCCTGTGATAATAGCCCTGGCTCTGATCACTTTTACATTAAACCTCGCTCTGAATGGAGATGTGTGTCACTGGAAATTATTACACTTGTCACTTCACTCCACTTCCTATCAAATTTATACTTGAGAGAGGATATTTCTATGCGAAGAGACTGGAATGACCTAGACAAAGCCTTGGCTCTGGTGATGAAGGAGTAGCACAAGAAGGGAAAATTTAAAGGTTCAAGGAAATGAAGAAATGCTGAAGAAGCCAGAATGGTGATTGAATAGTAACATTTTCCTGTGGTCTCCCCCCCCGACCAGAATTTGGACAGAATGTGGGG
The DNA here is from genome assembly GCA_903364295.1 of Serranus cabrilla. Classification (NCBI taxonomy): domain Eukaryota; kingdom Metazoa; phylum Chordata; class Actinopteri; order Perciformes; family Serranidae; genus Serranus; species Serranus cabrilla. Next base: position 228,171 of record CAFUXE010001118.1, read on the forward strand.
GAATATTGTGTTTCTGTCATTGTTCGTCTAGCATAACTCTGAGTCTAAATATAGGTCATGCAAGAAAAGGCTCGGGCCGCACACGCAACTGCACACAGACACAGAAACACACACAGAAACACAGCGAGTGAGTCACTGAGTGCTTCTGCTTTGTAAGGATGTTTCTATTTCATCCCTGTCTAACAAACTACGTCCCCATTCAACTAAAACTGCCGTCTCAACTGCAGACTGAAGTGTTAAGGGGAGACACCGCAGGTGAAGAGGGTCATTTTTTACATTCTTACAGATATCACCATGAAACTTCCCCAGTTTGTTATTTACAGTAAGACAATATATTTCAAATGAGGTGTTTACTTATTAAATATGTGCTAACTTGCATATTTTCAGGACAGAAATCTGACTATTGGATAAAGCAAATTTCAAAGTTATTATTTTATTTTGTTAGATTCAAAAGTTTTTTACAGAAGAGAATTTGGATTTTTCCTTTTATCATTTCATAAATCAGAAAATTCTGTCAAAAGCCCTAAAAAATATATAAAATAATCAATGAATGAAGAAAGATTGTAAATACAGCAGGTGTAACAGTAAGAGTCCAACATGAACAGACGAATCCAGTGACATAAATCAATCTCCTGCAAAAATGTCCAGAAGTCGAGTCGTTCTGCTTGTTTCTCGGTTGTTCATCATATGAGAGACTGTCGTCAGAGTGCACGCGGTCAGACAATACAGAGAATACAAAGAAGTCGATTTTAATTTCTGAAAGTGATGGTGTACACCTCCGTCCCTGGGACCACATGTTCCCATATAATAGATCAGATTCCACCAGAACATTTTGTCCTGTGCCTTTCTCCGTTTTCCGAGCGTCTCAATAAATAAAAAATAAGTACATAATAGTACGGTGGACTGCCCAAACTGCTTTTCAAAACCACATCAATATTTGCCATTGCAGTAAAATGCCTCTCAACAATTAGCGATCTGTGATTCCTGCAGGCCAAACAGAGGCACATGTTGACCTTCCTCCCATCCAGCCGACCAGGCGGCTGTCAGTCAAGGCCGCACAAATAACCGAGCTACTCAAACACTTGTCATCATATCTCATCAGCATCTTGATTGTTGAGGAGGACAGATTAGAGGGAATGTCCACATACATCCAGCGGCCTCTGATGTGACAGCAAGGGTTTATGGGATAGCAACGCGAGAGCCCCGCCCGCTTCACCTTGACCCCGCCGCCCCGCTTCCGCCGCCACCACTCCTCTCGTCTCAGGCTCTCCGGTCTGACCTCGTCATCCCGGGGCCTCTGGCCTCGCCTCTGACGGTTGAGTTATTACCATAATTACCCAGGAGGCATTGCAGGGAGCGGCCACATGGCAGAGGCCGCCCATGTTTAACAGAATATTTGGGTGTTTTATCGACTTTAACTCAGCCTGTGGGGCAGGCGAGAGGGGGCCTGGATGATAAGAAAACCACTCATGTGGGAAATGAAGAGGACCATTTCACAGACGGAACCAAGAAGGGGATGAAATATACTGTTAATGCAGCAGTGGCCAGTGCACATATGTCATATATCCTCCAAGACAAGGTGTAAATATGCTCATATATTCAGGTGGTGTCGAACAGAAGGACTGGGTGGAGATGACTACCTTCTAAAAATAGCACTTTAAACCTTATAATGAAAAAAGTATTTGGATTGCTTTGTGTCAACATCAAATATTTCATGTCCTTAGGTGGAATGAAGGTGGATTTAAACACATATATATTGCATATATATTATTCATTTTTCACAGCAGGGGTGTTCTGAATCGACAGACAGAAGGGGTTGAGGTTTGGAATTTACAGGCTTGTTTTTGCAGTTTGTTTCTTACTTATTTGGTGTTAGACTAACTTATACAGACTCTTTCCAATTTTCTCATTTGAATTCATAGAAGTGTATGGGATCAAAAAGCAAACTCTCTTAAAAACAACAGTTCAGCATACATTCAAACTGAGCACAAGGTCATAAAAAGGTATCTAGGAAAAGCTGTTGAATTCACCCCAAACAGAACTCCTGAAAGAACGAGGATGATTTTCCTTTCTGTTAAAATAGCAAATTTGAACAAAATTTGGAACAAAAATGTTTACATGTGGTGAAACATTTAAAGGGGACCTATTATACTGATTTTAAGTTAGCGCCTGTGTCATAAGACCCCCTCCTGAAAGAGTCCAGTATGCACTCTTTAGTCAGCTACATGTAGCAGTGGAAAGGCTGTAATGGACTATAGCAGTACTTTCTGCCATTAAATATCACCAATAAAAGCTCCTAAATCAAAAACTACACAATTGAACATGTTATTAAAAACTGGGGAGATTATATATTTCCCTGACATTAGCATTTAGCTACATGTAGCCGTGTATGTAATGTCAACACTACAGTTATGTGCCTGGAGCAGATGATCTTATACATCATTTTGTCCTGATCTGTTTGAGCCGAGAGTGCAAAACATGGTTGGAAATGGTGCGTTCAGGGGAATTGGAGATTTTTGCTCACAGGTTTTACTTTTGCTTGTTTTTACTGCATTATTTGAAACTTTGGCCATGACAGAAATTAAGGAAAAGCATAATCGGTCCCCTTTAAGAAAACTCTTTTTAATCCATCTCTATTCTGCCATGTCTCACAAGCCAGGAGGCCATGCATATTCATACGGTTAGAGTGAAAAGTACAGCCCAGCCTGCCACACACAGGGCACAGGGGCCATTGGCCTCAGGCCAACAACGCACAAAGAGACGAAGATTGTGTTTGGTAAGCACACCTTTCTATTAGTATTGTATTTACACTGAAAAGCTCAGTCAAACACACAGAGAAATATAGAAACACACACACACATTCACACTCGCCCTCACCTGCTCAGAAAGGTCAACACATTTGCATTCCAATACATACAATATTCAGACTTCCCTGCTCCTATATAGGTACCCATCAAACATGTCCAAGATGGCACTTAGCCGTGTGTGCCCGTGTCTTATTATGCAGACCCATCTGTGTGGGTTCAAAGGTCATGGCCGGGCCTGGCAGGGGCTACAGGTGAGCAGATGAGAACAGTAGGGGCTCGGTTTAATTTAGCTAAGCACTACAGGATGCAGTGTGCCCCCGTACCTGGGAAGGACAAGTTGAACTTTTCACACTGCGCCTCAGACTCATCATTTCAAATGGGTGGAAAGTCGAGGAAAAATGAGTAACAGAGTCACACAGAATCTGTTTCTTTGTGGCTTGGTTGTTTTTTATTTTGTGTGAGACTTGTTCAAACAAAGACAGACAAGCACATAAACACACAAATCTACACAGACACACACACACACATACAGGGCTCTGTCACCAAGTCTCTGTTTTTACCTCTCTTTCTTTCTCTTTCCCTCTGACACACATCCAAGCACACAATACACACAGACATATTGAAAGAAGATGACTGTCAGCAATGTAACCGTGTGTGTGTATGTGTGTGTGTGAGGGTGTGAGGGAGAAAATCCCTAATCTGGCATGGACCAGCTTCCTGTCTAGACTCTGCATGAGGAGGCCAGCACT
>CAFUXE010001118.1:240544-251411 GCA_903364295.1 Serranus cabrilla
CTCTCTGGGACCGAGTAAGATCCCGTATCAAATCCAAGCTCTGTACAACAGCACCAAGGAGCTACTGGAGGAGCTGAGGAGGGATCGGCAGCAAAGTTGCGGTCAGGACAACACGCAGACAGAGTACTATGCCAAAGAGATATACAAATTCAACATGGTGTACGGACCGCCAGAGAGCAGTGAGTATTACACGTCTTCAGGTGGATTCATTCTCTATCTCTTTCTTGTGTTATTGCCAGCAATCAGTGAGTCCGTAGTGCGTAATTACGCACCAAATAGAGTGTACGCCTAGAGCCCGTGCCAGCCAGATGTACTAATCCCAAAACTCCAGCATCAGGTTGCTACGTCATTCATAAATATCTGTAGTATTTATAGTAAACAGTTCTACAACTTTTTTTAATCTCTTAGTTTTTGATCTGCTGCACATTAAAGATCCCAGTTTAAGACTTAGAAACAATGATTTTAATAATTATTTGTGGCTGATACGGTTTTTCCACACAAAAAAGTCAAGGTACCTATTTAAAAAGAACAACATGGAATTAAAATTACAATGCAGAATCTATAGAAATGCAAATAGTTTGTGTTCTCTGTTTGAATGTCAATCAGTGGACAGTATGTGAGCTAAAAGCTTCAACTGTCACTTTTGTGTGGGAGTAAATTGGACCTGGACTGACTTCCAGACTAGCTGTGATGTCACATAATCACAATGTAGGTACACGTGTGTGAAACGTGAAAACAGCCTTCTGGTGTCAAACATCATTCTGCACAGTGAAGCTCAAATATCCAGGAGGAGAAACAATAAGCAGATCACATTTTTGAGTGAGGGGGGGCTTTATACTTGTGAACTAAAAAATGTGTCACAGTTGTTTTAGGTTTTGTTAAACTGAAAGGTGAACTTGCTGTCTTGGAAGATGTGCTTTGTGACTGCAGTGCTCACCAACCTGTTTTAACCCTGCACCAGTGTTCCAGGAAAGTCACTCTCCTCCTACTCCTGACTCCACTCTTCCTCCTCTTGTTTTTTTTCCTCCATGGATTCTGTCCTTCTCCCCAGATGTTCCCACTTCCTTTCCAGTCAGGCCCAAATGAGAGGGACATCTGCCCAGGCGGATGGGGATGCCTTTAGGAGAAGGAGTAGGAAAAGTTAACAGAGGTGGACAGGAAAAGTTAGATGATGGAAGGACCCCCCTCCCCCCTCCCCTCCCTGCCAGTTAGTCTGGTTGGAGCGAGGCATCCCTCTCCCCACGGCAGCCAGTCTGTGCAGGAGGAGTGGGCTCACACACATCACTACCACCCACCTCCCTGTTGAGATGGAGCTTAAAGTGACCCCACTTCCTGTCTTGGCTGGGGAATTACCCACACGGGTGGCCCATGAGCATGAGATCACTTACTGCTCTGCTCAGGTTTAACTTTGCTAAATTGACTGTGAAACTGAGCCGGCATCCATCCTCTTAAACCTGAATGATTTCACTGTGCCGTCATTTTATTGCCTCGAGGTAAAAATTAGGTTTCACCGAGCTTTATTTTGATTGTGAAATATTTGTTAAGATTATCAGCAAAGGCCTGTTCGACTCACATTGTTTTTACTCCGAGTGATTTGTGCTAAACCTCCATTTGGCACGACCATTTCCTCTATAGAAATAAAAGCTATGAACTGGAGGTGGAAACCCTGTGCTGAGAGGGACATGTGTCAGCACTTTGAGGGAGATTCATGCAGCATGTGGTCTGACTGAGTTTGGATTACTGAGAAAGTAGAATAGGATAAATGCTGTGCGTGTGTAAGAGGCAAAGAGGGCCTCATGGTCCAGAGCAAAGCCAAGACCATTGCATCAGAGTCCCTTTGAAATCAACAGGTGTTTCTCAAAAGACCTATTTTCCCTCAGCAATGTTCTGTTTTGAATCTCACAAAATAGTTTTGACAAAACGGCAGGCAGTAGGTGCTTTGAGTTGGTGTGGTGGTTTCAGTGCTGAGGCACAGATGGCCTTTATGAAGCAAGACATACATGCATGTACTTCTTTCTAACATTTGGGTGAATCATAGTTTCTTTTCGCCTAATGTTGTGGTCTTTATGTTTGATTTTGATGTATTTAGCTGAAAACCAAAGGCGAAAAGGCCGAAAGTTAATATAACAGCATATGTGCTGACTTGACACCACTGTACGAGTGTGCACTCGTCAACATCTCTGCTTCTCAGATACTTAAAATGTCGACAAGCTAATAATATTCCAATTTTTACTCGTTACTCTAATACTTATGTGGTATTGGCATGGCAGAGTGTTTTTAATGTGTCCACGATGACCTCATACTTGGAAATATGCATTTTGTCAATAGCCAGTATATCTACATGCATACACTGAGCGCACTCTCTGAAACTGGTTAATGTGATTCACATATGCTGCAGCAGGCAAGATTTTATAGATTTGTTGTGCTGAACTTTCATTCTGCTCTGGTAGGGACATTTTTTCTTCAGTTCAATGAAACAAACTAACATAATATGTTATGGATGCAATACGGAAGTTATGACTTCCCAAATATTCTGCATCTTCATCATTTTGGACTTCCATAGGAAGAAAATTATGTTCTCAAAGTGGAACTCCAACTACATATGAATTGTATTTAAATGAGTGTGGATGGAAAGGTCACCTCTATTGTAGTCCCATTTATAATATTCACTAACAGGTAGATTTTTGTATTTTTGTTTCAGTCCTTTTATCAGCAGCGCGCAAACGATGCACTTCACATATAATTTCTTCAGGTTCTGTCAATTTATTTAGTGATGTGTTAAGACATGTTAAGCATCTCTTTATCAAGTCCTCAAAATCAAAGGGCAAAATACATAATTTGTAGTACAAAGAAGCATTTTCTGATCTGATGTGTCTGTCGGCATGTACTTATTTTGCTTGACATTCAAGTTGTGAGAAAACAGGCTAATACTTTAGCAAGTTATCGTAATGTAGCGCAGGAAAGCATACGCAAAGGCACAATGACGGAGCTAAAACATGAGGCTGTTGGGAATATCAGCATTTTCCCCTGACATTTCATCAAATTAAGAAAAACTGTCCGACTAAAATGAAAATATACAAACTAACTATTTATAGGAAAAATGTACTTCCATGGCCTCCACCATTTCTGAAAATGTCACCAAACACAAGTGATAATGATTTAACTTTAGGAATTATTTAATTTTTTTGCTGAAGATGCATGTATATTCTGCTTCTTCTTTGCCAAATGCAACAAACTATTATAAAAAAACACCTAAGGTGCTTTCAAAGTTAAATAGTTTGGTTTGGTTTAAACGAACTCTGGTTTGCTCAGGTAGTGCAGTTCACTCGGGCTCGATTCAAACTCAGAAGCAGACAAAACAGGAGCATCAAGACCCTGAGAGGTGTTGGTCTCAGTCTGGTTCCAAACTGTGGAGTGTTTCGTCTGTGGTGGGAATGTGATCCGGCCTCGATAAAACCCAACTACCAGCTGTAATCCGCAAATTTGAGCTTCTCGATCTTGGATTTGGAAGAAGTAGAGAAGCAGCTAGCCAGAGAAGTCTTTGAAGTGCATTCGACATTCTGCTGCTGTAGTTCTGTCTGGCATGTTGCCCAAATAATTAGCACCAAAATGAGCAAGTGACAGCTTTGCAGTTGCTGTTAAATGTCATCGTAATGTTTAGCACAGAAATATGCATGAGTCCAGAATACAGGACTCTTGTATTTAGTCTCTTGCTCCCAGACACAACCGACCAATAAGCTGAGAATTAGACATTCTTGTGTGGTTCGTAAAAGTGTTTGTAAAAAAGGGGGAAATGCTCCAAGTATATAAAGTTCTTATCTGACTTGGACCAGATCAAATGAACTATAGGTGTGAAAACATCTGTGCAGTGCTGTAGATGATGGGGATTTTGTTACTTTTGGATGGAGCCAGGCGAGCTGTTGGTTCCAGTCTTTGCACTACGCTGAGCTGACTGGCTGAAGCTTTATTCTTTATCATACAGACGTGAGTGACATCAATTTTCTCGTCTACCTCTCAGCAAGAAAGCAAAAAAGTGCATTTCCCAAAATGTGTGAAGTATCCCTTTAATATCAGGTAGAAACTGTGAGTGAAGCCAACGACACAGCTACCTCAGTGTGCTGCCCCTTGTGATTTTAACAGGACCAGAAGTTTGGCTTTGTGGAATAAAGTTTTGACTCTTAGCCAGTGACATCAATCTCTTTCCCTCAGCTAATGTGGGCAAACACACACTCACCTTTTGATACTTTCTGAAAGTAAACTGTTGACCTTTGGTGGATCTGAGGCAGCTCTGTGAACCAACACAAATCCGTGACAGGTGCAAATGAAGCAGAAAGCTGCTGGAAGACTGGCAAATTACTACATTGAGAGGCTGGACTGCAATCATTGGAAAGATTTCCTTTTATAGCATGGTACGCATACAGAATCTGGCATATGTCAATGACTGAGGTTGGGTTGTGGAGAAGTCATCATGGTCAGAAGGGGGGTTTGGGTCCAAAAAGTTGTCAGTGGGACCGAGGATAGCAGGGTTTTTGATACGCAGATACCAGGGAGGTGAAGTCATACTCAGCTCAATAATATTGCTTTTTTCAATTACAACATTTTCATTTCCACCAAATATAGACACAATGTGTTCAAGAAACCCGGAGGAATTTTGATAACGCAGGCAACCACACTAATCATTCACCGTGGGCTGATAAACTTAGTGCCAGCCACTAAAGAGTCAGCAAACCCAGCAATATATACTAGGTGTGAATGGGTTTATAAGCATTCAAGCACATAAAAAACACAATTTACTGTAAATCCATGCCATTATTTTTATAAGTATTTTTAAGTATTGCTTGACTTCTGAAGATTTAGATTGCATTGCCATCCAGAGTTAGAAATTGTTATGTTTTATGCCAACTCAGTTAAAATGTACTGTACCTCTTCGCAACAAAAATGAAATTACTTTAAGCAGATAAAAGTTTGATCCAAAGAAACACCTCCCCTAAACCACTCCTCCCTCATTNGATGCAAAGTAAGGCACAGGGTGCAGAGGGGTTGTATTTAGTGTGTTACACTCAAAACACACCTGCAGTATGATTCACTAACAGAGTGGCGTCTGCAAGCCTCCATCAACAACTCCGATTGACTGCTTATGCATAAATCAACAATTAAACTGTGGAGAAAAAGCACTGCTGTACGTTCTTGTGTCTATAAAAAGCAGAAGGTCACACATTGTGAACCTAACTATCTGAATATAATACATATAGGAGATTTAAGACAACATACACTGACCAAAACGCTTTACAAACTTTGGCAGGAACATACTGCGCCACTGACTTTAGACCAGGTTTTTGGTGGTCGATGGCACAACAGCTAAAGATGGCAATGCACCTGACAGAACCTTCTTTCAAGACCAACACAAATCCATGGGCGCACAGATGGGCGCAAGTTAATTTGCCTCTTGCAAGATCAAGGAAGGGGGATGCAAATGACAACTGTGTCACTCTGAAACTTGCAATGACTGCTGCGCTGCACAGGGTGTGAGATACATCCCCCAGAGTTATTAAATAGAGCTGAAGTAACCAAAAAGTTCATAAGTTCATAAAGAAAAACATAATTGGCAATTGTATTTCTGTAACCAATTAATCTTTGAATCCATTGTCAAGTAAAAATGCCTAAAATTCACGTTTTAGCTTCTCCGTTGTAATTATTTACAGTCTTCTTTGTTGTGTAATGTGCACGCTGGGTCACGGCTCGCTCAGTTACACCTGTGACTTTCCTTCTATCCCAGGTCAAAAGTTGCTGCAATTAAATAAATAAATAATTATATAAAGGAGATCATAACGCAAGTATCTGTGATCTTGTTGTCCAGAGGTGGTGTAGCCTTGGAGGTCTGTGCTCGGACATGAAGTTCTTGTATTTCATCAGACCTTGATAAGAATTTTCCAAGCCTGTTCTCTCACAAAACTTTTATTTTATTCTCTGTGTTCCAGACGATCTGCTCTACTGCCCAAAAGGCATCACCTCTAAGGTTTTCCGCTTCAACGTCTCTGCCATGGAAAGGAACTCGACCAACCTCTTCAGAGCAGAGTTTCGAGCTCTGAGGGTGCCAAACTCAAGTTCCAAGAGGAATGAACAGCGGATTGAGCTCTACCAGGTGCGTAAAGGTACCGTTTTTATGTCCTTCTACCAAAGATCAAAGGCGAAGCCCGAAGCCAAGGCAACAGAGAGATTCAGAGTCTCTTTCCTGGAATGTAATCTTCGTTTCTAGATAGTTCAATTCCAGTCTGTCAATAATATATCTTACATAAGCTGGTTAGCAGTTCTTCACCACATGATTTTAGGTCCTAATTGAGAAAGAGCGCCAACGATAACCAGATTGTGGTTGCCAGACCGAAAGCCAAAAAGCTCAACAGGCCTGCAGAATGTTAACAGAACTGGGACAGGGGCACGGTTAGTGCAGCGCTGGCAGCACAGATCTAATACAGTTCTCATTTTGGTTATGTAGTGGTCTTTAACATTTGGTCCTCCAAACAGTATGCAAAGTTTATTAAGCTGTTAAAAAGCAGCTCTGGTCTGCTGAGTGATAAAATGATGCAACACACTTCTACAATAACTGATGACAACATCATCAGGTCCCTGTTTTTCGCTTGTTATGTTCTTGGCATTAAGGATCCAATACAAGTTTAACTATTGAAATAAAAATAAAAAATACCACCACATACAGATGCTGTCAGGAGTGATGTCGTGACAAAACCAAGACATCTCTTTTAAAATGGGGAAAATGCTTTTTTTTTCACCACTGGAAAAACTGGGTACAAGGCTGAGCGGCTGCACTGTATCCAGTTCATGACATACATCCAACATGTTGTTCAGCAGTGAGAAAGGGACGTCGATCAATACACTACATAGTGTGTATATAATGCTCTACAAGATCTCAAGAGCTCGGGCTCAACATTGCACTTCCTTAGGTCTTAAACAATACACTCTCCGATCAGATGACATCAGATAAATAGTTGATGAACGGATATAAACATATGTTTACATAAATAGACATTTCAGTTAGACATGAAAGCCAGGCTCAAAAACTTCTTTTCTATGTTTGGTGCTCCCACTGAAAACAACCTCCAAGTTTCCTTTTAACCAAAAGTTACGAACTGTATATCAATATTTTGATATTATGGAGGAATAAAAAGACTAAGCGTTATGTAAAAAAAAAGGATGTCTGCAGTAAACAAACAAAGAATGAACATCCAACTCTCCAGGTCAATACAACTTTTATGAGGTTATTGCTTTTGTCTTGGCATGCAAATGTATTGTATAATTGCATATTACTGCTGTCAACAACTTTGTTTCCACCAACAGCAAGCAGCTATTTTCAGCAAACAATCCTTTACAATATAACTATGCTCTACCAGGCCAGGACACAAAACAATGTAGTGATGAAAGTTGAAGAGCGAGCAAGCTAAAGAGCCAGTTTCCCTCTGGAGAGAAAAGAGGAGGGAATATTGGCTTAAATTGATCAGGTTGACAAAAACATGACTCAGATTGAATGTTGATGTTGCTTCATGTATGCTGGATTACACACATACACACATCCTGTCCTCTGTCCACTCTGTGTTACAAGTTGGAGCAGCTTCAGTATTGAGAGGCAACTTCTCAAAGTGACCATTAATATTATTATTATCATTATATCTTTGCAGATTGTGAGGCCAAACGAACACATTAGGAAACAACGCTACCTTGCAGCCAAGAACGTGCTGACCAAAGGTACTCCAGAGTGGGTCTCCTTCGATGTGACTGAAACCGTGCGGGAATGGCTGATGAACAGAGGTGAGTCTGAGTCTGATAATGTTTATAAACTCTGACCTGCATCCAGATTAAAAGAAGGAGACTGCTGACTTGGGCTTGTTTTTAGAGATCCTCTTTTCCTTTGTTTGCCATCAGGTAGTAATCTGGGTTTGGAAATCAGTGTGCACTGTCCCTGCCACACCTTCAACCCAAATGGGGACATCATCGACAATGAGAACGAGGTGCTGGAGGTGAAGTTTAAAGGTAGGCTTCAACAACATTTTGTCAAATAGTTATTTATGCCATGTTCTGTTTTTAATCTAATGTCTGAAAATGTCTTCTTACTAGGTTAACATCCCTCTTATCACCTCATGTGCAAAAATGTATCCTATTAATTTAAAAAAGTGTCTTTATTGTGGTGACAAAAATGATTTGATTATTTGTATATTTCTCACCTAGTGGAGGTTGGTACAGTTTGGATTTAATGAGAAGTAGTGCTGATAAAGTCTTTGTATTGTTTCCTGATTCAATTTGTGCTTCAGAGGACTAAGAATAAACTTTAAAATTTAGAAACAAAGTAACTTCCAAAACTTCTTTCCTGAGTGTTTTCATATCTGCACTGTGAAACAGTGGCAGTGACGACAGCTTTATAGACAATAATTTTGGAAATTGTATGCTCGGATTGAGGGAAATTACAAAAGAAAAAAGAAAAAGCCACTAAATAGTTGGTTTAAGTGCATCCTGTCTATATAATTAAGGCGTGGATGGAGATGAGGAGCACAGCCGCTTGGATCTGGATCCCCTAAAGAAGAAGAAGGACCAGTACCTGCCTCACCTCATCCTCATGATGATCCCACCGCACCGCCTCGACACTCAGACATCACGCCGCCGCAAGAGAGCGCTGGACACAAACTACTGTTTCTCGTAAGAGACGCATATTTCATCTTTAGTAATAGAGTGAGATGCCAGTATACATTTAGTCTTCGGGGCAATTCATCAAATCCTTCAAATATCCTTAAACACAAAGTTTTGTAAAGTCTATGCTAATCTTTTTTTACTTACTTATTTAATACTTGAATATCACATGAATCAGCTTATATGTGTACAGAAATATCCCAAAAATATTCTGCAACATACTGTATATCTGTTATATTTAAAGGAACACCATTAACAAAATCATTCGGGGACTGGTTTCACGATTGTTGTGCATCTTAATCCCAGAAACGAGGAGGCCAACTGCTGTGTTCGTCGGCTCCACATTGATTTCCGGCGTGACTTGGACTGGAAGTGGATCCATGAGCCCAGTGGTTACGATGCCAACTACTGCTCCGGGCCCTGCCCTTACCTGAGGAGCTCAGACACAACACACAGCTCGGTAAGAAGCACCCATCAGGGTTATAAAAGAGGAGGGTTTGTTAGAGCGAGAACTTTGTTTGTGTGTTTTTAGACACATCCTGATTGCATTCAGATTGATTTTAGGAAACACATGAGACACGATTTTTGCAAATTAGATTCCAACCACGTTTGGAGACGGTTCAAAATGTGCTTCCACTCAGATTTCTACAGAGGCGTCTCAGGTCGGACACTCAAATACAAAATGAGTCTTTTGTGACACTTTTGAGCACAACAACTCTGTTGAAACCAGATGGAAGTGCAGAATCCTAAACTACTAGCAGAGTGCTATGGAAGACGGCATGAAAGACAACAAGAGTCTGCGGACAAACACTCAAATAAGTTGCCTGCTTTATGACTTGACAGCCCGATATCCAATGCTTATGCTGCCTCCTCCATTGGTTAATTTGTTTGCGTTAGTCTGTGACTTTGGTTTTTCATATGTTCATTTCAGATTCACCAAAGTCACACAACAACAAACAAAATAAACAAACTAATGGGCTGGTGATCTTTGAGGTCAAATTAGTGTTTTTGTCAATGGAGTCTGGTGGCTTTGAAGAGAGCATAGAGCAGTACACTGTTTAGTTTTTCTTCTGGCTTCTTTACATACAAACCCACTCCAAAAAAATTCAAATTATCCCTTTAATTTCCCAGAAAGTGTAGAATAAATATTAAATAGTTTGTTTGGCCATTAATTAAAGACCCCATGATGAATTTTCAATAATATGTCTCAGTATTTACACATTTTTACAAAGTCAAACAGTTATTCTGATTGAATCTAGACAGTGAATCTAATACAATCTCTCCTATGTGCTCTCCAACAGCTGCTGAGCCTGTACAACACTCTGAATCCGGAGGCGTCGGCCTCCCCCTGCTGTGTCCCTCAAGACCTGGAACCCCTCACTATACTCTACTACTCTGGACGGACCCCCAAAGTGGAGCAGCTCTCCAACATGATCGTCAAGTCTTGCAAGTGTAGCTGAGAAGACGTGAAAGGCGAGGTAGTGCGGCAGGATTTTACTAGGTACTGACGAAAAACCCACGCTCGTTGACTTTTGGACTCTTAGCTGTGACAAATACTTAAACTGACCCTGTGGCCTCATGGCTTAGAACTGAACACCACTCTGGAGGTCACACTTTGTTTTTTAAGGATGCAGATTTTCTTAAAAACTGTGTTTTTTCCTTGTTTTGTATTATTTTCCCTCCCACTCCGGATGACAAGTAGTTATTTTCATCTTAAATGTCCAAACCAACCAGTAATGTCATAAGATTTGTGAAGGTGGATCCACACTCCTAAAGCTAGACTGCAGAGAGCCCTGTACACATCTGTCTGTGACAAAGCAGAAGCTGCTTCATGGACAATGAATGAAAGAGACTTATTTTGTGGCATTTTTCAGCTTCAAGTTTCCCACAAAGTTTTAGTCTCTGCATTGTCAGTAGAGCAGCTTCCTGTCTCTAGCCTTGGGATGATATTGTTTATTGTCACAAATACAAATTGTGCTCTGCTGAAGAGTCCTTTCAGGCTGGATTTTACCTTAAGTTCCCTTCCCTTCCAACAGTGGACATTATCTTCAAACACAAAAGGAGAAAGGACAGACTTGCTGCTGTATCCAAAGCCATAGCTGTGGTCAGGGAAAAGGAGAGCCGAGAGAATGCCTGCTGGATTTGCAATGGAAAGTGAATGAACAAAGAAGTTGAG
>CAFUXE010001118.1:251526-269563 GCA_903364295.1 Serranus cabrilla
GTGGAAGCGAAGAACTGTGATGGAAACAAGCCATGAGCACACTGCCATTCACTGGAAGTTCTCATCTCTAACAGGTTCAAATTATTTATAGGACATCAAAGAATATACTGGAAAAGAACACGTGGTACGCAACAGGTTTTTATGGCATTTCTTTTACATTAATAGCAGATTTGGTCTGTTATGCAACTTGTCATACAGTGATTGTTTCACTAACTGGGACAAAAATTGACGTGTATCTCCATCGGTGGAAACACTTTTATATTAAACTAACGGTACTGTTATATTTCCTTGTGATTTAGAAAAGAATATGCAGCTTTTTGTCCATGTACAAATTAGTTTGACCTGTTGTATGTGATCCAGTGTATGTTTGACTTATTGTATTAAAAGGTGACTATCCCCAGAAAGTTAGATTGGAGCACTTTTCTGTAGCATTAATAAGAACTGCCATGTCATATACTTTTAAAAATAATTTTCTCGTATCAACTCACCTGCCACCCGTTAGTCCAGCCAGCTGACAAGGAATCACGTGTAGCCAGGACTTCCAAAAAACACTGCAGTCTTTCATTCCCTCTGCTCCGTCTGTTTGTTTTGGTGCTCCTCTGCAGTGTGAAGCCCTAATGGAACAAAAAAAAAAGAAGATGGAGGGAAAAAAGTCATTACATGACAGTGGCTGGATGTAAAGTTAGACCTCATTTTTCTCAGAGTCAGGAGAATCTTTCTGAATCCCTGTACTGTTTGACATTCACCCAGTCAGTCATCTCGACTTTTAGATGACATTTAGGTGACGTTTTTGGCAGTAATGTTGTTTGACTGACTTGTTGATCGTGATTGTTATTAAAAACACAACATGCAAAATCCTGTATGAGCCCTTTTTAAATCTTAATCACTCCAGCTTTGCATTTATGAAATAATCAAATGTAATCTGTAAAATCATTTAACTCCAAATTACGAAATGATGAGTTTACCCACTGCTCTTGTCTGCCATGTTGAAATGCAATTTAAATGCTATTTTCTCATAATGTTTTGGTTCCATACGAACATAATTTTTCTTACTTGAATCTCACCAGTCCCACCTGTTTCCTGCAGAGGTTTTTTTTTCTACCAGAGTAATAAATTCAACTTCTCCTTCTCTGGGATTGCTGCTTAACAGCTTTCCCAGGCTGAAAGCAATTACTCTTATTTTCAGTACATATTAATGGGCAGACATCTCTTTATTCTCTTATTGTTAGTAAAATGGTTGGTATAAATCATACAGAAGTCTGAGAAATGTATTTTACATTTGGTACCACTTTTTGTAAATTCTTAGTGCGACCACTCCAATGGACCCTGTGACCTTTGGAAAAGACCTGCAGAGCATCTGGACAAAAATAAATGTATTATTTCCTAACTTATTGACTTTGGAAGTTGAACTGATGGTTTATTCGAAAGTTAAACCCACTGCACGCTTATTCATAAATTACTAGCATAAAAGCTGTAAACTTGTAGACCTATTTTGGAAATGAAAAACTCATGAACCTTTAGGATTTTATTAACATTTGCAGGTGCAGAATTGATGGCCTATGTTAGATGCATTAACCTTTATTCGTAAAAAGGGAAAATCAGGCTGTTTCTGCCTTACCCTAAACCAAAATGTATCCCTACTTATGGCTGATTATGGGTCTATATAGCATAACCAGCACAGCGCCAGAAAAAATGCATTTTACATTTCTGCAAACCACAGATTTAATGACTTGGAATGTATTTGGCGCTCTTTAGCGTCTTTGTGAACTAACTCCAATACAAAACCATCTGCAGAAGTCAGGTGACGTCGTATAACGAGTGTTAGGCAGGAGGTCAGGGTGGAGAGATGGACCGACACTGGACTTTCACCTGGAAGGCCAAAAGTCAGAGCATGTGAGAATTAAAACCTTTATAAGCTACTCCGTTTTATATCACTTGTGCTTCATCCCACTCCTGTGTGCGCAATAAAGAACTGCGTTCTGGGTCAGGCTTGTGCATGCTTCAAACTCATGCTGTCACCTGGTACAGGAGCGATATTGGAGCTGGAGATAGGGTGACGCCTCAGCTTTCAAAAACCTGCATCATGATTAATCTAAAATCCTCCCGCTCATGCTCAGCTTTCACTCAAGCTCCGCTCACATTCTTGGTTTTGCATAAAACTGAAACATAAATTATACTTATTTTGTTCCAGAACTAGACATCTTCATAAACCTAACCAAGTTGTTTATGTTGAATTCACAACCGCTACCATAGAGCATCATAATTTGACACATCAGTCTACCCAATGTGTCAAAAAGTGACGTAAAGACTTCAGTCGATGATTGGTAGGGATTAAGAACAGGTTGCAGAAATGCACAATGCCAACATTTTATCCTGGTGACTGGATTGGCATGACTTAATATTTTATTTACCATTAATAAACCCTTATAAAACCTTTATGAAGGGTGGCTGGTAGCATTCATTTTTATGTCATCCTCTCCACTGGACTGGCATCAGTCGCACAGATTTGGGGGCGGCTCTGGTTTGAGCTAATGTGTCCTGACAAGTAGCCAGAGAGAATTCCCTTTCTCTGTGTGCCCGTTATTGTTCCCTGTCACAGTCAATCAGAGATGAACCATGATGGAAGCACAAAGACCAGAGGGCATGACGAGGTCTAAAAACGGGTCGGGGCTTTAATGGCTTTGCAGACAGGCCTGAACTAACAAACACACATTTCTGGTAAAGAGCAGCCGTGCCCCATGCATGATTGACTCTCAGCCTTCTGCAAAAGCCAGCACAAGTCATGCCACTTACTTATATTATAGTCCATCATTCGTCCCTGCAAAAATAATACACAGCACGGCAAGTTTAGCATTACATAACTGCTCTGCAACTTTATTTCACAGTTTACTTCTTCAAGTCAGTAAATGCAACCAAAGGCAGTAGCTTGGCTTGGGTCTTTAGATTCATGCAAGTAGTCATTTTGGTTCATGTAGCGGCTAGTTGCTTTGTCCAGCACTGCACCACACAGGCAGCTACAGTAAGCTGCATCAATGGGACATGCTCAATAAATATGAGACACGGTGGTTTTCTCAGTTTGCAGTGTTTGGTTCTCGGAGCAACAAGGCAAAAAAAAAAGTGGTTATTTAATCATTCATAAGTTGCAGGTTCTTAATGGATCCAAAAAGAATCTCAGCAAGTAATTTCACCTCCTCTTTTAGTTATTTCTTTACTTGCAAACACTCTTCTGCTGAGTCTGTGCTTTTATTTATAGCAGCAGGACACTCAAGGTTGGCTTGAAGATGCAGATAAGGACATTGTTTGCTCCTTCTGGGGGCAGGCTGACCACCTCAACCCCAAACCTGCAATAAACCTATTTCCAGCTCCCGGCTACTGGATGAGCAAAGCCACAATCTGATTGGAGTTCAGGGTTTGTTTCTGGGGTTGGAGCCTGACTTTCTCAGAACCTGTGCTCTTCCAAGATTTACCAATGATGAATTGCATGACACGTAAATGCACAGAGGTTTGGAAAACTGTGTCTGCTGCTATTCCCTGAGCAGATTAACAGATGTGGAGGGAGAAAAAAATTGCGAGGGGGATGTGAGAGACAGACACAGAGAGGGAAAGTAAGTGTGTGTGTGAGTGTGTGTGTGTAAGAGAGAGAGAGAGAGAGAGAGAGTCCTCAAAAGGACTGTTGCTGCAATAAAATCATCAGGTCACATCAGACCAGTTCTCAGGCCCCCGGGTGGAAAGAGTTGTGTAATTCAGCAATGGGGAGAGCACACACACACACACACACACACACACACATGCACATGCACACACGCATATATACAAGTCAAGCCAGCGGCCATAGTTACTGGAAAAGAGTGAAGGGGTGAACAAATATGTAAACACATATCAACTTCATAGACCTTCATAGCTAAACAAATGAATGGGAGGTCTGGATCAAACTACAGCATTATATTACAGCAGAGTGTGTGTTTCCGTGACAGTGGGATGGTGTGTGTGTGTGTGGAGAGAAGGAGGAGGAATAGAGACTGTGTGAGAAAGGCAGAGACACAGAGACAGTGTGAGATTATAATTTGCACACCCTTTAAATCAGACTACGACATTATGTAAAATTTATAACTCTGGGAAGAAATGAGCCAAGTTTGGATCACAAATAGGAGCGATGGTTCGGAGGAAGAGAGGTGAGAAACGGCCGAGAGGCAAATCTGAAGCCCTTACAGTGCAAATATGGAACTTTTGAAAGAATAGAGACATGTTATTAAATCTTTTATATGAAAATGAAAAGAGAGGTGCCAAAGCTTTTGCTGCAAAGAAACATCACCTGATAAGGCGCCGTTTGGGCAAATCAGATACATGCAAGCGCACATTTCTGGTGGATGAACAGTGTGTTTCTGCTGTTTACCTTTATGACAACTGGTATGCTTTTAAAAACATTAATTTGTCACTCAAACTGAACTTACAAAACTGAGTTTTGTTTCTAACGCATTATTGGTTTGGTATGACCGGCAGCTTGTGGCCCGAGCAATTACATGTGTACAGTACTAGTTTGCAATATCAAATACATTTTGAACATGTTTTTATGATTTTATCTGAAAACGCAGATTGACAAGATATTTTGTTTGTTTTCCCTACGATATTAACGTGTTTCAATACAATGTCAGCAATGTTTGTTTGTGTTATTGTGCGACTTTAGTGAATCCAAACTAACCCTTTCAAACCCCCAATTCACAAAATAACACCAACAAACCACTGAGGCAGCAGTAAACCAGCAATTCTTGCGTTCTGTGAGGTAAAATTACAGTTTTTCTCAATGGAGTCTGGTGGCTTTGACAACGGCAAAGAATGGCTTCAGTTTCCCCTGCATGCACATAAACAGGGCTGTCCGACAGCAAGGTCAAGAGGTAAAAATATTTTAAGTACTGCATTCACAAACTGATCATGATTTCTTTTTAGGCTTCTAAAATGGTTTTGAATATTAATCATTTTGCAGTACATCGCTTAGTTTCTGTGCCGACTCTCCTGCCTGCTTCTCCAAACTCATACAACTGCACTTTTATAGATCTAAACTGTCCCTTTAAGGCCCTCAGCACTAAAGAAAGATTGTGATCTTAGTTAAATAAAATAAAAAAAGTCAAGCCTGACTGGAAGCCCAAGACAGGATGTGTTTGCTTCCTCAATTATTAAATGAAATCTTTTCCGAACCTTCTGTGAGGTGTTTTTGTGGCCTGATCCTAACCAAATGTGTGATGCAGACCGTGAACCCCAGCTTTTTGTACGTTTTATAGTATATAAATATAGTTCCTGTGAGTGAGGGTTGTGTGACAAAGTATCATTTTAAGTTAGATATTTTATGAAAGTGCATCAGAAATACAATATATTTATTTAAAGGTTCTCAATCTTTACATAATGAATGACGGCACTCGCATCGTTTGACACACACAGTCAAACTGCACAACATCCTGACAATAAAACGATAAAAAGGACGTCTTTGTTTAAGGAATCTGTGTAACAGTGCCAGCAGCGGGTCTAAGGTTTCCTATAGCTCATTTATTTTGTCTCTCTGTAGGTGTAAACACCTTCTCCATTTACATCAAGTTATAGGCTCTGATGCTTTACCTACTACTATATAAACCCTCAGAGAAACATGAGGACTGAGGATAAAGCAGGACGGCTGTGTGGCATTTAAAGCATCCTGTGTGTGTGTTCAGCTGGGCCGCTGTATTTCTGTGCGCATACTGTACATGGGTCGTGAGAAAAAGGCCATCTTAAATCATGTGGACACCTGAGGGGTAATTCTCGTCGTATCACCCTCTAGGTAATGGTAACACCGGCTCTCTCCCCCATCCTCATCCCAGAAGTGCAAACCAGATTGATGAGGGAAGTCGTACCCTTAACAGCCTCTCATACAGCTGCGTCCACTCAAACAGGTAATGGAGACCGTGTCAGCGGGGCACTTTCTCCTGCACAAGCTCCAAAATGAGGACTTAAGTGGTTTTGCTAAGTTTATTATCTTTCTGCCTGTCCTGGCATACTGTATGTTCTCACAGTAACTGGGGATCAAACTGGTGAAAACAGCTATGCAGCGGCCTGTCCACAAAGAAGAAGAGATTTATGCCACTTGGCTAAAGGCTAAGAAACACAAAGTGTAAAAGTCAAGCGAGTCAATGAGCTTCAAGAGGCCCCAGCAGATGTAAGAAGTCCTGAAAACAAAGGCTTTTTTGACCTTACTTTCATCATGTGACCTTGCCTTAAAAAAATAATGGAAATAGCAACAAGCCAAACACACACACACACACGCATTGTAGTGCTGTGCTGTGTGTAGGTCATTAAAATGAACTGCACTTAATGTTGGTCCACAGGTGTTTCATATACTGCGAGTTTGGAATATAACTGAACAAATGAAAACCAGGTATTTCCTAAAAAAAATCCTTAAACAGGTGTCTACAGCCGAGGTTTTACAACTATGTTCTACGCCGATGTAATAAAACTTAATATAATATATATAATATTCTCCATCTGCTGTCAAAGGGGGTGTAAAATGCCTTTTCCAGCCAATTGTCATGCATTTAATAATATTTGGATTGTGTGCATGCAACTACATGGGCTGTTAGAAGATTTGTGAACCCTTTAAAAAACCTTTGTCTTTCTTTATAAAAAATGATCCGATCATTTATATTAAAAATATATTAAAAATGACTCAGTTTAACAAATAACACACAAAAAAGTGACTTTTTATCTTTTTTTTTTATTGAGCAAATGTATCCAACGTTAATTATCTTTGTAGGAAAAAGTATGTGAACACATGCTTTCAGGATCTGGTGTGACCCCCTTTGAGCTACAATAACTTCAACCAAATGTTTTTTGTAAATGCTGATCAGTCCCGGAGTGTAACTCTGTGCCCAGAGTCATTGTTCCCCAGTTCAATAGTCATTAACCCTTATATTGTATTCAGATCTGCATCAAGTTAAATTAAAGTTAATCCAGTTAAACCTAAAATCTTATTCTTTCCTGTTTGGGGATGAAAATAGCTGATTGTTGATGCTCTTTCATGCCAACTGACTTTAGATCTCTTTCTAATCTTAACCTGTTTGGAAATGGTAATATCGAACAGTTATTGAGTTCCTAAACCACAATTATTTGTCCCTCCTTTTTCCTCTCTTTAAATGGGTTGACTTCTTATTATCTAAAAAACAATTAGGGGGTGAAATATGTTTGGGAGTTGTTCTCCATAGAAAAGAGTAAGTACTTTCTAGAGTAAAACCTGTGCCAGTGTAACTTCATGACCCCTAATCTAATCCTAACCCTGGCCCATGGCAGATTTAGTATACAGAGCTGGGAAGTATCTTCTTTCGGCGTCCCCATATGTGCCATATAGAGCTGGGAGCACAGGGGCGAGCACAGATGTACAACTGTAGAACAAAGGACCCTGGGAAAATAGCACCCCATTTCATGTTTCCATTATGTGCCATATAAATCTGGGGAACAAAGGACCCTGGGAATGTAGGATTTGCCCCATCAGTCCCACACATTGGCTTGGAGAAATTTTGACTTCTTCCTTCTCACAGAAGTGTTTCAACTCAGTGACGTTGGAAGGCCTCCGTCAGGTCTTTCCACAACATTTCTATTGGATCCAGGTTTGCATTAAGGTCTGGACTTTAACGTGGCCATTCAAGAACATTAGATTTGTTTCTACTTTAACTGTTCTTTTTGGAGTCCTTGTTTTGCTGCATGGCTCTAATTAAACAAGTCATATTCAAGTCCAGTTGAGTCTTGTCTTGGTCTTGACCAAGTGCAAAGGCAGTCAAGACCGAGTTTAGAATAAATCAAATCCTGTTAAAGACAATAACAGGCAGTAGTGTCTTTCTAATGCTAATTTAGTGTTTAAGTTAGGATGGACAACAATAACTATCTATACACGACAGTGATCTATCTTCTTATCCAAAGCATCATGTTGGAAGAATCAGTGAATCAGGCAATGTTCTGTACAACTGATCCCAAATCAGCAGCCAGAAACTTGACCTGTTGTCATAAGCCGAGCCTGAGACTAAGATTATTCTAGGTCCAACAAAGCATAAGACCAAGACAAGTGCTAGACTTAAAAAAAGTTGACTCAAGACTAGACAGGAGACTAAGACCAGACTCATGTAATCCAGCCCTGATAGAGAAACACAGTGTTTCTAATTTAAACCTAATTTGTGATCATCCAACCACAGAACATTCTTCCAGTAGTCTTCTGGTTCATTCACGTGGCCTTTAGTAAACTTAACACATCCAGCAATGTTTATCTCAGAAGTGGTGGCATTATTCTTTCCATCCTGCCATACACAACATTGTTGTTCAGTGTTTGATGGTGGATTCATGAACATTGACATTTGCCTACGAAACGGACTTGACAGTCATGAGAGATGGGACCCTGGGGTTATTGTGACAGTTTAGCACGCCTTGTTCTTGGAGTGATTTTTGTTGGGCGACAGCTCCTGGAGAGATAACAATGGTGTTAAATTTGCTCCACTTGCACACTGTCTGCCTGACAGTGGATTGGTGGTGGCCAAACTCTTTGGAAGTGGTTCTGTAACCTTTTCCAGTCTGGTGACCATCAACAACTCTTTGTCTGAGCTCCACAGAAATCTCCTTTGTCCGTGGCATGGCACACTTCCACAAGCTTGTGTGGCGACAACCAGACTGTGATCGTAAAGACCCAGGTTTGTAATGTTTCAACAGGGACTGCTAAACTCACACCTGATTGCCATCCCATTCATTAAAACACCTTTAAATTACTGCTTTAAATCAACTGATGATCCTGAAAGTTCATATTGTCCTACAAAGACATTTCATGTTGCATAATTTTGCTAAATTAATACATGAATAAGCATCTTGCATAATTTGTTAATCTGGGTCCTCTTTATCCAGTTTTTGGACTTTAAATGATTATCTAATCCCATTTTAACACCAATCAAGGATTTGGCCTTTAACCAAGGACCAACAAACAATAAGAGGTTGTTCAGACATCAAGCTACCAGAGATCATGAGCCATCCAAATGCAGTCTTTGGTCTGGTACACTTTGACAAAAGCTACAAACTTCAATGTGCACTGAAGTTTCCCCAGTGAAGAAAAGTATTTCAGTTTCAACAATAACTTAACTGTTCAAATGTTCAGCTTGTGCATACAGGAAACTGCTCTGTTGGACTTTTGTCCATTAACATGCACAACTTCATGCCAACATTACTCAAGAAAAGTGGAAAAAGTAAAATTTGTACATCTCTAATAGCGCTGTAATTACTCTTCTATTAGTAACAAGATATTTCAGCCTCTGTGTTGCCGAGTAACCAGCAGAAGCAAAGACATGCTGTTCGTCCACAAAGTCAATGAGAAACATGTTTGGTTTGTGCCTCCCCATTAATCTGCACAAGACCTCATGACTCCTTTGGCTGGCAGCTCTCCATAGGCGACAGGCTGTCTCACACTATGTGTTTGTGTGTGTCTGTGTGTGCGTGTGTGTTGTAATGTACAGCAGGCTTAAAATCCTTCACAGAGGTTTGCACTTATGTGTGTACATATGTGAATCGGCTATATTAGGGTTTGGGCCTTCATAAATAAAGGTTGACTTTCATTTATAGGGCCCACATCCCAAACTACGGCAGACCACTTTGCTACAAAGCATATAAAGCTTCTGTCTGACCTCCACACTGTGATGTGGTGTCGCTGACTAACTGACAGTGGCAGGGACTACTTGCTAGTTTGGGATTTTCCCTAATTATCAAAATCCATCCATCCGATCCTTGCTTTGTTATCACAAGAGAGGCCCTGTTTATTTAAAAAGAAACACATTATGCTGTAAAAGTGGGACTGTCAGACGGGAAATAAAAAATACATTTAGTTGTCTGTTAACAGGGAAAAATTACATTTAAACTTTTTTAGATTTTGACCTTCATTTTAATGGCATTTGTCCTCTGTATTTTCTTCTGGATAGGCAATAAAACATTAAGTCCTTTACATATATTAGAGAGTTATTCACAGGATTACAAGAGACGTGGCACCATAGTAAGTCTACACCAGAACAGTGGAAGATGTTTTTTACATCGTGCCAACGTTGCCAGAAGTATTAATACTTTTTCAATACCATGTAAATGAATGAATAATGATAACCTCTGTGTATTATACATTCGCTTGTTTTGAAAGTACTAAAGCTACAATCATATTTTTAACTCAAGTCTGATTCAACAGATTAAATAACAAGAAGGAAAATGAACTCATCCTCAACCTCTGGCTGTTGTGACATTCTCTCCTGCAACAAACCTCAACGTGACTAAAATGCTGCAGGACACGACCTGCATCTCTGACGAGGTTAAAATCACTGAATGCATCAAAAGGATGCAGTTAAATTACTTCTGACACAAGCAGGCGATGCACCCTATATGTTCCTTGTTATATTCTGAACAACAAAGCCATGAATAAATCAGAAGGAGAGCCGTTTGGTGTAAGCAGCTGGTGTGCAGCACCTGTGGTGTGTTATGTTATGGAGGTAACAGCTGAATCCACCAGGCGTGTTCAGGATGTGAGCCGGTTTTGTTCTGCCCTCCGTACAGCTTTGTACCAAACTGTATAACACTCAACTACAACTAAACTAACTGATTATTTATGCTGGTTTATTTTTTGCATGCACATTTGTTTGTTGTACAGTTGTTTTTGGAAAGTATGTTTTCCACATTCTTATATACTTTGATATTTTCTATGGTGTGCTTGGTGTAATTTCCCAATTTGGGATCAATAAAGTATATCTATCTATCTTAACCTAGCTGAGCTAAAGACACAGTAGGACTTTGAGTTCACAGTAAATAAATGCACTGTAGTACTTCAGTTTTTTTTTTAGTTAAATACACTTTTACATCAGTGTTTACATGTTTACAGATAGAGATTAAATCAGAGATCAGAGGTTAAAGTTACCAGAAACATTTACTCCTGTTCTGTACTTAAGTCCATTTTTTTTAGAGAGGGATCAAGTATCTTATATATATATACACACACACTGCATCAAAGTGTAAAGTTCTGGTATCCTGACAACCTTATGTCATGCAGTAGCAAAATCAGATAAAATGGTCAGTGTGCGAATGATCTTTGACTTGCTCATGTAGGATTTACAATCTGTAACTCACTATGATATTTAAACAAACATTGCATAGTTTTCAAGCCACATCCTGTCGTCACTGTAAACAAAAACTAATATGGGCAGTCCCCTCTCACATTCCCACTACATGCTCCAACACACCACAATAACATTTGGACTTGGCAGGCTGCTCTCTTAAATACAGTCAGTGATGTCCTGATGGAAATGGCCTCACACGGAGCTCCACTCTCTGTGTCGTTTATTCTCAGGAAGGTGAATAAGAAAATAAATAGAAAAAGAAATGCCTCGAAACAAACTGCTGCTGCTTCGGTTTCTCTGGCCTTTAATGCTCAGATAATCAGATTTGTCCAAATGGCAAATTGGGATGTGTAAAATTACAAAAAAAGATGTCTTCTTCCTCTGTCACTGCTCTCCATGTGCAGACCCCAATCCCATTTCCTTTGTATCCCCTTCCAAATGAAACAGTGGTTTCACTGTGGCTGTAGACGGAGCTGATCAGCTGTCTTCTGTTATGTTTGCAAAAAGGCAAATAACAAACATCCTCATAGTCGAGCTGCGGGGCCGTCCAGCGGTCCACTTCTCCAGCCCAGTGCCTGACATGTTTCTTTTATTACACGGATTAACTTCTAAATTCAGTTTTATCTTTTCAGCACCGCAAACATAATCAGTGTAATGGGAAGCAGAAACCCACCCTGCGTTAAAAACAATCGCTTTACTATTAACATTTCCAAAGATGGAATAACAAATAACATTTCCACTTGAGAAGCTTTATTGAGTAATTCAGCTATTTTAATTAATTTCTCAAGTCAGTAATTTTGTTTTTACGGCTTTATGTTTTCACTTACTCTTTGGCATATTTAAATAGGATCCATTAACGTCGAGTGCATAGAAATGCCAAATAAACACTGCAAACCTGCTAAGCATATTGATGAGTTTGGATTTCTCCTCACAGTAACATCATGCTCAAGTTGATTTATGATAGTAACAATAAAAAGAGCGGCCAAACTACCATTTGTCCAGCAGCAGGACATGGTTAAATCTTTCCAGTTGTAGTAAGTTTGTTAGCATTGTTAGCTAGCTGCGTAGCTCTTTTGCTGTTTGATGCTATTGGATATCCTTTGTGGAAAAACTAGTCATCGCTTCACTGCGGTTATACACAAGTTTAGTTTTTGGGGGACTACATGAAAGCTAAACTATAATTACCCACAACCCCTTTCTTCTCCTCCCTGTCCCTTCATGCAAAGACAGTTAGGCGGCTTTTACTTGATACTTGTTGTTGCATCAGTGACTCTAACGAAGGCGAGACTGTTCGAGACAGGATCAATGAGAACTAGTGGAGCAGGCAAGAAGGAAAATACGTATACGTTATCTGTGCGTCCACCACTGGGGTAATACCGTATCATCAGAAACACGCCTCTCACTTGAGTCTGACAGAAGTTGAATCTAGTAAAATGCAGAACAACTTTGTTTGAGTCTGTAGAATCTGAGCATATTACACATTGTGTTGAATACACTCACCGCTGCTTATTGTACACATGCCACTGCTCTGTTACACGGCACTAATGGATGCTAATATTACGCCTTTGCAGAATCAGTGAATGTCATAAGGCAAAATGCCGGCAGAGCTCGCTACAGCAATTTTGCGTAAATGCAATATGAAGTTGAGATAAGCAGTTATGGATAATGGATGGCTGAATATATATAAAGTATTTGCAAGTAATAAAAGCATTCTGTTTCATTTATGTTTCAGACGACATTGCAACTAACTCAACACCATGCTCTGAAGTCTGTCACTTTTTTGTTGCATTATAGTTGCATTCTGTGTAATACTACACAGGACAAAAATAATAGTTCTAAATAATGTATTCACATGTGAATTAATAGCAAAAAAGGCATGTAAACGCTTGTGTAAAGGCCTTTCTTCTTCAACTTTATTAAAGTTTAGTAGGTTATTTCATCGAGGACAGTTATTACTAGTTGATTTTTCCTCTACAAGGTTTATTTATCTAAACTGTTAAGAATCCATCCACAGCGATTCATTTTACGTTTGACTTCAATACAAAGAAAACTGGGTTATTTAGAATGAATGAGGATACCGTGCATGCTGGCAACACATTAGCATTTCGTTTGTTTATTCAAGTTTCCAGAATCCGTTCAGTTTGCACGGCAGCTCTGCTCTCCCTCTGCTCCTCCACAGTATATTTATGGTGTCAGCACAGCTAATTTTAGTTTGTACGTGAGGCGTCGAAAAGAAAATATATGCCATCACATACACTGCTAAAGATAAGCAACACTGTCAAAGTAAGTCAAACAGCAGGGAGTTTGTCTACAATGAATTAAAGTTGTAAAGCCTCCTTTGTAACCACCGGCAGTTTGTTATCAGCATGGAAATGTAAAGACGCTGCAGATATCTTTGAATACTGGATGGATTAAATTATATGATTCTTTTAATTTAAACTCCCTGGGCCAATCTACTTGTGCATTTTGCAGAGTCAGTAATGATAGAAAGTTTATGGTGGTTCAGGATGCAACGTAAACCTCTGTAATCTCCTCAACACATCTTCTAACCTGCCATTACCCAGCACCGTTTCACATGGCCTCTGTTTTTGTTAATCCACCATTATACATGGTTTACTGTACACTTGCAATTAACTTTGCCCAAAGCTTCCTCTTTTAGGTGTTTTTTTTTGACAGTTTGGGTAATTATGACCACCACCAGGAAACGTTTCCAAGAATGCATTTTAAAGACACCGCTGCTTTTCATCCTCAAGCAGCATCTCAGTTATGCTTGGGCAGAATTTGAGGTTCTTTTCTGGCCCTGACAATTACACCTCGTCTCCCTTGATTACGTCAGATCGGTCATACAGGATCTGCTCTTTCATCAGGGCTGTAAATGTAGGCAGAAACCCCAGGGTTGGACTATTTTAAAGTCCCATGACGGCCATAATCTTGACTTCTGGCTTAGATTTCACTCCATCCATCACAATCTGATAAGAAATCAGAGCTACTAAACAAAAGATGGAGATCTAGGAGCAATCCTCCCTCTTTTCAGGAAATAAAACTGTCCAGAGACACTTAAAAAATGACTTTATGGTGAAATGTATCAGGGAATTTCCCGAGAAGAATCCCCCTACCCATTTAGTTTATCTTAAAATCAGCTGTCCTCTGCCAAGAAATGCTTTAACCCTTTACATCCCCGCAGGACAGCCAGCAAACTCTCCAGACATTGCTGCCTTTAAGAGGTTGGAGCAGGTTAGCGTGAATGTGTCCGCAAGAAGGCTGGACGAACCTTAATAAAGCGCCAAAGCTAAGTTGAAGGAGAAATT
Organism: Serranus cabrilla; assembly: GCA_903364295.1. Lineage (NCBI taxonomy): Eukaryota > Metazoa > Chordata > Actinopteri > Perciformes > Serranidae > Serranus > Serranus cabrilla. Next base: position 265,970 of record CAFUXE010001118.1, read on the forward strand.
GACATGGCCATTTTCACAAGAGCCCCTTGAACTCTGACCTCAAGATATCAGAATGAAAATGGGCTCTATGGGTACTAACAAGTTTTCCCATTACAGACATGCTCACTGATGCTGATCCCATAGAGTTAGGGCCAAAAACATGCAGTATTTTGCATGCAGCATAAAACTTTTCGAAAAAACATTTTCAGCCTATTCTAAAAATGGTGTATTTTGAATATTTCGTCATACTGGGTCCCGCAACAGTCCTGGAAAGTGCATTTTTTTTGCAGAAATCTCCAAAATATCAAAAAGTCTATAACACATTGCATGAGTGTTTCTATGCTGTTCCTCAAGGCCTTGGTGTCTTTGTGTTGTATTTGTAGAGGAAGTTTGACAATTTTTATCTACGTAACAAATGGTATCAACCCAAAAAAATGCTGCAAAATCTGACAGTGCATGGGAATGGCTATCATATACTCCCATCGCAATGTGTTAAGCCCTTATATACTCTAAACTTTCAACATTTTAATGGGTGCCAAAGCATTCTTAATCACCATCAGCTTTCAGACGATATACCATTTTCTTCTGCCATCTACTTTTGACTTTTTATCTCCCCCTGAAAATCCCCTTAATCTCCTTAAAACAAGACAAAAATGAGTGCATGGTGGGTCTCTAAGGGTTAAAATAAAATATTCACATCTTGCCACTGAAGTCTGTTATTCTTTAGAATAAGTGTTGTGACTTTATACCAAAATCACTGGTTTGTGTTTGAACCGTTTCACCAGCCTGAATTACTGTAAGATCCCCAGCGTTCAGTGCCCGCTCTCTCAGAGGGGTTACGAGAACATCTGTTATCATTTTTTACTTTTAATGACATAATGTTTTAATGTGGGATTCAGGCTTCACCCATACCTCCCGACACAACTGCGCTGATTCACCAGGCTTTTTAAATGAACAATTGAGCCAGCAGGTCAACCATCAAACACCAAGAAAATTACAAACTTACTGCACAGTCAAAGAAGCTGGTGCCTCATTGTGAAATTGATTCTGCGAGCTGACCGGTGGTCTTAAATCACTCTGTTATTGCACGCATGATAAACCAGGGCCCCTTCTTAAAGAAAACCAGTTTGTTTTAACTCTTTAATCTGTTGATGTAGAGGCTGCACCCCACCCCACACGCTGTACAGCATGAGTCACAAAGCAAACAGTATCTGTGATGAATTTCCCAGCAGTGGTAGGTGTCCCATACATGCTGGGTGGCAGTGACACTCCGGCGTCTGCTGGTTCACCGATAGTTTGCTTACTGTTGCTATCAAACATTTATCAGATGAATTCGATAAATTAATCCCGAGGCACGGCTTCTCTTCCAAATGTTCGGCCTCACACAGAGAGTGCTGTGCTTGGAGGCAATCAAATGCAAACATGTTGTGGTTTTACTGATATGCTCGAGTCAAAAATGTGTCATCGCGCTAATACGAGCTAAAGTATCAAAGAAAATAAAGCCATGGTCTTACATAATCGCAGCCCCTCAGCATTGATCAATCACAGCTATTCAAATGCGCCTGGGAGTGGATCCCACATAAAGATTGCAACTTCAGACTGAAACACTGACAATTACTGAGCGCAGCGCCAGAGCTGCTGGGAAAAGCTTTGGTTAAGAACATAATCTGGCAAAGTTGTTGCCCAGCCTGAGAGACAGTGAATGTGCAGGTTTATCTCTGCCCAGAATAATGGCCCCTGGAGGCCGCCGAGCACTGTCACTGGGCTCTCGTTAGCATGTAGCTGCTCACTGAGAGCAGAGTTGTGTTACCTCAGGGGATCAGGGGTGCACAGCCCCTCATCTGGCTCTGATTTACGAGAATGAAGGTGGAAAAGGTTTTTTTTTTCCTTCCCTTCTTATTTTAAAGAGGGTAAAAAAAAACCTTCATTTCGGCACTCCTACTCATTTCAGCTTCTCAATTAACTTTCTTGGACTGTCAGCGTTTTGGATGCTTTCACTTAAAGGAGGTTACATGAACTCGACCATGCAATTGCCAATTTAATCACCGCTTAATGCCAAGAATTTACAACAAAGAAAAGGAAAAGGAATTCAATTTCATGTCCAGCTTTCATCTTCAGAAAAGATCTATTACTGTATATAAAAGTCAACTGTACGGGATTATGTGACAGGACACATGATTAATGCATTGCTTTGAGGAACTAAGAATAACCCTGTGAGAAATTACCTATTTTTCTTCTTATTTTCATCAGAATCCGAGCCCCTTACTCAGTATCTTGCACTGAGAACCTTTGATGGATAAAAAAAAATGTTTTGCTCAGAGAGTAAAAAGGAACTAAAAGTATTATATGCTATTTATGGACGATATTTCCTGTTTGCACTCTGATTTCAAAACTGGTTTTATGTTCCCAATTCTAAATTGTACCATATGTTCCAAAAATTACTTTTTGCAAAAGCACGTCCAGCAAGACCTAGAGTTAAAAATAGACACCAGGGAAATTTGGAGGTGGTTCAGGTATGTTGTTGGTTAGCTTCATATGGTAGATCCATTGGAGCCTCTCTATTATGATCAAGTATATCTACAGATGTGGTTGGAGAACAGATTTATAACAGACTTGTGTTAGGATTCTTTGGCTGAAATCAGATTAGATGTTAATCTTAAACTCACAGCCATTACTGAAAGACGCAGGGTGCTTTAAAAATATGTGTATTTTGTGAAAAAAAGCTGGGATTGGTCTCATGAATCATGAATTTAGTCTGAAAATATGGGAGGACTGAGTCCAAGTGGTTATGTAAAGATTTATATGCACATACATAATATATACAGACTTTACCATACTGCAGAAAATCAGAATTTCACTCTTAAAGAATGAGTTGGACATTTTGGGAAATGCTTCTTTGCTTATGTCCATGCATAAGTCGAGCCTAGCTGGAGCCACGAGTTTGTTTGCTTCTAGTCTTCATGCTAAGCTAAGCTGAGGGGAAACAGCTAGCTCCAGTGGTTAACAGAAAAAAACGTTGCCTAAAACTATCTCTAAAGCTCACTAATGAACACATCATCTCATTTGCTTAAAGGTACACTATGCAGGATTTTCCTAAAAAACAAGACAAAACCATTTCTTCTCAATCATCAGCTATGATCAAATAGAGATGTAGTTGGATGTCTGTATCTGCATTTCCTTCATCTTTTTATTCTGCCGTGCTCAAATTGTCTCTCGGGTAACTCGAAGATACGACAACATTCATAGAGGTGAGACACCAAGCGTATATAACTAGAGTAACAATTTCACCGGTTTGCCTCCATTCAGTACTTTTGGCCTTATCCAGTCACATTGTAATATGTCGTAATGTTGCGGTTTTCTGTGTTTCACAGGCATTTTGTATAAGATCACCACTATCAGTACAGGTAGAACTGATTTTTTACATATTAAACAATCTACGTGTGAAATCTTTGGAGATTTACATGTCTAATTATAATACAAAAGTAACTAATGAGAGAAAGCAGCAAGATGATCTTTAAAAATGTGTCTGTATTTTCACTGTACTGTATTTTATTGTGAAGGACGAAAGCAGTCATGTTGTGTTGAAGCGATAATGGTGATATTTATTTGGCTTAC
>CAFUXE010001118.1:269589-285834 GCA_903364295.1 Serranus cabrilla
CCCCCCCCCAAAAAAAAACAGCAGTGCACATTGTTTTACAGCGAGGAGATTGAAGTGACTGATCCATAAAAAATTATAGCACACAGCTAATTCACCTGCATTAGCGTCCTTTTGCTGACTCTGGTAAGTCCAAGGCTAACGTACAAGATTATAACGATATACAGTTTGAAAGAAGTTATATTCTAGTTTCACACCACTAAATTAACTGGAAACATAACATGATCATTTATATTAGTGGTTAATGTGAAATTTTAATAGATGGTGAGCCAAAAGCCGGCTGACTCTGGATACAGTGACGCCACTTCAGAAGTAATGAGGTCAATGAAGAAACGAAAACTGTTTTAAAAACTGTTTTGTCATGCACAAGTGCTGACTGATGGTGAACTTATTCATGAGTTTTCATGACTTGCTTCATCTGACATCTTTTATTAGATTCACTGCATTATTATAGTTATCATATTAATAAGTAACTGATATCGTCACGCTCATACGGTACTAATATTACCCACAAATACCAACCAAAGTCACATCCCACATTTCTCCTTTCTGAGATTTCTTTTCTCTGAGCTTTCTTCCTTTCTTCCTCTAATATTCATTCTTAGAACCACGTAATATGTTTTACATCTACATTGGCCGTGTGACTTTGACCGTTGCACTGCATGCCATTTACTGCCTGTAATACTTTACAATCTGCAATTTTAAGCTTATTCTGCTCACTGCAAGTTGTGGTAGATAGAATGACCAGATAAATGCCGAAAATGCAAATGTAAATACGGGTTCAGATATAGAAAAGCTCTTTTGAGGGAAAGCTTGTGAAAAAACAAACAAAACCAAGAAGCTGTGCAACGTTTTAAAAACTTTCCATTTCCAAAGATTATATCAGTTTTTTCCCCTTACTAAAGACCCCTTGGAGACTATTACACTTACCTTTAAGTTTTACTAACTGTGACCCAATACCCCAAAGTAAGTGCCCATAAAAATGCCACAGAAATTAATTACAAGGAAAGTTGATCTTCCCATTGTTAATTTGCCAGTTAAATGCTGGCGTCCCAGCGGGAGTATAGAGATCTCAGAAAAGGCTCACTGGGAGAGGTCATTATTGTGGCTAGCTCTGTAAAGATACTATTTCAGTCCAGGAAGCTACAGGGTTATGGCCATAACCACAAACACACCGAAAAACACACGGGTTCAACTTTATTCCACATGGAGAAGATACAAGAGAGAGGGGCTTTTTGCTTTGATGCTCCGTCTGTCTTTTCTCAAGAATGAATACCATTATAGAAGGTCATTAAGATGCCTGCCTAGCAACCCACTGGCATCCGACTGCATTATGTTGGCTGCAAGCCTGAAAAGCAAAGAAAACATTGGCCCAAGTGATGATCCGCGCTTGGCTGAAGGAGCAGAGAAGATATATTTTCAGTAACATGACATCAATAAGAGCAGTGTGCCCGTTTGTTGAATCATATCTTATCGTGGATGTCAGCCCAAAGTACTTTTTAATTTCACGGCATCATACCAGAGCAGTGTTTGCTTTTACCACCACCGCCGCTGATACCATCAGAATCAGAGCAAAAGACAGATTATAATACTCCGGTCTGAGCTACACATAGCTTGCTCCTTTTAGACTTAACAGAATATCTTTACAGCACATGAGCTAATCCAAAGAGGATATGCGGCACCCTGGGAATGGCTGGCCATTGTAGAATGGGGGGTATATACGATGAGACATGGTTCTTAAAAAGTCTCACTACGAGCGATCTTCCCTGACCAGCCGTAAAATCGTCTCCCTCTCCCTAACCCTCTCTTTCCCGCTGGCTTCGGCAGAAAGTTTCCATGAGATCGCAGTGCCTTCTTCACTCTCAAGAGCCTCTGAGATACCGCACAGTAAATGTAAAGCGATAATTCACTGGAGGAAAAAATGACTGCATGGCTAACTGGTAAAGACACGGTTGGGCTGGAGGACAATGAGAGGCGGATGACAGATTGATAACGGAAGAGACGGAGCATGTACTTCTGTTCTCTCCATTATCGTTTTACAGCGAATCCACGCTGTGGTATGTCTGAGGCCGGACTGTATTTTGATAGAGCGCATTCAAACCGCCGAATTTTACAGAAGCTGTAGGAGTTTAGCGTCTGGCCGGTTCGAAATCATTGTGCATCTGAGAATGAATGGCTCAAATTAAAGCCTATTCACTGCTCCCCTGGCCAATATCTACTTTTTTATAGGGCCAATAGTGCAGGTTGGACATAATGTAAAGGCATATATTTGTGCAGGTATTCCTGTGAAAATGGGAAATGATCGTTTTCATATCATGACGTATGTGACAGCATTTAAAACAGCAAAGGAATCTCTCTCCGACTTGGTTGACAAGCCAAGTCTTTGATAGCAGCTCTTCCAAGAATCAGTAAACATGAGCTGCACTTAGAGGAGGCTGGCATTACAGTGAATATCAGCGCGGTATTCAGCACATCTGTCAGTAGGTATTATCAAACACTGGTAGCATGACAATTACTCCCTGGACCTATTTACTGCTGAACTGGTGGGCGTCTCACAGGTGCAAGCAGTCATCTGGGAGGTATCAGAGAAAAGGAATGCTGAGGAGGAAGCCAATGGCTTACTGATGTCAGGAGGTTAATGTTGGTTTAAAAAGTGAGGAGGACACCAACATATCTTTGTCTTCAATGTAAGGTAAGGTTGGAAGGATGGAAACGCCTGCAGGGTTGAACTTGCCCCATAATATTTGGTGGAAGAAGTACTCAGATTCTTTGCTTGAGTAAATCCAACAGACTAAAAATATGAAAAATGACACTACAGGTGAATAGGGTAATTTTTTTAACTTATAGTTGTCACTATAAAACTTCCCTGGTTTGTTATTTACATTAAGACAATATTCTTTTGTATTACAAGTTTTCTGAAATGTTATGTTTAGATATGCAAATAAGGTATTAGCTTATTTAATAAGCACTCGTTTTCATATATTTCCAGGAGAGAGCTCTGAACTCAATACATATACAAAATAAAACAATACAATTTTTTTACAGAAGTAAATTGAGATATCTTCTTTTCTTGACAAACCTCCTCTGTGAAAACCTCCAGAATATAATTAGGAATAAAACTGGTCATTTTGGTGTCTGTAAGTGGACTTGAAGTTGAGATTTATGGCTCAGAGAGAAGAAAAAAAAACTCAATTTGAAAAAAGAAGAAGAAAAAAAACAGCCTTTAAAGATGTCTTACATTCACAATGAAAATGACTATTTGAAGACAATTGTGCAGGACAGTGAGAGCTCTTTGATAATGCCTGTGATGATGAGGTTTAGAAAACGCTCACAGTGCTATACGTTACAATAAAATGCTGACTGATAGTGAATTTAAGAGAAATCACGGGCGCTAATGGATCAAATATAGTAAAATACACACCTAAATGTTGTTCTGGACATTTTCTTTAGACTACTCTGAAATGTTACGGGAGAAATAAAGCTCAAAACCTCAAAATTGACCAGCGCATAGAAGAAAGTTGTTTCTGCCTGTAGTGTCTCGCCTCAAGTAAAAGAACAGTATTACAGAATACTGTTATTACAGTATAACAGAAGTATTATCAGCAAAATGTACTTAAAGGATCAAAAGGAAACACACTTATTATGCACAATGGCTTCTTGAAAAAGTTTCTTATAACAACTTCTTAAAGTTGTAGTTCATCACTCCAGAACTAGATACTTTGTACAGTACAAGTGTTAAAATTGTACTTAAGTACAGTACTTGTGCAATGCACTAATGACATAATGTGCTGAAATCAATCCCTCATTCAATCGTCGATTATTCCCTATAAAAACACACTGTGGTTTACTTTTTAGTACTTTACTTTATAATGCTTAATTTCACTCCTGTGAAATTAACATAACTACTAATGTTTTTGCATTGTGCACACAAACAAATAAAATGCTGGAAAGTAAATAAAGTGTATTAGAAAGCCAGTGGGAAGTTATTCCAGGTGCATATTCTAAAAACTCATTTTTTTTAAGTGTACATCTGGATCTGGACGCAAAGAATACCTTCAAGGAGAAATTGTTGTAAAGTATCGACCATTATCCCCATTTGTACGATTAATTTTTTCAAAACTACAAAGACAGTGGGAGCAGGTATACACACTACTTGATGACACCTATTCTTTGTGTTTTCACTAAACACTAAACCCTGAAGTCTTTTATTACAGATGGTTTTTATATGTCTGACAAGTTGTTACATTATCTGTTGCAGACATGTGCAGTGACTTTCTTCTCTTGTCTTTCTGGTGACGTGCTATTAAACACTGGGGATGTCTGCCATAAGCAATCTGCTCTATTTCTAACCTCCTACATGCACAATGAATTTCCCACCGTCTTATCTACAACTGAAACTGAACAAACACTAAATGCTGCGGGCTGTGAGAGTCAGTGATTGTGTTATTTGGCATCACTAACACTACCTTGGGAGCTATTATTGCGCTGAAATTTTGCAGTGAGGGGACAATTATGTGGCCTCTTGAGCCTGTGAGGATGATGTCATTAATTGCAGTTTTATCCTTGTGTCGGACTCTGCAGAGGCAAGCAGCAGCAGCATTTGCAGGTCATGGACACATTCTATAGGAATGGGTGATAAAGACAGAAGACAGTTGGAAAGGGAGCTAGGAAATAAAAAGGTAATGGCTGGTTTTCACAGATTGAATGACCTTGAGGACCACTAATTTCAGGGTTGCAGTGTTGAGAAGAATGGGAAGAATGTGGAAAATACATCCTCCCTGATGGTTATGGCAACCATTGTTTGTTTTTGCACCTGTGTGTCGGGAAAGAACATAAAAATCCTGGTTGGACGCCATGGCGGAGAGGAGATCGCAAGACTCAGGAAAGTGACTCTCAGTAAGTCACGGTTTCATGTTATGAGAGGAAATTTCTCCATGTAGACAAGGAATTTGGAGGTGCACTATCTTGGAAAAAACTTAACTGATATTGCAATTTTTCCTGAATGAATCACCAACATGAACTTTCCCTGTCTGAAGGGATGCAAAGGCCATGACTGCCCAGAAAAAAGGTTAAATGCAATAATCTTTAATGCACTTTAAAAACAAAATTAAGGAAATAGATCTATGGATTTGTTTACGCTCTTTTGTATTAATATGAATGGTGATGTCACACTCACTTACATGGTCAACAAAACAAGCTTCTTGTTTCAAGATGTGTCGGGTGAGTTGGATTCACCACAGAACCCTGAAGCACCGAGGAAAGTACTTCCCCAATCCTTCCCCGAAGGGAGAGAGGGTGCAACAGCAACAACGACTCCAACCTAAACGACAGAATAGGTCGTTTTTCAGTACAAACCCATTAACACACATAAGTACGTATTGAGGTTTGCATTTCGTGGCTCGAGGTACAGCGGAGCGTCTTAAAAACTAGCACACATGTCATTATACATACACTGCAAAAGGCTGCAGTTTCAGTGAATTTATGCTACAAAATCATTGATCTAGGTTTAGGGCAAAACAACTTCCTGGTTAGACATTATAAAAGACAGTTTGAACAGTAATCACAAAACTGTAGAGGGCCTATTGGAGACACTGGATAAGTCATGGAAAATGAGAATCATGCAAGTTTTCCTTTTTCATCAAGCTAAAAAAAAGTTGCAGCATGATGTGTTTGAGTTATTATGCATAACTTGACATTGCCTGCCTTGTATTATTATTAATGCACATGCTCACATCGCAATGTCAAAGCTTAAACGATATATCATGCAGCCCTAATCGAAAAACTTGTCGCATAAATTGTAAGCAGTGAACTGCAATTGAAATAATGTACTTTTGTTTAACAGAATATTCAATATGTATTAGTGCTTTGAGATCTGGCATTTAAAGTAAAGCATTTTTTCTGGTTTTATTTATAAGAATAAAAATAAAACATTCCTAAAGCTTGAGCTGACGTACTTCATTATTTTTAAAAAGGTAATTCTGGAATACAAAAGTTATGTTCGAATCTTAAAAAAAATGGACATTTGACCCCAAGATGATGTGTGGTCGTTGAAGTGTCAGCTAGTGGGGTTCCCAATAAAAGAAAAAAATATTTTACACAAATGGTTTACATTTACTGCCGCACTGTTCTCCGCAGTTACTTTTACCCTGAGTTGTGTCCATATAACTGGGGAAGCAATTATTCAACTTGAGTAAAATATGATGGTCGTTTTTTTTCCATCCCTGCCTGCAATAATCAAACCAAATCTTCACATGAAGGCCTGTCCACTCTCAAATGAAACTGTCAAACATCTTGTAAGTCATCCAGAACCGCAGAAACACTAAAAGCAGTTTTCCAGTGTAGGTTTTATGATCAGAAATGAGGGAGTTGCTAAACTGATGTCCGCCCAGTAACTGATTTGATTTTGCTCCTCTGTGAGGCTTCAGCTTGCGTCTCCATTCATCCCCGCTCAGCTGTCATCCTCGATATGTACGAAGATAAATCGCGCTTTGCAAACATGAACGTCTGACAATGCGGGATGAAATAAAACACCCAGTGCTGCAGTCATCCAGCTGTTCACTGTCCCGAGGTTGGAATGTGCTGCCATGTGAAGCTCCAGAAGAAGACATTCATTAAAGGATTAGGGCCCACACTTTGTACTGACACAAGAATGAGGGCAGCTGAAAGGAGAAGAATGAAATGATCAAAATGATATTCAAGCACCATTTTGCGCATGAGAGGAGATGCTGGCGGTGTAAGTAGCGACAATCAAAACAAAGTGCAAAGATCCTCCCTTTTCTGAGGCAGCGCCATGCTGGCAAAGATAACAGCTGAGGTGGAATCCTGCCGTGGCTAAGCCTCTTCAGTGCACTTTTTCATGTCGTGTTTTAAGGTGTCAAAGAGGCTGAGATCAAAGAAGCCGTGGCCACTTTAGAGTTTCTTTAAATGGAGCAAAGATCAACAAATTGTCAGTAGCCTGGGAAGACACTTTGTCTCTGGAGAGCAGCAGCAAGTAATTTGAAAGATGAATTCAGAAAGTAATTCAGTTAGGGAGCGTTTCATGGGAATGCTGCTAATCTTCCAGGGCCTTCCAGTAAGAGCTCATATTTTCAATTTCAGATGTCTGCACTCTCCTCAAATAGTTCATTCTTTGGTGTCCTAAAAACTAGTCTTAAAGTGTTTCAACTGCAGTTCCAAACCAAACAAAGGCATTACATTTCTTTGCTTGTTTATTGAAAGTTTCAATAATAGGCAATTTGGCAGCGACAGTAGGAATCCTCAGCCGAAAACCATAAAAGTGGCAGTATGTGTGGTCTGGTGCTGCCATTGCAGTGAACTCCAAAGAAGCAGGAGGAACGAGGGCCAGCGTATTTCCCGTAGCATAACACATGCCGACAGCAGGCAGACATGGCAAACTGGACTCCCCTTGTTCTCACACTCTGTGCCAAATTGGGGGAAATTCTTCCAGTGGCAAGTATCAATTACTCACTTTAAACAAACATCCACGGCTTTTGAATATCAACATGGTGCGTGCATGTCTCCCTACAGGGCATCTGATATGGGGAGACCACACACACGGAGTCACCTTTCAGCATCACCTTTCTCCTCGAACTCGCTCACTTTCCTCATTTGCATCCTCATCATCGAAACAGAACAGAGACTTGTTTGGGGGCGATATATATATAGAGCACAGTTATTTAACATCATTACTCACTGATATTGAAAACTCCTTTGGAATTTTTTTTTCCGCATTGTATATTAATGAATTTTAAATAAACTTCAACTGATTTTCAATCATTTAAATAAATAAATACAAATGTGTAATAAGATGAAATTAATAAGTTAAATCAAAATGAATTAGATCAGTACCGTTTGTGTACTTCCACAACCTACTGAAAACTACTAAAAATAAACGTTCAATATGATAATAACATAAATAATAAGAAATATTAATTTTGTTAAGTTAGGGTACTTTTACAGCCGACTGAAAACTCCTAAACATGTATTCAATATTTACTTTTTTTTTTAATATTAGATCAATTAGACCAAAATAAATTGGGTCACATATGTTGCAGTACACTGCCAGAGCCTACTGACAATTCCTCAACATATATTCAATGTTCTGATAAACTATATTCAAAATATTCCTGTCAGTCAGAGAAAAACAGCTAAAAAAGCAGCGCTGTAAGGAAAGGGTTGCACTGAATATATAAAAAGGAACAAAACGAGTGTCATTGTAATTTGGAATCTGGCCTAAAAATCATTTGAGCTAAATTAACTTCACTGGAAGCCAAAATTAATCACCCAGCCCTACTCCATACGTCCTTATCTGCTTATCTTTGAAAAAAAATTTTTATATCAGATATTATTTAAGGCGAGAGTGATGACATCAGCTGACAAACAACAGGAAAGAGCTCCTCTAAACAATTTTGAAGCAGTATCATGAAAGTGAAGTGAGTATTAAATTCACTATAATGATTCAATGTGACGCTGCAGACTTTTTTTTTTTCAAACACATCCATCATTCTCATTCAGAAACGTCTCACTTACAAATCGCACGCAGGCAAAGTCGACAGCCATGAAGTCTGCATCGCCTGGCTCAGCCCCATCTGGTACAGATATACAGGCGACTTCAAATGGTCAACTTCAGCCTGAACACATATCACACAGCAGTCACGTGGCCATGTGGTCCCTGTGAAGCAGGGAGCGCTACAGATTACATATTAAAGTGTGCAGTAGATGTGGGTAGATCACACCATTCATGCTAAGGAGGAGCAACTTGCAGCGAATAAGTTGAGTGTGCTTGAGGCGAAACCACAAGATGACTGAAGACGTTTCATTGGCTCTCGTGTGTGCAAAGAACAGAAAAAACATTAAGCACACTGCTATAAGTAAACCTGCATGTTGGATAATGGCCTCAGGAGTTAATAAATACAAGTGTTTTGTTTTATGTCTATATATGTACATATATCATTGACTGTATAGGCCAATATATCCCTGCAGATTATTGTCCAGGAGGCAGGATGTCATGCAGAAACACTTCCAGACTTCTGACATCAAACCTGGCCTACTTTATTAATTGGGAAATTTATGCATGACCAAAATGAAATAGGTCACACAACATTAAATAACAGTTATGCAAAGATTAGTGGGTATTAAATATTCACTCAGCCCAGCTAATTGCTCAAACTGAAAATGCTAACGCTAGCACACACCTTACTAATAGAGTTAATGGGAAATGGTCGACATACATATGAGTTAAAACTTTAAATGCTGTTCAGTGATAATGTAAAATGGGAAGATTTTAAATAGCATTACATAAAAAACTCAATATACCCCACATTATAAAAAAATATATATATCCCCTCATTCATAACAGCATGAATGCTATTAACTTTGAAAGACTAAGTATTTTTGCAAGAATGCATATGAACTCACAGATAACGAGCTCCAGTAGCACTTACGAAATGTTTCTGTCCAACAAGCATCTGCAAACTCAACAAAAAGCAAATTTAAACACACCAGCAAAAAAACAATAAGTAGCTGTATTGTTCATTTCCGGCATAATGGCACTTTTGTTGCACTTGCACTCTTCGCTGAACCTCCTGACCTCTCCAAAAGTGCACTGCTCAGAGTGAAACTACGCCCCCTGCACTCCAAAGTCAACAGGCAGCAGGACCGCTGCAGCAGAGTCTTACTATATCTATGCACGCAGTTACCACCTGCTAACAGATATATAAATAAAACACAGACCCACATTTACAAAGAATGTGCAGTTAAGGCTGATATTCTGCTTCGTCACTAAGGTTTTGTTTTTAGCTGCAGGGACTTCTTGTTAATTGCTTTTGATTGGGAGGCACAACAGATGTTTCTTAGCAACTGATTTAGATGGTGCAATTTAGTAAATCATTGGTTTGAGACTAGCTGGTAGTTACCGAAGACTTAGGGAGGAATTTACACACAAACTATTGCCATCCAATGCTGCAGTGGGTTTAACTGTTAAAAACAACAATGTGGCACTGTTGTCTGTCCCCTTCCCCCATCATTTATTGTACAGGAAATGATGAGGAAGTGAAATTACAACCAAAAATAAAGGATCTAGTATCAAGTAGATCCCAAAAAGTGAATACACTTCATCACAAAGAAAACCCTGGATTTAAACTCGGAGCAACCACTTTTGGTCCCTAGACAATAACTATGAAAAACATTTTTTGTGTCCTCAATAACGTTGCATTCTTAAAGACAAAACATCAGCCTTTAATTACCAGCAGATAACACACCACAGAGATGCTCACCACAGTGGTCTTTCACCCCTGCTGCTAAAAAATTACCAGCGATGGCGGGATGACGTTAGCTGTGAAAGCTTAAGCTGGTGCACATGTCAGCAGCTCTGCAGGCTTTAACATACCACATAAGCCTGTTTTAGTGTGAAAAGTATTGTGAAAAGAGTCAAAAGTCCAACGCTGGCTGGGAAATTGAAAACATGAGGGCGTTTTCACACAGGAAAGGACAGGGAGGCTTTGATTCCTTAAAGTGTTGACAGTGCAAGGACACCTTATACGGAAACCTCTCTCCGAATTGGCTCCTTGAGCAGCTCTCACTACAACAAAGACTTCAAAAGAACTGCAGTTTAATGGTGGTACTGTGAGAAACACATGATTATGATGTAATTTTTCTCACTGGCAGTATGCTGTAATGTAATTATAATACTGACCTAGAAGGAAATACCCTATCTGGACATTATCACACTATTTAATTGCCATTTGTAACTGCTAATTATCAGCACTAACAGCAAGTAGGGGTCTAGTCGACCTTAATTTCACTTTCAGTGTGGTAGGTTTAGGCTATGTTGTAGGCTAATTTAGACTTAGTAGGCTGTTGTATCTTCATTGTAAGGCTTAAAATAAGGTTTGCAGCTCCATTCTGACATTTTTTCTCTTTTTCGGCCAAGAACAGCTACTCTGTTAGTAAAGGTTGCCAACCCCTGTACTAGAGGGTAGAGTAGGCCCCCTCACGCATACTTATGGGATGATAACCACTGATAAACTTCCATACAACAGTCTGATAAAGACTGAATCGGCTGAAGGAAAGTGGTTTCAGTGGTTTAAATGTAAACACCTCCAAAATCCCCATTCACTATTGCAATGATAGACAAAAATCTCATCCAGGAGTCACACTACAACTATCAAAGAGGCGTTATTTGAACTTCAGGGTTGTGCAAAGCCTCTCTACTGTACATCCAAGACAAATAAGTCTTTTTGTGGCCTGCTGGTCAGGGACTGATTTGAGGCGGCAAAGACTACAGATGAGAAGTTGAAAATCGCACACAGTGAGAATGGCTCTCGACCATGAGAATAAGGATGAAGCCGGGTTTTCATATCACACTAATAAGAGTCATATGGGGAGTAAAAGGCATCAGCAGGCCACACTGGGGATTGATGTGGAGAGTAGAGTGAGAGATCATGGCAGCACTGTGTTTTTCTTGTGCTGTTGCGAAAACAGACAGCAGGACTCTGTGCAAGTAGCAGCCACTCCATAATGCGTGGTTTTAGAAGCAAATGAGCAATATAACCACTAGTGACTCTGAACGCTGACACCATTTATCAGCGCTAAACCACAACAAGCTGCACTGTGTGATCCACATCTATTTTGTCAATATATTCAGCAAAGAAATTGCATTTCAAAATCAATCATGTTCTGATCACTTTGCCATTTTACTAAAGAGAAACATTCTTATACACATATTTCTAAATTTGCAATGTCTTCTTTGTGGAACACAAACTATAATTCATTATAAAGATGATTGGAGCCTCCATCAGATCACTTTTCACTGGGAACAGCTTGCCGAAGGGCCCTGTAGGCTTCAAGCAAAACCCTAATTTCCTTGCAAATCCCATACAACAATATTAGTTTTAAACCAGCAAAGCATTTTACGTCATCTCAAGAGAGCAACCGTGGCCAAAACTGTAGGAAATAGAGTCACAGGAAGGATTTAACACTTGTGCCAAAAGACTGAGAGAACTGTATGAATTTGAATTAGTTCATATTACAGACTCAGAAGACCTCTCTGAGACTGCTTTAGTGTTGATCGCAGCATTTTTCACATCTGAATATCCAATGTGATAATGATACTATAATATTGTTATTGATTATACCCTGATCCTGGAAAGAAATTAGGCATGCATCTTATACATTTGGGCCAATTAATTAACGGCCAATAAGAGAAGATAATACGATTTATATTATGTATTATCCCAATGATGAAATTATAGCTGGAAAGTTATCGGCTGAGCCAAAATGCATTCATTGACTTCACGAGTGAAGCATCCACAACCTCCAATACAGTATTTTACTAGACACTAGACTAGACAACCCGGTCTCCCAACAACGATGTTCCCAAACGACAATTTCACATTTTCAATTTAGTTCAGATTAAAATCTTTTCACAGATTATAATCACGGTTTTAAAAACATGGTAAACGTTAATATGTTTGTTTTTTTAATACTTGAGGTTTAGTGAAAGTTCAAGGTTTTTCTGTTTAAATATTTGTTTGTTCCATAACTCAAGTTATGTGTTTGTTTGACCCATCTGTCCATACAAACCTCTTCTTTGTGCAGACTCATACAAACACAATCCATGACTAAATACATTTTTGCTTCAAAAAACGTATTGTCAATGCAGTTTTGTTGTATGAAAATTAAATTCATCAGGCTGAACCAGAAGAATAAATAAGGTCCTGATATCAGTAACAGTAATTTTAAATCATATGTGTATTCAAATGAGCAGTGTGTGTACTTGTAGGATTGCGCAAGACTTATTAAAGTTAGCACTTGTGACTCAATATATTTTAAATTTGAAACATCTGTTGTTTCATAGTTATTTTATATTCTATATTCATTCAACCACTTCAACATTAAGCCCTTTGACCTTCTAGAAGTTAGTGCAGACCATTCACATTTACTTTTTCCATCATATCCTTTTGCAATTTGCTGATAAAGCAACCAAAGTTCCCCTCATGGATCATTAAAGCTTCATCTCAGCTTGTGATTAACTTTAGTTTTACTTCCAGCAGTGAGTGCAGGGGAAACCCCCCGACAACCAACTATACAGCATGTGATGCATCATCAGCCTGTATTTCTCTGAGAAGGATATCTGTTGCATCACTTTGCATTTCTGTGTGATGACAGATGTTTTGAAAGAAATACAAAAAGACCAAGACAAAAGCAAGGGCTAATTGCTGTGGGGGATTATGATAATAACTTCAGTAACTTCCCTTACACTGAGGCAGAGGGTAAACTGGGATAAAGGGGAATTTAACAGCATTTGAGCTGCCAGGAGCCTGTTTGACCCTGTGAGCTTTGATTCTGTATTTAGTGGTACACTTAAAAAATACAAGCGTGCATGCAGACACACATGCATTCTTACCCACAAAAAGAAAATATTCACTTGACCAAAGTATAATGCTGTTAAGTGAAACGCAGACTAGCTAGCTAGCTAAACACTGGGTGTGTTAGGAATATGTCTTTTTTGATAAATCCTTTAAGTAAATCCAAGGCTGTTGAGGCGGTGGGTTCGGTAGTTGACTTAACCAAGCCAAAACCAGCTCTTGCCGTTGCTACACATGCATTGGGCTTTGTGGAAGTCTTAGACTATGACTGATCATAATTCACTGACCTGGCTTATATTGGAGAGCTGATGTAACTTCCCTTTTCACTCTCAGTGATCACATTCACAGTTGACCTTTTCTTGCCAGGGGATCGTTTCCAGAGGAATGGTGGGTTGTTGTTTTTTTTTAACCTTGCTAAAATCCAAACATGAAGACTTTATATGATATTCAGCCAGAAGGGCAAAAAGGCAAACAGACGGACAGCTGATGCAGCAAATCAGAGATCTGTGTGGTGATTCACACACCTGCTGAGTCCAATAGTGAGCTGAACAAATCAGAGTCGGCCAGAGGATTCCTGGACCAAGTTTAGTGTGAGGGGGCCAGACAATGACTCAATAGCAAGTTTTTGATGCAATGAGTAAATCAAAGAGTACAAAGATTGTGCACCATGGACTATAAGAGCAGGTGCCTTAAAAAATGAATTTCAGTTAATCGGTTACTTTCTTGCTTCCAAAAACTACATAAATTAGCAGCTGATTCTGACACTTCCATACATACAGGGTACATTTTAGTATATGCTGAACAGTGATGGCTAAATTAGACACTTAATTTAGTGATGTGTAAATAAAGATCAAGAGGCTCAATTCAAACTTCTGAAAGATGAAAATTTTAATACATTTTCATTTACATGTTGAGATAATGCATTATCTTTCTTTTCTTTAGTTTCACTAAAAGGTCACCTGAGGCCGACCTTTAAGCCAAGGCAGAAGTGACTTAAACCTGCATTCTTTCTATTGGCCAGCAGGGGGCGACTCCACTAGATGGAAATAGAAGTCTGATTACATTAAATTCTTCTTACTTGATTTATTACCTCAGTAAACATTCTCTTGATGAGTTCAAGGTCGCATTCACTAGTTGCAAGTCTTTTTCAATACAGCATGATGTTCATTTTGTAAAAGATGTTGCCATTTAGATCTTTTATCTTTCAGGGCGGGCATCCTTGTGATTGACAAGTCCACCTACTATGACTACCTGTTACTCAGGACAGAGGTGTAGCAAAGTGTGCATTTAAATAGCTGTGAACTTGGTTTTGGGTGTTGTCCATGTTTTTTATCTTTGACCCTTTCACGGAGCATTTACAGTGAAAAATTAGCATCCATTAGCTAACCAGCTAGTGCTATAATTAACTGGTAAATTAGCATATGCTAAGCTAACAGTACCTGGCGGTGCCAGTTTGGTAACTTTTGTAATCAACACAGCTCTTGGTCTTCCAAATTTGGTCCCTTCTGGCTACAAATTAAAAAACCTCAATATTCGAAATGCCAAATTCAAAGCTTCAAAAAATTTAAACTTGCAGTGCTTGCATTGGTGTCTTCATAAAGACAGTTACACTGAGAAAAACTGTCTGATTTTAAGTGTTAAATAAGACAAGACTTTATAATATCACTGAGAAAGATGCTCAATTGTGATATTTTATTTAAAAGTACTTGCATATGAATATACCTTTATTGTATAAGCTGATCAACTTAATTAAGTTTAGAGCAATACATTTCTTGGTTTTCAGTGGTGAACTTACTGTACTTAGCATCCAGGCATTAATCCAGCCTTAACACTGGTGGAATCGTCCAACAGCAGCTGTGTTTGTTTGGTGAATCACAAACAGGGTGTGTTTTGGATACAACTTTCTCTGCCTTCACTTTCTAACATCTTCATCCAGATGATTGTCAGTTAAAGAATTCGGCTTTCTTGTGATCTCAGAACCTTTTTGGTTGATCAAAGTGTACATAGAGGTGATGTGGCTACATTTTCCATTTTTTATGGCAGGTGATTGATCTCAGGGGTATTTGTCTAAGAAGATTCTCTTTGAACACATGTTGGTGGGCGTTGGTGTCCAGCTGTGCTTTGGAACAGTGTAGCATGATGTAGTTACACTGAGTATAAAAAGAAAAATTGGGTTTGATTATTATGGCTTGTCGACATGTTTCTGAGGCTAATGTGGAGGAAAGGGCAAAGATTTCTGTGATGAGCTGTGCAAGTCCACAAGTACAGAATACAAAGAAAGCTGAGAGCAGCATCATTTCTGGGACTGGTTGATCAATGAATGAACTACCCAAAGAGCTTTACACTACAGATGGCGCTCACTGCCATGATCACGGATCAAACTGCTGACCTTCCGATCAGTGGGCGACCAACTGATCAACTGAGCCACAGCCGCCTCATTGAATGATCAATGTTGGAGACAATTCTTTCGTTTATCACAACCGACGGGCTGAGTGGTCAATGACTGTTAGCCATTACGATGGATGAAAACATCGTCCATCAGCCCAAGCTGTCCACTTGAGCTTTATATCAACCAATTAATATTTAGCTTGGAATGATGCAGCTTGTGCCCACAAGTTCTGCACAAAACTTGGTTGTCATGATTGATGACCAACTGACTGTTACGATTCATATGGTCACTATTGCCAGATCGTGTCAATTCTCCCTTTACAATATTAGGAAGATCAGACCCTACCTGACCGAAAATACAAGACAACTCCTGGTACAGGACCTTGTGATATCACAAATAGACTACCGCAACGCTCTACTGGCAGGACTTCCTGCATGAACCCTTCAGCCTCTGCAGATGATCCAGAATGTGGCAGCGCGTCTGATCCTCAAC
>CAFUXE010001118.1:295351-305905 GCA_903364295.1 Serranus cabrilla
AAAAAAAAAAGTAAAAGAAATAAAAACAGCTGAGAAACCACAGCAGGTGCAAACAAGTATTATGAGGCTAAATTGCTAAAGCTAAATCACTTCTTTTAGAGTTAAAAGCAGAATAAAACTTCACCAATGCAGAGAACATGGACATGTATGAGCAATTAAAACTGCTCAGCGGCTGCAGACACAAGTCACATTTATTCATCACCATCAGTTTGTTGTTTTACTCACCCGTCTGAAAAGCATTAAGTGAGATGAACTCCTCCATAATAAAACATAATCAGTCCACTCGGCCCCTGTGGTCCCACCGTGCTAGAGCGTTTAGCATGTTTGCTAGCTGGACCCAGAATGCACCTGTTGTGCACCAGGTGTGTCTGATTTCGGTCACTTACGGTGCGCGTGGGGTCGGAGGCTTCCAGAGATTAATAAAGATTATTGAAAAAAATGTAACCTCTGCCGCAGCACAGCAATACCACCCGTTATACCACCTTCATTGTATTCATGTTGCACTGTGGTACTATTAAAATATTGGCAACGTGGGATAACGTACACATAAACGGTCCCTAACTTGTGATAACTGCTGTGTGTGGATCACTTAGTAAGAGATGAATACTGTGATATAAAGCATGAGACCAAATGAAGAAAAAAACGTTATGAAACAGTTTTATTTCATGTTAAATAAGTAAACATGAAAAGTGTTACAAATATTACACATCTGTGTATCATGAATATTTCATCCCTTACTGTGGACTGCCATGGATTAGAAACCATTCAATATGCTGATATATATATATAAATTATTTGGATAATTTCTACCAAAATCACTCATAAGAACATGGATATTGTATTTACATGGTTAGCTGTTTATGCAACAAGATTAATCACTTCGTCATGAAAAATGTACCTACTGTACATAATCAACTGTACACTTGTAAAATACTGACGGGTAAAATTGTCGAGGTACAAACAAACATTGAATAGAGCCTTTCGGTCTTTCAGATTTAGAGACAAATTCCATTTTAACTTCAATACAAAAATATTTCTGAACAGTGAATTTTATATACTTGTAATTGTGCGTTAAACATCAGGTTTAATTCAGCATTTTAGCTTTTTTTTTAAATTTATAAATAGTTAATAGAACACTGTACATCTAACTCTTCTTAGAAGGGACGTGCGGTCTAAAGACTTCATGATTGTTTTGTTCTATCTCAGCATGTTACACTGTAACAGGAAGGAGATCACGGTCATTTTCAAAGCTTTGTGTTAGTGTCTAAAACTTGGCTTCTTTGATGATGGTTGGTTCAGCCAGGCTCCCATTGTGGCTGTCTGAAGGTCCCTAGTGATCAAAACAGGCTTGTTAATTCAACACTTTTATGCATCTAATTAGGTTACTGATAGACTTATGGTGAAGAATACTTTTAATTTGAAGGATACACTCTCCACAAAGGACAACAGATATGTTCAAATGCTGAACCTGCAAAGCGGTGCAGCAGTGACCTCTGACCTCAACATATCTGAAGCAAAATGGGCTCTGTGGGTACGTACAAGTCTCCTCTTTACAGACATGCCCACTAAAACATGCAGTTTCTGTCATGCAGTATAAATGCATTATTCTGGCCTACTGTGTGTGGATATTTCTGCATACTAGGGCCACTAAACAGTCTGTGAATTGCATAAATTGGGACCGGAAAGCTGAGACTCTTGTGGATTCAATGAGCCCAATTGTATTCATGTGTGATGTTAGTCTCCATAGCAGCATTTCATTGTAGGAAGAGCATTTTTTGAAACTTGACCTGACTGTATTAAATGAGCTGCTGTGACCTCTAGAATAATCACAGACTCATGAAACTTTACAAACACAAACTTGAGATCTAGAGCACTCAAGGGCTCCAAAATGTCAAGAGTTATTGATACCAAATCACAGCATGGATTATTTTTCTATGCTGTTCCTCTAAAGCTTGGTGTCTTCATGTAATGACTTTTTTTGGACATATTTATGTTCTCTAAAAACTTGACACACCGAAATGATCTGCATCTCAAATTAATCTCAGTTAATAAGATCCCCAGCTTTCAAATATGTACATCAGTTCTCTGTGACGTCTACTTTTGACCTGCTAGCCCCCCCTAAAGATGACCTGTCCCCCCCTAATAATAATAGGACGGAGAGGAGTGGACGAGGTTGAAGGCATTCCTTCTTGTAGTTGTAAAAACTTCCACAGTTAAAAAAAAATAGTCTCTATATACCAATAAAGATCTTAATAAAGTCAGCCAGCAGTGCAATTGATGTAATTGGAAAAAAATCACAAACTGAAACAGGCAAGGTGAGAAATAAGAGCTTCATATTTACATGATTGTGTGAATTACATTCAGCGTGACAGTAAGAAACAGAGCGAGGGACAGAAGAGGCAGATTTACAGGTGGAGGGATGTGCAGCAGGTGTTGCTGATTGCAGACAGTGTGTGCTGATCGCTCTGTGCTCCTACCTTTGTGCATCTGCGTGTCGAGCTAAGATTTGAGCAGATTGTTTTTGTGGAAGCAGAAAGGTTTATTGATCAGGCTTGTGGAGGAGGAGTCTGCGGCTTGGAGATTAGCGCCGTGGCTCCGTAGTCTTGTCCCGATATCTTCCCCTCCGCCTAAAACAACAGCTGCTGATCACTTCTCATTCAGGGTTTATAGAGGCATGAGTCTCCAGGCTGAGATGAAGCTGCTGCGACAGAATCTGATCCAACAGGTAGTTTTGTAATTTAAACAATTGGTAAAGCAGCTTAAATGTTATCCTTAAATGAATAGTTTGACATTTTAGGAAATATGCTTTATTCCCAAGAGTTATACCACCTAGTGTTATGGTGTTCACTCTATGATTGCATTACTTGTGACTGCTGATTTCTTGTCATCAGTAACTTCACCACAGAACCTGGAGACTCACGCTGGCATCAATAATGACAATTTTGTCCATGATCGTGTCACCTCCCAGAGGAAGCACTGCAAAGTTATGCTACCCAAGGTTGGAAGTTACAAGGTGATAAAACAGGAAGACATGAATAATCAACCACAGGTTAGAACAGGGGAGAAATCACAGAAATAAGCCATTAAATGTTGGTGCTATCCAGACACATCAATAACCTCCAAGGGTGTTAGTCAGTTTGGATATTTTTATCATGCAAGCAGACGCATGCTCTGTTTTGCAGCATGCAGACACCAGAGAAAGACAAAAACTCCAACATGGAGTAAAGACAGTGCAGCAGTATTGAGCAATATCCAACAATACATGCAGGAGGAGTCAAGACAACAAAAATAGACACAATAAGGAACACAGTGCGAGTTATTTTTGGAACAGCACAAGACGCACATGTGACTTTGACTGCATGCCTTTCATGCAAACTTATGAAAAGAAAGCAGATAACACACGGACATGTTGAGTCATCACTGTAGGAAAAGCACAGCTGGTACTAAAAACATTAACAATGCTCTGTCCATTTAAATGTCAATGTTGTGACAGAGACGAAACTGAAGCAGCTAAACAGAATTCAGCCCTTATTCTTTTTATTTAATGCTTTTCCTTCAATGAGATATCAAAATGTCCATGAAAAAGGCTTATTCAAAGTACGCTACCACCACAGCTGTTCCCCTACAGAGCAGAAAACACACTTAACACTCACTTCTGCTTTTGCCAACCGGTTTGCATTTTGTCTCCGCAGATCTGACTTGATAAAACCTACAGGAAAAAAGGGGGAACAGAACAGGAAAAAACCTGCATGAGATAAAGACAAACATGTGGTTGAACGACATGGTGTAATACAGATGACGATCCAGCAGGTGGCTCTTGTGCACAGACTCATCACAGAGGTGACTCCATCCAAGTATAACAACACTTTGTTAAGGATTCTCCAAGACTGTGTGGCAACAAATGCAAATGTGAAGAAAATACGGTCTGTCTAACGCAAGCCAGGCTTCCTTATTTCCTTCAAACTCTGTATTGCAAAATTGCACAAAACGCTTAATCATTACCCTGAATTTCCACTTGGTTTCCCAACAAATGCTAACCTTTGAGACTGGAATCAGTTATTGACGGCAGCTTCATATAGGTTATCACAAATTAGGAGTTCAGTTGTGGTTTTCTCTCAGCCTTTCCTCTTAAAGCTGGCATGATGTCCACAACAAGAAGCCCACTCATGTGTCTAAATGCTGAGTAAGTTCCAAAATACAGTGAGTCACTCTGTTGACCTTTGTGAGCAGAGAAGTCTCATTAAATAGTCTGGCGGTGTTTTTCTAGCGTGCACAATGTTTAGCTTCAGTAGCTGATGAATTCTTTAAAGTTATACATTGCTCATAAACCTCCTCAATGGGCCATGCAAATGACCTTAGCGGCTGTGTATTGACTGCGGCATATAGTACCGGGTTTAAAGGGACAGTTCACCCCCAAATCAAAACACATTCTTTTCTTTTACCTGTAGCGCTATTTATCAATCTAGATTGTTTTGGTGTGAGATGCAGAGTGTTAGAGATATCAGCCAAAAAAAAAAAACACATTTGAAAAACTCAACAGCTTAATATCTCTTTCCGGAAACCACAAAAAAACAGCTACTCAAGATAATCCACAGACCTTATTGTGAGTAGTTTCACGTAGGAACTATTTTCTTTTTACTGAGCTACACCTGCCAACACTGGTGGAAAAAGTATTCAGAGCCATTACTTAAGTAAAAGTACTAAAGTATCAGCATCAAAATGTCCTTAAAGTATCAAAAGTAAAAGTTATGCAGAATGCCACCACTCTGTTTGTTATATATATAGTATTATTGTCATTGTTGATGCATTTATATAAGCAGCATTTTGCTGCCATCAAGCTAATTTTAACTACTTAATATACTCTAATGGTTGAATTTGTAGACATGCATAATAATTTTAAATGCATCATGTTTTTTTATGTTCAATCTCGACCTGAAAAGTAACTAATGCTGTGAACTGCCCCTTTAATAGAACAAAGCAAACTGTTTGTATGTCGGCATACATGGGCGTGAGCATTTCTGACAGGATTTTAATTACCTTTTGAGTGAGACAAGGTTCACATTACTTAGTCAATGGACAAACAAAATGTTTACAGCTCCACCCTCTCACTTGTTTTTCTCGAAACTTCAGCTTTGATTTAATGAAAAACATCCTCTTTTGAGTTGGGAGAACAGAGGGAAGGAAAATGCAAGTGGCTGTTTACAAACCCTAAACCCTGAGGAAATCACGAGGAAATCCTGTAAGTAGGTGACATATTTCTTTAAGGATTCGCAACAATAAAATTACATTTTGTCAATGTGTTGTAATCTATCTGTGTCATGACATTTAACCTTGAAACAGTCTTTCAGGTTACACAGTAACCATCGTGTGCATTCTTGGAATTCAACGGATTTCCCACAGTAATCTGAACAAACAGAGACAGTTCTTATGCATAAAACCAGTCGCTCGCTATGACTCTCTTACCTGTCATTACTGTGCCGATTAGAAGAAAAACACAGAGGAAGATGTTTCCTGCCAGTGTGCCAAAGTGGTCGATGATCTTCCCCTGGCAGATGGTGAAAATAATGCCAAACACCTGGGTATGCAGAACACACAACTGTTAGGAATAAAAGCTGTTGAGTGCGCGCACACGCACTCTCACAACCACAACAAAACAACGAGGGAAAACAAATGTCCTTAAAGAACCTCAGCACTCCAGTTTCTCACTCAGCAGCGAGGCCTTTTAGGAGCTGTATATTGATATCTTCTGGGAAAAATGCAACAATCAAAGGACCTGTGCATGGCCTGTTGACAGAAGTTATTTGTGAATAGTGGAAGCATTATGTGTCAGATGCATTTGCATGGCTCCCACATGCTCAGGCTTGGTTTGCAAGAATGATGCTTGTTACATCTGTTGTTTGTTGCATATTTGGTGAACCCAGGGACCAGATGCATAAACGGTGTGCATGCACAATAACATGCGTAGGCTTTTTCCCACACATAAACTGTTTTTTTTTCAATGGAAGAATGTGGGGACCTCACGCATTCTTCAAACCAGGCATACACAAGCTGAGATAGTTGGTGAACAGGAAACATCAAGTGAGAGATGTAGCCTTATAACTGAATGCAAAATCAAAGCACACTCAACTGCACAGATACTGGAAACTGTTCGTGTTGTTACTGTACCTCTGCCAAGGAGGTTATGATTTCACTTTGGTCTGTCAGCAGATTTACAGAAAACCTACTGGGCCTGATTTTTATGAAACTTGGTGGAAGGCTGCAGCACGGGCCAAGGAAGAATCCATCAAATGTTAGAGTGTATCTGAAACACGGGGCAGCAACAAATAGTATTTTTCACTTTCTTTAACCTTGTGAGACTGGGTGCAACTTGTGCTGCATTCATGTTGTATCAAAATAATTGGAAAAATGAGTTTCTGATTTGGGAAGGCCGAGAAAAGTTTGAGCAACAAGAAAATTTTGCACCATACTATTTGTTATTCATATGCAAATACTAGAAACGGCTGTCAACATGTTGTGTAAACGCTCTGAGCAATAAAATGCAACACATGCATCCATGTTGTTTCTACATTACAGCGATAAGCTCATGGACACACAGAAAACGGGCTAGACAAGCTATGTATTGTTCTATATATATATACCCAGTAAAAACAAACATTTGTTCTCTCACTATCCCCCTGGGCTTTTCTGCACTTTTATGTTTTCCCTACAGGTCCGTGTGCTGCACCTGTGCTGAGCAGTTGAGGAGTCCGGATGAGGTTCCCTCTGACTCCGGGTACGTCAGCTCCACTGCAAACTCAAAGCCAAGCGGCAGGTAGCCAGTCATGAAGAATCTGAACACACACAGTAAACATAAATGTTAATCACACAGAACTGCACTTCTTTTTTTCTGCTAAACAACAACATTTCTGGTTCTAAATGTCAATAACACACCTCCTACACAGGTGCTATTCAGTGACGTGTTCTGCCTCTCCCTCTTCATAATAACTTGTACTAATAGTGAGTGGCTGATGAGCTTTGCACATACTAAATGTCATACCTCGTCGAGCTTTGACAGTGTTATACAGGAACAACAGGTTTTGAAAGCTGTCCACTGTCACTAGATTATCTTCTCACTAATAGCATAATGTTATCTTTCCACTGAAGTGACGACAACTGAAACTAAATGGCAGCAAAACACATCAGCCTGCGTCAGCACATACTGTATTTCCAGGCATATTTCTCTGATGTTTACGTACGCTCCCTCTACCTGTGAACTCGCTTCGCTATCAAGAACACAGAGCAATAATACGTGACGGTTAATGGTAATGTCGTGTAAGAACTTGAAGACAGCTGGAGGTCATTTAGTCTCTAAATTAGCAAATGAAGCTTTCAGTGATTTATTAGAGAATTCAGCCTGATTTGCCCCAGTGAATGACTGACTGGCATCATGTGTGCATACTTGGTGCATTGTGTAGGTGTGCCTTTGCAAAAAGGGTGAGCCCCATCTGGAAGCCACAGAAAGGTGTAATCATTTTACAAAAGTCAAGTAAAGGTTAAGACTAGATGTAAAATACTGCTGGCTACAAGATGTGGTTCTAACTACAAATGGAGGAGATTGTTGATTACTTTTACTTCTGTCATTGCGTAGGTTGTTTTGAGAATTTATCATTCTGTGCAATAAAGTCCTTTTACAACTGTGGCCTTTATCTATGTTTTTTTTTCTCGTTCCAGGAGCAGGAGGCTATGTAACCTCTGCTCTTCCTGATCTTATATACTCGTCCAGTGTGCACAAAGGCAAATCTTTACCTCAGACCTTCCAGTGTGTAGGCTGTAGGCTGTATGTGCAAATACTTATCGAGCCAAAGTCGACCTCAAAATAAACACGGCTGTAAATTATTGTTATGAATGTCAACAGGAATATTGTTCCCAGATTCTACAGGTTTTCTGATTCATTTTTGGTCCAACTGAAGTTTTTTAGGTGGAGGTGTTTTCTGATGAAACTTGGTCAAGCTGTTTGCCGTCTTTGGGCACCAATGGGTTAAAAATCCACAGTGGAGGGGACACAGCCTCTGTGTAAGGAATGTGCAGATAGTGTGAGCTGACGTTACTGAGCTCACTCCAGTTTCCATACTCAATCAAATATATGATGTATATTCTCAAATGTATATTCTTTTGGGAGGGTTTTTGTCCCTTGACTTAATAAATTAAGTGTAAAGCAATTTAAACATTGAAAATAAATAATTCCTTTGGTACAACCCTAATTTAAAAAAAAGTTGGCACACTGGTAGAGTGCATGCCTCTAAGGCTTAGTCCCTGTAAGCAGGCTGCCCGGGTTTGAATCCAGCTCGGAGCCTTTTCCTGCATGTCTCCCCCTTTCACTCTGTAACTCTCACTATAAGAATAAAGCTGAAAAATGGCCCAAAAAAATTAAATAGAAATAAGATGCAAAAAGTTTAGGTACTTCCATACCCAAAAAAGAATGAAGAAATTGACGAATGAATGAATGAATGAATACCCGAGAGCTCCAGCGGTGATGAAGACCACCCAGAGGTGTCCCAGATTGAGTGTAGCAGCATAAATGATCATCCCCACAAGAGACATGAAGTAGACTGCGAGCGTTGTCTGCCTGGAAAAACAAACAAAAAACAAAAATGCACATCATCATTATACATATCATTATTATCCATTTATTATTAAATCTACAGTACTGCTGGTTATATCAGTATGATTTACAGATTGGGTACAAACAGCTTCAAAATTTAAAGGTACATTGTGTAATTTTTTGTTTAGTTTTGTCCATCACAGGGTATCTTTAAAACTCACTCCATTGTTACAGCTACTTATTAATATACGAGACATA
The DNA here is from genome assembly GCA_903364295.1 of Serranus cabrilla. NCBI lineage: Eukaryota > Metazoa > Chordata > Actinopteri > Perciformes > Serranidae > Serranus > Serranus cabrilla. The sequence continues at coordinate 304,191 of CAFUXE010001118.1, forward strand.
TTTTGAGAGAATAACCATGAAATTGCCACACAAACATATTTTCATCCAAAAGTCTTGTTCACAGCGATCATAACTAAATGGAAAATGCAGTCAGACATTTTGAATAAATCTGTAATTAATTTAAAGCTTATATAATTTATTTTAACTACAGCATAGGATCCTACAGGATTTATAATAACATTGGAATATCTAAATTAACAGATGGACTGTAAAGGAAATGGCAATGGGCAATAGGAGTGTAATATAATATATATTTTACAATATATGTATGTAAAAGACGAATTAAAATATCTCGATCAGACAACAGAGCCAGGTGGGGCTGAATGTGTCTCTGCGTGTGTGCCACAAACACACCCACATTTTGCCATTTGCAAAACAAAGCCCTCAATATAACTGAGGGGGGTCGACTGGAACCCCCCACGGGGAGGACACTGCTGTCTCTCCACAGCCGAGAGACGCATAAGGTCAGAAAGATCAGAGTCAGAGCAGCATGCAGCACCTGGATAAACAGACACAGAGCCCCGACACATAAACACTAAACAAGATCTGGAGCAGGATGAGACTGAACTAATCAGCCTAATGTTGGATGAAATACAGGTCAAAAAAACTCCATCTTCAGCTCTCTCTGCATCTTTTTTGATTCACTAAACGACTTCAGGACGACAAACTCCCGTTCTATTACTTCTTACTTGTAGGTTTTAGTTTTGTCCAACCAAATGCCACAGATCAGGGAGCCGACCATCCCCGCAATGACAATGGTGAGGCCAATCCTCCCAGCATTCACCTCTTCTCCCTCAAGGAAGGAAGAAACAACATATATTAGTGACCTTACATACCAAGCAGAGGCGAGGCCGTTTGAGAGAAAGCAGACATCAGTTCAAGCAAGGGAGTGAATCCCTTTTTCCTTTACTCCTGCTGACAGATTAAATTAAACAAAACAACATATTGTATGTCCATCCATACACACACAGAGTGGGAAGGACTTACTGGGTAATGCTCGATGATCATGCGGTTCAGCAGGGTGCCAACGGCATAGAAACAGCCAACGTTCAGACCTGTGAGATGGGAAATAATGTCAACCACAAAACATCTGTTAGGAAACGCAATTATGAAATATCTGTGTGATAATAATTTAAGCAGTCACACTTTTGCTTTGCAGTTGTGTCAAATGACCCAAATCAGGCTAGTTTCCAAAACACAGAGCTGTCCGAAGCAAGGATTTCTATAAAAGGACAGGTCTTCTGCAAGGAGTGTTTTTACTTTAGCAAAAGTTTTAGATAACGTCAGTAACTGGTGACACACAGAAAGAACACACACCTGCCAAAAATAATACAAGAAATACTTTTTTGGAGCATTTTTTGGAAAGTTTCAGGACTAAACCTTTTGTAAAACAATGAATATATATCTCTATATGATTTGCAAGTATTAGTCTGCTGTGCTAATGAGCCTGTCACTTGAATACACTGAGGATCAGCAGCTCCAGCTCAGTTAAACAGACAGGGACAGGTGGAGCTGCAGCCTGCAGGACAGAGTGCTTATCACAGGTAAATCTGAGACCATGTGCATGAACTAGTTATCTGGCAACACAATGATCATATGGGGCTCTGGGGTTTCAGGATTGTAATGGGTGCACGTGTGTGTACATAGACTACAAAATCTGATAGATATCATTTGACGAACTGTAAATAAAACACAACAAGGTGAGACAACCCTCT
>CAFUXE010001118.1:306516-322999 GCA_903364295.1 Serranus cabrilla
AAAACACAGAGCGGTCCGAACCAAGGATTTCTATAAAAGGACAGGTCTTCTGCAAGGAGTGTTGAGTTTTAGATAACGTCACACACAGAAAGAACACACACCTGCCAAAAATAATAAAAGAAATACTTTTTTGGAGCATTTTTTGGAAAGTTTCAGGACTAAACCTTGTCAGGGTTTCAAATGTAAAACAATGAATATATATCTCTATATGATTTGCAAGTATTACTCTGCTGTGCTAATGAGCCTGTCACTTGAATACACCAGGACACTGAGGATCAGCAGCTCCAGCTCAGTTAAACAGACAGGGACAGGTGGAGCTGCAGCCTGCAGGACAGAGAGAGCTAATCACAGGTAAATCTGAGACCATGTGCATGAACTAGTTATCTGGCAACCCAAAGATCATATGGGGCTCTGTGGTTTCAGGATTGTAATGGGTGCACGTGTGTGTACATAGACTACAAAATCTGATAGATATAATTTGACAAATTGTAAATAAAACACAACAAGGTGAGACAACCCTCTGTTCTGATCCCTGGAATTAAATGAAAATCATTATAGATACTGTTTGCAGAGTACTGTACACCACGACTGATTACAACTGAATCTTGTTTAAGCAGAATATCTGAGCCATTACTGAGGAAAAGTAGCCTTTAAGGGAAAAAAAATGGAAACCCTGTGAAAATTCTGATGTTTGAAAGTTCTTACATCACCTCATTTTGAACTATGTTCCCTCCAGCTACGTAGAAAACACGTTTTATTATGATTCAGATCACTGATGGCTGAAGATGCACTAAGTTTAACATCCCCTGATGACACAGAAGGCAGCCCAATTTAACCTCTGAACACACTAATAATAGTGACACATGAAATGACACGGTGAGGTCGAACAAGTGTTCCCTTAAACTGCTCACAGCTGTTGGACGTTTTACTGTCACTTGACCAGATTCATTCATTTAACTGCAAAAACTGCAAAGGAACTAATTACATATCTCAGAGACCTTTAACTTCATAACATGTTTCTTTATGGCAAATCAATCATTTGTTAAACATTGTCAGACTATAAACAACCTTTGAACCCCTCCAGGAAGTACTCGCTCTTCTCTGTGACCTTTTGAATGACTGATGACTTTTATGACATTTATTGATAAGATAACCTAGTTAAAGTTTAAAGCTTTCTTAAAAAAACAGTTAGGGGTGTTAAGTTATATACTATACTATATATATGTATATATTATACTGCAGAAGTCACTGAATGATATGTTGTGATGTTATGGGATATATAGATATTGAATAAATAGATTTCTGGCCTGTAATATTACTATTTCTGCTCATTCTCACCGCTCCCGTAACTCCCTACTCAGGTGAAAAAAGCTCTCAAAACCCAAAGTGCACTACCAGATAGACGACAAACAGCAGATAGGCAGAGTTAGCATGAACATAGTGACACATTTAAAAGAGAAAAATTGCGATAATTCTCTCAGAAGATGGTGGAGACCAAAAACAGAGCTAAAACAAAGTGAATACTGGGTTTACATTCATCAGAAAGACTTAATTAATTAGATTGTTGACCCAGAACTGCTGGATATGTTAATAAGTAGCTGTTTGTTTACAAGTTTGCCATTTCAGGTGATTATACTTTGTCATGTTCGTCAATAAAAATGACCACAAAGAAAAACCTGTGGAGAACGGTGCTGACTGACCGTAAGTGATGATGAGGAGGATGAAGGGCCTGTTGCGCAGCAGCCTGAGAATAGAGGCTGTGTATGAGTACTGCTCTGGTGGGATGGTGCGAGCTGTCGCCTGGGCCTGAGTCGGAGGAAGTTTAGGACGCTCCTGAAAGACTGACATAAGAAGAGAACAAAATCAAAGTTAAACACTGTTAAACTCAAGTAACAGCAGCTGCAACTCTTATATAAAATAAAATGCAGGTGACAGAAAAACAAGGAGATTCAGCCATTAGCAAATACAGCCAATTAAATTATATTTTTGGTGCAGTTTGTCTGTTTGTCAGCAGGATTACGGAAAAACTACTGGCCTGATTTTCATGAAACTTGGTGGAAGGGTGCAGCGTGTGCCAAGAAAGAACCCCTTAGATTTTGAAATGAATGCAAATCATGTAGTGGATACACTAATGAATTTTCACTCACTTTGGTTAACACTATAAAATAAGGCATTTGTGCTCATGTGCTGTCAGAATTATTTGGAAAATGAGTTCCCGATCATATGTCATAGCTCACGGGATCTGTTTTCTTTGCTCTTTATTGTAATGTAAATACCGGAAGGCTATGTGCTGTTTAAACGGCCTGAAGAATAAAATATAAGTATGGATGGGAAGAAGTGGTGATGGCATTTGACAGAAATGAATGCTGCCATTCACATGATGGTACCAAATGAAGTGGAAAAATATCTCTACATTCGAGTGGGTATCATCTTATCACTTGGCTCTCTATATTTCACAAAATTACTGTATATGATATAAAAATATGTAAATGTAAAGGATGAATTTGAAGGGGAACATTGGGTACACTGATGTCTACACGTTTCTTGTCTTTACACAAAGAAACAGGGCTAAAAACGTCTTAAAAGTGAAAGGGGCATGGAGACCAAGTGAGCTGTGGAATGGGACACATTCAGACACAGCTGGACAGGTCCACACACGTACCCTCAGCTCAAAACAGCCCCACATGACGCGTGACGTGTGGATAGTCTTCCACTGAGTGTTTCTCAGGCTGAAGGACGGTCGGTCCGTCTCTGACCCAGAGGACAGTCGTCTTTTAGGGGTGACAACTGTGACGTGACCTGTTCCAGTCTGTCTTTTCCACAGAGTGCGAGCACGTGTCCTCAGGCTTCATGGGGAAACACAGATGTCTGTCTTTGTGGCTGTTGGAGCTGAGCCAGCCTTTTCTCCCAGCCAGCAAATCAGACCTGAAGGTTTGTGTTCAGTAACCAGTAATCCTATTAAACTACCCGGCCCGTTGAGTTATAAATGATCTGTTTGTCATTGTTATTTAAAGTTTTATTCAAATCGTTACAAAAAAGTCTGTGCATGCTGATTTTTTCTTTACCACCCCTGGTGATCCCCCTGTGTTCAGTCAAGCAGATCCACTCTTACATTACATCCTCATGCAGATGTTCTCTGTGGTTAACTTTGGCTGCCAGTGTGTTCAGAGGAAGGTGCAGCAGCCAAACTTCTCCTCTCACCTCTTTTTGCACACAGTTTATGCAAATCTCTGAATCCTGGGACTTTGTCTGCCCTGCTGACTCACCGGCCTGTTGCAGGGCTACAGATGGCCCTGCCAGCAGGACAACCCTCACACATGGCATCTTGCATGTATGTGTGAGGGTGTTCTATGTGCGTGAGTAGTTATGTGTCATACCATGAAACCACTGTGGCCAACTGGTGTGAATTAACTAAGAGCAGCTAAAGTCACATCCATCGGCCAACAGAGTGAATCCCATGACCGAAAGAGGAGGAAAGTGTGGAAAGAATCACTGATCAGTCTTAAGACTGAGAAAAGCTCTGTTTACAGATATACACGATGAGGGTGAATTTATCTCTAGCATATTTATCTTTATACTCTTTATCTTTCATTCTCTTTATACTAACACTGAGCGTCAGTCTGAATGTTGCCACTATGGAATGCCTTCACAAGCATCCTTTTGTATTTCTGAATGCAGAACGCTCAGGAGCGCCCCCGCCCCCCCCTATCAGACAGGACAACAGCTTTTTCATGCAACTTGTTCCTCCTCTCTTACAACTAACCAGCCCACGATTCTCTGTACAGAGTGATACATACTAACTAGGGCTGCTTCATTATGGCAAAATCATAATTTTGATGATTGAAATCAGGCATTGATTTTCGAAAGATCATGTGCATAATGAACTTGAAAAAAAAATATCTTTGGGGCTTTTTAAATACAAGTTAACTGAAAACCAAATTATGATATAAATTATATATAAATTCAAAAAAATATATAATATATTAAGTTACATATATAAATAACAGCAAAATAAATATAATAAATTAAATTAAATTAAATCAACTGTATAAGCATCATATATTTGGTGTATAAAAATAATACAAATTTATATATTCAACATTTTGGTAAATTATATTAAATATTTTCCACTGAAAACAGACAAAATCACACCGCTGTCAATAAGGGCTGTGTTGGATTTATGACACAAGACAAAGCAAGAGCATCATGACGTAACTAACTGTGGCACGATGATCTTTTTATCTTTACCATCCTGGCTTCATAATTGATGGAAGCCATAATCATATAATAATAACAGTTACTTCCTCATCTTACTCTACTCTGACCAGCCCTTCTGTTACTAATTTACTGTCACCCTTAAATGGCATTTCATATGATTCTAGTTTTCTCCATCGTAAAAATAGACAGAAAAATACATGTGATCCAACATGCGAGTTGCTAAACATGCTATTTAAAATATAAACTCTGAGATAATATGTGGTAGAAGAAGGACAAAGAGGGTCAAAATCCACGAGCAACAGACACACAGCTGACTGCAACTCAGCATTTTTCCTAACAACTCACATCCTGTGTTTCACATCAAGTCACGCCACTTCCTTCTACTTTAAAATGTCCTTCTGTGATCATAGATCCTCTATTTCTTTTATCTCTATACCTAATTTTTTACCTTATAAAATAACACTGTTTAGTATGCTGAAGCTCTACTTTGCGCCTGTCCCTGTGGCATCTCTCCTGAACTTACTTGTCCCACAATAGTGCCTTTTTTGTGAATCTCCCCCTCAGAGAGGGTTTTGTGTTGGTGTGAACATGCAGGTCAGCACTTTTCTGGTCCACTGAATGGTGCCTCTTGTAAGAGAGCACGTCTGCTGTAAATTAAAACCATCATCAGGCCAATCTACTGAATAAGAAAATCCCACTAGCCTGAGCGAAAAAGGGCCGAGACAATGAACATGAAAAAATCAGTTTGAGTGGCTGAGGTGACGTCATCCATAGCTTCATTCATTTCACTCACTTGACTGCTTCATTGATCAGCTCGGCTTTCTATCCATTCACAAAAAGTTACACATACAGTAAAATCGGTTTTGAAATAGCACATACATCCAGTTCATCTACATTTTATGTAAATTCAAAAACTGCCGAAACTGCAAAAAAAAAAACGCATCACGGTGTGTAACCAAGCAGAAAGTTTCAGTTCCATCTATGGAGATTTTAAGATCTGCACCTCTGTCTGCACAGCCAGATAACACTGTTAAGTTGGACAAAAACAGTTTTGTTCTGCAATGTATGTGGTGCATTGCAAATCTTACCAAAGACGACAAGGATGAAGAGTAAAGTCGCCACCCCGGCTGTGATGTAGAACATGATGCTGATGTGGTGAGCCAGCTCGTCCATGTCGTCTACATTAGGCACCAAGATGGGAGGAACGAGGAACCCAATGGCAATTCCCAGCTAAAAAACAAACACACAGAACACAAATTAAAGATAAAAAAAAGTTCAGAAGTCAACACACATAATCAAAAAAAGGTGGCCTGAAAACCCAATTATTGCCACTAAATCTCATATAATTGACTGAATGGTACAAGGAAAAACTGCTACGGCCATTAAAAAACAGCTCCCTTGACCTCTGACCTCAAGATATCTGAAAAGAATTATCTTCTATGTACCCACACTTCTCCTCTTGACAGACATGCCCACTTTATACTAACCCCATCATCATCTACAGATCAGTGAAACACATCACATGAATGAACCTTTTTGTCCAGCTGAAAACCATCTCAGATCTCTTATTACAACCGAACCTGGCTGCTATATGAACATGGTTTAACATGACTATTTAATCTGATTAATTCAACACAGAGAGAGCGTTTAAACAGCCTAACAGACAAAGGTATGGCACAAGGACGTCTCAGCAAACAGTTAACGCAATTTTCTCTGGACTCTCGCACCAAGACACTAGAAGCCCTATGTGACTCTGGCATCCAGTGCAGCTGCATAATCTCCAGACAGCTGCCTCACTATGAGGACCCTGCTTTCAGATAAGATATTCACACAAACCTGGTTTCCCAGGACTCCTATGGAACAAGCGGTGGAAACCTCTTTCTCTCCAAACCACACCGAGGCAAGGTAAGAGGGAATACCAAGGACGAACACTGTGGCTACTGAGCACATGAACTGGCCAAAAAAGGTGACTGCGAACAGATTGGGACTGGCACTACCAATTTTTATCCAAGCACCAATGCAGTTAAAGGCTGACCCAACAAGGACAACATCCCGGATTCCCCTGTTGTCCAGGAGCCACAGGACGGGCAGAATGAGTGGGATGTAGGTGAGCAGGTAGATCATGGCCAACCAGTCGATGGCCAGAGAGTCAATGTTGTAGAAGCGCATGAATATGTTGCTAATAATGCCGTACTGAAGCCACATGAAGGCGTTGCTGGCTGACACGGCGCTGAAGAGGAACAGCATGAACCAGCGACGGTGGTAAAGTTTGGTCTCAGCCTTGGGGACCAGCTTTGCCTGGTCACCCTGTAAAGCCTCGACGTCTAACCGTGACCCAGTAGAGATGGCTCTGCCTAAAGGTCCTGGAGTCCACTGCAGAGAAGCGAGGCCCGGAGCGGGATTCTTTGCAGCCTTGGACCACGTCCATTCTTCACCGCCGGGTTCAGAATTTGCATGGTTGTCTTTCAAAGCATTGTTTTGCGGCATTTTAACTGTCCTAAAGTGGGCCCCTGGAGCGTGAGAGGTGAGAGGTCTTAAGATTTCGGAGCCTGTGTCCTAACAGCTCGCTGTCCTGTGTGCGAGCTGCCTGTGGTAGGACGATGCTTTTCTCTGAGAGCGAGCACAGCTGGAGTGTCCTCAGTTCATTCACAACTCATTGCATGTGATGGCACTGAGCCTCTATACATAATGTCCACGTATTTATTACCTTTAGCCCTGTCACGTGACTTTAATAAAGGGAAATCTTCCAGTTCTACTTAAACCACTCCTTCATACTCCGACCCTGTTTTCCCTCTTTAGTTAACTGTCAAAATAACAGTGACCCCGGAAAACAAAAAAACACATATTTCCCTGTGGAACTTTAAATAGGTGTCATGTGAAGGCTAACTCATTTGAAGTATTTTGTGGTTGCTACAAGTTAATGTTTCCAAATCTTTGTTATTGATCACCTATAGATCCATGTACTGTTAAGGGTCAAACCTTCTCCCAGTCACTTTGTATGCATGTTATTTAAAAAATAGAGTTTGTGGAGAAAGTTGTGTCTTTAAAATACGACTTCCTTCGACTTATATTCCTTCTTGTACCATTAAAGGATGTGATGTGATTAAATGTGCTGATGTGCTGACCTGTTTTGCACGGATGCAGTTTATCTCCTCCGCTCAATCTTTATAAATTGATTATCATGCACAAGTGAAAGAAGGCACTTCTGATAAGGCATGAAAATAAACTGATCTCCAAGTATGCTGACTGTGAAGGTGTCAGCAGGAAAGTGAGAAAGCAGGTTTGTCCAGGCAGGCTTGAATGGGCTGTTAAACCTGTCTGAAGACCAACAGTCAAATACACAAAGAAATTTAAACCAGACATTTTGTTAAAAGACCAGACACTTATTAGAAGTCTATCAGAAAACCAATAAATTCTTTTTGCAGCAAGCTGTTCGTGCTCTGGGTTACACACAGCTAATTTTCAAGCACTCAGCAATGACTTTTCAGTGACATTTTGCTTGGAGTTGATGTACTGTAAGTTGACTCAAGTGTTGTTTGTTCAGAATCTTAAAGTGTTAAATAATTGCAAGGCTGCATTACCAGCGGCACGATGCTGATCTTTACACTCCTGTCTGCTTCTTCGGCTGCTCGTGTGGTATTTAAAATGCCCTGCTGCCTCTAATTTAGATAAACAAAATACAATAGCAGCGCAGTAATGCATCTGCATTCAAGTGAAAGGAGCAGCGTGCATGTGAGGAATTTTGTCAGTTATGTGAGTGACCAAAACAAGTCACAGTCAGAGAAATCTGTGGAAGAAAAACTGTCCAGAAAACAGTTTTGGGGTAAAAGAAATGCAAGTAATAAAACATTTATCACATACAAAACAATGTAATTCTGTACATCTTTACCAGAGGTTGGACCAAATTATTGTTAAACAAGACACAAGTAAGTCTTAAGTCCCAGGTCAAGACTGAAATGTCCCAAAACCTCGACTACAAGTCCCGAGTCCTAAACAAGTCCTAATAGGCTCTTCAACAGTAACGCCATTTTAACAACAGGGTTTTAATGACTTGACTTCAAGAGTCTGCCCTCTGGCTTTTACTTACCACACTAAAACAATGCTTGTAGACAAATTAAACAAGATTGTAACTTATGTCCTGTTGTTTTCCAAACCTCGTTTAGATGTTTACTGGGTCACCGCCAGCATCAGTGGAGCAGCTTTGCCAAGGAACCCGAGGGCATCCAGATCTGCTCACAGATTCAAGACTTTCCTTTTCAGTTCATTAAAGATTGTTCCTCTCGGGCCTTTTAACTCTCACATTAATATTGTTGATTTACACAAATTTGGATCTTTTAATTGTTTATTTCAGACAATTTATTTGTATATTTGGACAAGCTTTAAAGCTAGACTGTTTTATATAAGTATGAGCCTTTACATCCATCTGTTTCAAGATAACGAATAAGGGACTTTCTGTTTAATATTATTACAGTTGCAAAGTTACCCAACTAGTGGAAGAGAAGAACAGTCCCCATGCATTTTGGTTGTTGTTTAATTGTAAAAGTATTTGAAAGTAGCTGTATTGACATCTTAAATTTTTGGCCTTTTCATTTTATTTCATAATAAACTGAATATTTGGCTTTTGCCCTCACAAAACAGGATATTTAAAGACATTCCCATGGACTTTGGGAATCTGGGATGGACTTTTCTTTCAGTATTTTCTGACATTTTATATGATAAGGAAAATAATAGTTGCTGCCCTATTTTATATGTACTAAATAACATGAAACATGCTGTCTTCATCTGTCACTGTGTATTTACAATACTTTTATTAAAATGAATAGAATTGATATTCAGATGTATGTCTCCTTGCGTGCTTGTTTACTGTATATTGCTGCCATTCATTCTCTGACAAGAAAGCGATGCTGTGGTTTGAACGCACAAGGGAAGCACTGTGGTCGAGTGTGCGTAATTACGCAAACGTGCCAAATAGATGTGGGAATATCCGCCTGATCAATGGTTAGTGGAGCTATTAGTATTAATCAGTAATCAAGTAGGTCAGGGGGCTAACTTGACCTACTTGCCGACCAGGGGGCACTGTGTGTTTCACAGCCTACCTGATTCCCGAAGACTCCGATGGAGCAGGCGGTGGACACTTCCTCTGAACCGAACCACACTGACGCGATTCTGGACGGCATCCCGAGGATGAACACCTGCGCGAACGAGCAGGAGAACTGTCCCAGAAAGGTGACGGCAAACAGGTTGGGTTTGACGCTGGCCACTTTGATCCATGTGCCTGCACAGTTGAGCGCTGTGGCCACCAGCGCGATGACCCGGAGCCCCTTTTTGTCCAGCAGCCAGGTCACCGGGAAGATGAAGGGAATGTATGTCAGCATGTAGATCATGGACATCCAGTCTATGGTGAAGGCGTCCACGTTGTAGAACTTCATGAAAATGTTGTTGATGATGCCGTACTGTATCCATTGGAAGGAATTGCAGAGTGAATATGAGCTGAACAGGAGGACGATCATCCAGCGCCGTTTGTAGAGACGGGTGGGTAGCGGCGGCGCTCCATGCCCGTCCAACTGGCTCTGATCGTCGGCGCGCTGCACGGCGTCACCCGCCTCCAGCTTGACATGGTTCTCCACATCGTCGTTAAGTTTAGTGTCGCCTAACTCTTGTTTCTCGGTCATATTAAACTAGTGCTAAATATACTCATGGAGGATACACTTTACAGTCAGCTACGGTGGGTCAAACCACTATAAGACAAACTATAAGTGGCCGAAATTCGCCCTGTTTCATGGGTGAACGACAAAACAACCAGCGCTTTCCGATCTGTTAAGGACAGATATCTGCCTACAACGTCATGTTTACAGCTGAAAGTTTAAGTTCAATCAAAGGTATATGTCTTCAGAACTCCGGAATAGTTAATAAGCAAGTAGTGAAAACTCTAGGCTACAACTTCCACTTTGAGCGGCATTTCCTCCCCAGGTTGAAGTTTGGTCAGTAGTCGAATTTACGCTTAAAGCCAACACAACTTCAGTTTATCAGAGTAACAGGTAATTTCATGAATGAATATGATCCTTTCAGGACAAGATTTCCGAGTGTTCACACGTGTAGGAGCGCCTGCTGTGACCCTCCACCCGGACCTAAAACCGCTCTGGGATCTTGAAACAAATCGGTCACTGCAGACACAAGGGCGGAGTTACAAACAGTGCTCTATGTGGTATCTGGGCAGTCTGTAACAGGGAGATATCTCACATTTACAGTATGTAACGTCCTAATATGTCGGCCATTTCTTCCCTGATACTGTTGAACTTGTTAAACATGCCAATTATAAACACTAAAGCACAACTGTATATTCCAGTTTCAAAACAATGCAGATATCAGGTTATTTATTTGGTCCACCTGCCTGATAATAAAGGAATAATCACAAAAAAGTGAATGACATGAAAGCCTCAGTTGTGTTCAAGGACAAAAAGTAATTCATACCCAATCGGGGCATGCTATGAATGATTATTTTTGTGCTTTACAACATACTTTAACTTTATCTACTGGTAAACAGTGCCATCTAGGGACTGCCTCCTCCTTAGAAGAACGAAACATTAAAGGGATAGCTCAAATGATGTGCAGTGGTGTTTAATGAGGAGCTTATTCATAATCAGCATGTCACCTAAAGTAGATGGCGGTCAGTAAGAGCCCAGTTTGGAGAAGCAGGCAGGAGATGGCATGGAAGCTAAGCAATATAACAGCAAAACATATTTTAGCCACCGTGAATAAAGTAGTTTAATTAGTTTATATATATTCAGAACATTTTCACCACTTTACCGTGCTATCAGACAGCCCATTCCAACAGGGAACTGAAGGTGTTACATTGCTCTCTTCAAAGTAACCAGACTCCTTTGACAAAATAAGTACTTTTACCTTTCCACAGCAACTTCTGTTTTGTGAGGTAAAATTGCTGTTTTTGTCAATGGTGTAGGGATGGATATAACGGTTAGCTTCCTATCAGTAATTGCTGAAAATGTTCTAAATATAGCATACACTTGATATACTTTTATTTGTTTTAGATGGCTAAAATATGTTTTGCTGTTGCCCCCGTCTACTGTTTAGCTTCTTTGCCATTTCTCCTACCGGCTTCTACAAACTGAAGCAAGCAGAGTGCCATCTACTGTAGGTAATACACTGAGTGTGGATAGGTAACTCATTCAGCCCCACTTTAAAATATCTAAACTGTCCCTTTAAGGTAGTTTGTCACGTTTCCCCTGTTATCAGCACCAGTGCAGACTTCACACACTGTCTGGCAAAGAAAACATTGCATGAAAGCATGAGGTCAGAAAGCATCACCTAAAAGGCATCACATTTAATAAATATCTTTTTTAACTGGGTCTTCTCCCACATCATCACCAGTACACAAGTCAAGACCCTTTGAATGCCCATTCTTCACAGCCAGACGTTTCATTTTTTGGTACATCAAAGCCTTTTTTTAGGATCTCGACTTTACATTCCATTTGTCCACAATCAAATCTGTCAAAATCTCCTGAGCATTATCGATCTACATTTACACACTGAAACATCAATAAACACGAGAAACTCAAAACATGACAAGGATGGCAAAGGTGCTCTCTATGACACTGAAAATTTACAAAAATACTATATTGTCTGAGTCACCTGAACCAACAGCAGGTTGGCTTTTTTTCTCCCAATGTAAACATAGACTGGTGGATAATCCAACTCATCGAGCCATTTAAGTTCACATTACTGATATTAATCAGGTAGAAGCAAAGAGATGAGCACAAGCAAAATAAATAGTTTTGAACACCACTTGTTACAGTTTGGGGGTCCATACTGTCATTGTTTGGTAGACATATTGGATTGTCATGTTAATGTTCATGTTTTGAACAATGATTAACACTTATAGACACATCTCCAGTCAGTCTTTTTCTCCATTGAGGTCAGTCATCTGTTCGCAGCACGTCCGCAGTAGTCAGTCAGGTCAGTGCTGGTAGTGTGGTACAGTGATGTGCTGGTGGTGGTAGCTGCTGTGATGAGGAGGGTAGAGGAGCTCGGGCGTCTGAGGAGTCAGGCCGGTGCACAGAGGTTCGTGGCTGCTCAGCACAGACGACAGATACTTGGCCTCCTCAGTCAGCTGCTTCACCTCCTTCCTCAGGGCAGCGTTCTCCTTCTCCAGGTTTTCGCTCTCCTGGAAACACAAGGATAGAAAGTTTCTATGTTTATTAGTGATACGAGTGGTTTTACGAGTGTGAGGGTTAGTGGTATACCGATTAATCAATCTGCGATTAATGCCATTTTGAGACAACAGATTTCTGCGCTGAGAAGGCTAATTATTTATTCCGTATAGTATTTGATTGCACACAATAGCAGAGGTAACTACATTTTCATTTCAGCCCAGCAATTTGGTGTCTCGTTTGTTATTATTAGGCAGTCCGTTGCCTAGAGGTTGAGTCGGACTCGCAGCCGGAGGGTCGGCACTTCGAACCCCAGGACTATCAGGTCAAGGACCAAAGTGCCCTTGAGCAAGAGCAACTAGCTTTGTTGAAGACTCTCAGCAATTTTTCTAATTTTATGGCAGCCATTAGTTTCCATTCATTCAGTAGTTGTCCGCATCAGCATGTAGATACTTCAAATTCAGTATATATGAACTATAGTCTGTTCTTTTGAATTACCAGAGGATAATACCATGGCAATATCAAAATGTAATACAACTATATTATTTTCTTTTCATTTATTTCCAAGTCTATTCAACTTGTGTTTCTTTCCATATTTAAATAAATGAAGACCAAAGGATGCTTGGGAAAAACACAAAATAATCTACAGCAGGCCCTAGTTTACCTCAGGTACTTTGAAAAAGGTTTAAAAAGCCACTGTGGTTTAACTTCAACCTATGAATACTGATTCACACACAAACTGCCTGCAGCTCAAAAAAGCACCAACATCTTAAAAGTTGTCAGTCTAACAAATATTTTTTCCAAAACATCAACTTCAGAGATCATAGAAGTAGAGCAAACTGTGCGCGAGTGGTTGAAAGTATTCTTGTTGGTGTGGGAATAGCAGGCGAGAAAATCTTCCACTTGGTTAATGAAAAGGTCATCACACCATGGCCAGAAGATTATAACACTGAGCTGTGAGTCCTTACTGTCACAGAACCTTTGGGCAAACCCCTGTACTTGCGTCACTTAGCCAAATACAGCCCACTGCTATCAGCGCTTTACAAGAAGTGACTGCCTTTTTCTCCCCTCCTGCCCACGACATACAATTTCAAGCTCATTTACACAGAAGAAAAAAATACTACTGAAGAAACAGGAAATAAGAGACGGTGTCATAGAGAGGGAAAATTCGCCTTCCTGTTTATCTAGTGAGACGAGAAAAGCCACAGCTCTGTGGTCCCCTGGTGTTCTCTGTGACTATGAAAGGCTTTAAAGAGACTGATACACACCGTACTTCACTGGAAGGATTCACATTAATTCAAATCTCTGGATCAACGGCTGCCTACACTGTGGCTTTTTTGAAGGTCAAAATCTCTTCAGTTTATCTGATAAAGTTCACAGAAACAGCTGCTCTGAAAACATCATGGTGACGGAGTAAAGACAGAGTGCAGCACAAATCATCTCAGCTTGAATGAGAAAGTCACACAGATAGTGGAAATGTGGTCAGCATGCTGAAGTGTGAGCTACTGTAAGATGTGGCAGCATGTTGACTTATTTCAGGGTATAAAGGATCTATAACATTAATTGCATCATTACTGGAGATGTCACAGTGTATACAGACGTGCTGGAAACACAGGTAACTGAAGATGTAAAATCTAGATTAGGAAATGCCTGCGCTGTTTTTTTGTTTTTTTTTGTTCGTGCCAATTCAAAAAGCACAAGCTGAAACGACGCTGACTACCATCTATCATACGAAATGAGCTGCATAAAAGAGCCGCGGAGGGATTACTGATCGGGCCTACCGGGCATAGGCCCAAGGGTCCAAAGTGCCAGGGGTGCCAAGAAATAGCCTTCACCTTCGAACTATCACTCCAAGAGACACATACTAACCAGAGGGAGACTCAAAATGACAACAAAGAAACATAAATCACCTACAAAGTGACCAAAACTACCCCGAAGAGATAAAAAACATCCACAAAAAGATACAAAGAAACTTTAACTGGCTATGAGAAGAGGCAAAACAACCACTAAGAGACACAAAACAACTACAAGAATACCAAAACAGTTACAAAGTAACAGAAAACAACTACAAAGACAAAAAAAACAGACCGCAAAGGGACATAGAGTGACCGCAGAGAGATGTGTAACGACTAGTTCTTGCCCAGGGGCCCATTGTCTCATCGTCCGCCCATGCGAACACCCTTCTGTTATCATATTCAGCTCTGCAATCTTTGGTGCTGGATTCTGCTGCAAAAGGGAGTGAATGCCCACACGTGCTAATTTATTCCTTTAGCTTCTGCAAACACACAGAGCAGCATCCAAGTGTGCAGCCCAACAGAAGCCATGACACATCGCCACATGGTCAGGTAGCATTTTGTAAATATAGTACAAAACCATGCCTTTGGCAAAGCCTTGGGGCTTCACAGACATAATTAATAGTTTCTGTAGTTTGGAAGGAGAGCCTACCTAATACTGTATCCGCTAAACATCCTGTGTGTGACTCTACTATATATAACCTGATTTGTAAGCAGCATTGCAGTGTAGCTATTACAAAATGATGGCTTCTGGGGTTAGGACATAGGCTTACGTACACAGTGAAATCCTTCAATTTTCTGTGCTGGCTTTATCATAGAACAGTCATGTTAATTTAGTACCATGTAGTATCTTTTTTGCTTGTGTCTCTGTGGCAAAAGTCGGTCTTAAATTGAGTTTAGTGTGTAATACAAAGAGAGATCTGCTTACCAAGTGCAAGCTGTCAGCTTTCTGAGTTTGCCTCATCCTGCTCTTCTGAGCAGCAATCCGGTTCTTCTCTCTCCGCATCACCTTCTTTGCATCATCTGAGGAGCTCTGACAAAATACAAAAGTGTTGACAGTTAACTTGTGTGCAATGTCATAAACATCAAGTGAAAAAACTGACGGGCACAAAGATGTTCCTCACACTTGTGTCACTGGCTCTTGCTGGTGGGTTTATGTGTGAAATGGAATTGCTGTTTGTTTTAATGGCAGTTTGACAGAAGATACACCTAATGGGCAGGGTCGGGGAGTGGCTGAGTCATCGGTTAGGTATAACGCACACTCTGTTTCGTGTCCTGAACACTCGATTTTCTTGGTATCGTAATAACTAATCCATTTCAAAATGCTGAGTCAGTTGAACATCAAAGAGATAACAAAATCATTATCTAACGTCTTCTGAATTGTCCGTTAGCCCATTGCTGAAAACCCCCAAAACAACTGATGCTGCTGGAGATTGCTTAATCCACATGAAAATGAGGCTTCCAGCATGTACTATGTGTAAAAAATAGAATTATTTCCACAACACTAGATCAAGAAAATGAACAACAACATGTGCAAGATTATGGCACATGTGGAAGAGTCTCACGTGCAGAGGAATGTACAGTACATACAGTGTTTAACACGCTGTCTGTTCCTGACAGCTCTCCAATCATTCACAGTTTGAGAGACTTGCTAAAACAAAGGATTCCCACAACTTGGATGAGTGATACATTTTGCAATTCACAAAAGCCTACACTTGAAGCGAGTCATGCCTCCTGCAGCCCATGTGTGCATGTGAAACACTTCTGAAAAACTGTGAAACGAGCCAACACAGATAGAACTATTGTATCTTTGATAGGCTGTGTTGCTGCCCACTAAATATGCATCAAACACTGCATCCAATCACAGATTTTGTTACGTTTAATTCACATGATTTGTATTTAATCCATAGATCTTCAGTGTTAATAGGAGAAAACAGAGTACATTATTGAGAAAGTATTTGGAGGCGCACACTTACCGGTCTGCTTCCAGGTGATGGGGACTTGTAGCTTGTGTCATTGCTGTCAGAGCCCTGAGCCATAGCCAACCGTGGCGACTGAAACCGTGTGTCTTTGTCCACTTCTGCTTTGTGTTTTTGGGTATGTGTGTGTGGTGTGTGTGATAGAGAGAGAGAGAGAAAGACCGAAAGAGAGAGAGTCTGTGTAGCAGAACCAGTGCTGAGAAGAATTTGGCTTAATGAGGCTCTTTCTTCCCTCTTTTCTTTCCCTTTCTGTCACTCCTCCTCTTTCACTCTCTCGCTCACGCTCTCTTCCTTTATCTCTCTCTCTCTCTCTCTCTCTCTCTCT
>CAFUXE010001118.1:323033-340536 GCA_903364295.1 Serranus cabrilla
TCTCTCTCTCCCTCTCTCTCTGTGACACACACACTGTGAGACTAGCTGTCTGTCTAATTAGCTGTATCTGATGTGGCTTCTGGTAAGAAACTGGGTAAGTTGCATTAGACTGGAAGTCACATGTCTGGTGGAAAGTTAATGCACATATGGTAATCTTGTAAACTCCAGAAAAATAACATATTGGGGAGTTTAAGTCACAATTTGAATAAAAATGGGTGGATATTACCAGTATCAGAAAAAGTTTGACATACTGACCTCAGTGACTATATGTAAATAAAATGGTATTGGCTCAATCAAAATGAAAGAAAAACTAACTTTCACTTAATTGCCAAGTACCCATAAAACCACTTAAATTTTCATTTAAGGATGCCTTAGAAAAAAAATGTGTTGCATAAAATCACCATGACTTCTCTAGCATGTTGTAATAAAAAAACCTAGGTGTTTGCCCTTACTTATTTAGTATTCCCTTGTGGGTTGCAAGCAAGATACCCATACCAGTCCCTTTAAAGTGAAATAACTTACGAGAAATGTATAGTGATTGAAGAGGAGGGGCAGATAAGGAAACACAATTTTCAGGAAAGAAAAAAAACGTTAACCACTGCTATTGTCGGTAACATTTGCAAGTTAGTAGCTTTGTAGCTAACGTTAAAACCCCGGCTCCAAAAAAGTTGGGAGGCTTAAATTCAGCGTGAATATTTACAAAAACACACGTTTATCAGTTAAAATATATTCTCTTTGTACAGTTTTAAATTGAATATATGCCGCAAACAATAAGCAAATTCTCGCATGTTGTTTTATTTACAACGTCAACACTTTTTAGGAAGCAGGGTTGTAGCTAACGTTAGCTAGCCAGAAGTTAGCATAACTGTCTCATTAACATTAGCTATACTACTTCAGCAAAACTCACCAAATTATGGCAACTCTTTTGGATGTTTGAATATGTCCATTGTTCACAGTAATATTTTAACATTTCTTCATTACCTCATCAACGGTTGATTTTCACAGCAGGTGTTCTCGCTTTGATTGTGTCAGCTAATGCTACTCCTTGCTGCATCGTAACCATGGTAATCGAAGTGGACAGGTGCTGTATTATGACAGCAACTGCCGTGAAAGGCAATCACCGGGAGGCATCATCAGAGTTTTTATGCCACGCTGCTAAATGAATCACAAGTTGGGGAAAGAATTTGCATCAGGGGCCGATTTCATGTAGTTTAGGCACAGCGTTACCAGCAGACGGTAAGGTAAGCTGCTTTATGCTAATATTCACTTTTTTAAATGACTTTATTAATACATGTCCTTGAAATGTATTTATGTCAATGCTCTCTGTTTCTGCTTAAATTAGTTATGTAAAAAAATAAATCTTATCAATTCAAAGCAGCCAATTCTGCCTATGCAGAGTTGATGTTTGCCTTTGGTCATAATCTCATTCTAGCAGGGGGCAGCATTTTTCTTAGTGTGAGCAATGTATTTTTGTTTTATACAATATACAATTTAACTGTAACTCACCAAAATAATAATAATCTTTGATCTGAGATCATATTAGCTACATAACTAATATTGTTTCTGGAAGAAATAATTTAACATTTTGTTGTGGTTGTTTCTTACAGTTGTTTATTTTTGTGGTCCCTGGTGATAATATATTACAATATTCATTGTAAGCTAAATATGTTGGTAGGATGTAGGTTAACCTCTCTGCAACCCTTTTTATTCACATGTGATTATTTATGTGTCCATGTGTGTTAGAAAGGCATCGCGGGCATTCCCTCTTCCTCTTTTTTTAGCAACCACATCTGATATGTTTCGACCAAATCCTCAAGAGACAGTACATCCTAAAACTCCACATGGATGACTGACTTGTAAATATCTACACACACTTCATGGTAATTCCCAGAAGTGTACCACGCTTTCTTGCACCAGCTGCAATAAGGTGAGACTATGTTGAGGCCCTGGGGCTCCCCAAACCCCCATGGAGAATTTCCTCCTCCTATTTCACTCTAAATGACTCTGTGAAGATGATGAAGTGTGGGGAATCTTCAAGAAAATGTACATTATGATTAGGTTAAATATTCACAGACTGTACACAGTGGTGTAGTATGACACATAGTGCAGCTTTTACGTCCACAAAAATCTGCATTTAAAAGTCAAGGCTGCTGCATATGTGACTTCTTGTATTATTTTCTTGTTTACCTCCATCACGAGGTAGCATTTGGTGATGCAAGAACAAGATTTTCTTGTGAGGAAAAAAAAAGAATCAGGACCAAAACAGCTTTGCTCGGCAGAACAGCCCTCCCACACAAAAACATGTTCTACCATCACAGGAATTTTGAAGAGCTTGGGCAAGGCCAGACATTTCTAATACTTGGCATTTAACGCTGTCCAAAAGAGTTGAGACTGTAAAAAGAAAAGAAAGAGGAGGAAAGCTGATTAGTCAAATTCTGCTTTAACCAGGGCACAGACACAATACTGTACAAATATAGAAAAACAAAACAAGTCTACAGCTTTGACTTAGTGCGGTGAGTTTATTTCTAAGCCTTAATTGACCCGAAGTTGTGATTTTAGATTATTTATTTTAAAGCATAAAAAAACATCAGCATAATGTACTTAGAATATAAATCTTACTCTGTAGTAAAAAAAAATGATCTTTACTATTATTTGATGATGATGTGTAAGGAAATTTAATTACAACTGCTAAAAAAACACTTCAACCTTCAGTTTATCAGAAACATTTAAATAAAAAAATGTAAATACAGAATGTATTTCCATTTTTTTTATTCCCAGACAGGAAGTGTGTGAAAAATGTAATAATAAAAAAAAATCTTAATTTTTCAAAATGATTATTTATTCACTCAGATAAATGAACATGGTTATCACCGGACAGGAAGAATAATTGAATTAATTATATATATTTTATTATTACAAAATGTGCCTGTGAGATGAAGTGGAGTACAAATATAAAGTGGCATGAAATGAAAATATTCAATTAAAGTAGAGGTACCTCAAATTTAAATAGTTAATAGAGTTTTTTTTAAATGGTGAGTGGATTGGGATCGTTAATCAAATCAAAGCAGAATTGCTTTTTGTTTGTCATTTTAATTCTGACATTTCTCAGCAGGCTATTTGTGAGCTATTCCATCTGGAGATTATTACAACAAAGAGAGCTTTTTGCTCTCTGTTAATTCTGCTAATAATCAAGCTCTCAGAAGCAGCGAGACGTCACAAAACAGGCTTGATAGCAGCTTATCAAGCAGAGTTCAAGCTCAACACATTTGCTCGCACAAATCCAGCCCGAGTAAAATGTAGTACAAGTGACAGCTGATAACTTTAAATTAATATTAGCAACTGCTGTCGTAGTCTCTTTTCTACTTCAGGCCTCAGTTAGTTGGAAAAACCCCTGCAGGGCCAGTTATTTAGTTAGAAAACTGAGCTGCCCTCATTTGTGGTCTCTCTTCCTTGGAAATGACTGTGGGAGGTTTCTAATAAGCACCAAATTATTGAGGGAAAGTGAAGAATCGTGTCGACGCTGATGACCGTAAAAATAACACTGAGACACGTATTGTGAATTTAATTATACTGAACAGAGTATTCACTTCAAAACAAAGGCCATTTATGAGTCATAGCAAAAGTGTAAAGTCCAGCCTGTAGAAAGTTGAGTCTCTGAAGTCAGCATTCGCTAGCTATCATCAGGAGATACACATGTACTGCACAGTCCTGAGAGTTATGCTGATATAAAGTTATTTTAACCTCACAGATGCATATAAAGAGTTTGGTTCCTGAAATATGACCACTGTGTTGCCTGGCACAGTTTGTGGTTGGCCTCAAATGTCACCTACTTGTCATTTAAAAAAAGAAGAAAAAAAAGAATGTGGCACTATGTTAATGTGGGAAACACTAATGTTTCCACCTTTACAAAGTACTGAGGTGTGGACATATACTTAAGATTTTTCTTTGTTTCAAAAATGATTTAAAGCAGGAACATTTCTGACTTTGATGCCACTCAAGTTGTTGCAAAATGCTGGATTGTTTGCATGTTGCATCAGTTTTAGGCAACACTTCCTCCTCAAACTGAAAAAAAATATCCATTTTATTATTCTGTAATATCGCAACAACTAAGAGGGAAAAGCAAATCCTAATATCATAGATAGAGCTGCGAGGAACTGACACCTGATGTTTCAGTCTGATTATGAATGATCTCATCTGTATTCCAGTGAAGAGTGTTGACAAGTGATAGGAGTGATAATAAATACAATTGTACTGCATGGTACAATGTCTGTGTCACTATGTTGATGATTTGAATTAACCTATTAAAGCATCAGGCGTCTTTTGAACGAGAGCAGTCAATATGGAAAGTAGGTTACAGTACCACATTTAAGTAGAATTAATTATACAGGTATGTTATAAAGCATATTTAAACTGATTTGGATTAAAAGCCTCATATAAGTAGTTTTTGTAGGTTGGAACTGGCGCCACCTGTCTCACGAGAGATATTGAGTGTGGTTGGTGTAGTAGCAGGTGTGGTCCAGGAGGAGGCGGTGTGTTCCCGCTGCAGCAGCTGGTTTGTGTTCGTTTTTGCTGAGACTAAGAAGATGAAGAAGCTGCTGTGAGCTGTAAAATGTAACGTCTGAGTGTTTGTGTGTTTATAGAGGTTTGTTTTTGAGTGTAAAAGACTGGGTCCCGCTGTATTACTCAGGCTGCACTACAGCGTCTATTCACAGGCGCGATCCCACTACTGAGCGGCACGGGGGCTTTGACCTGCTCCGTTTCCGACCTGGGCCGGTGCACCCCTCCTTAGACGACCTGGTGATCCCGAGCTCCCTGAGGAGCACCATATCGATACCGGGCTTAGTGCGGACACCCGATCGGCATAGTCCGCTGCAGCTCAGAACTCCTGAACTCAAACGCTCCGCCAGCCTCAGCCTCCCGGTAGCTTGGATTACAGGCGCGCGCCACCGCACCCGGCGACGAAGAGCCTCGCTCATAGTGCTTTTGACTTGGACTAAAGTGACGTCATCACGGAGTGAGCGCGCTGCAGCGGCGTCTCGCGGCCGGAAATAAAAGTGTTTGAGATATATGTACATGCTTCATCAATAAATTTCGGATCCTATTATTTTGATTATCCTTAATGTGTATATTTTGTATATACCTAAACAGTTTTCTTGTGTTTTATTTTTATTATATTTCGTTTTATCTGTTAACTCTACCTATGTTTTAATATCCTTGTGTCTTCTTCCATTTATGCTGCTGTAACATCAACATTTCCCCCCATGGTTTAATAAAATCTATCCATCTCACTCTTTGTCCAGTATCTATAGTTAACAGCAATTCTAGAAACCAGCATAGCTCTATTATGTTCTCTTAACTGTGTTACCATTTCTTTTAATAAAATAATGTATGAAAACTGTAATGCTTCTCACTTTCCCAAATAATCCCCTTGAAAGACACACAAACTAGAACATGTGATTGAAAAAAGGGAAGCCATTGTATTATATTGATATTGTGTGGTTGTTTTTCCTAAACTTAACTAATTTTCTATTTTTATAACCCCATTTAGATATTACTCAGATAGAAATACACAAAACATCATAAACTGGAATCAAGTTACACATTGGACAAATAAGTTTAGGACATTTTTATAGGAAACAGTCACAATGTACATCTATCGTGAAGAAGTTTCCTCATAATTTCAGATCCTAACTAGATGTGTTCGTTGATTAAATATACATCTGGAATCCATAAATGAAAAAACTTATACAGCATGAACTTGTCAGCATCTCATGGTTGACCTGTTTGGAACAACTTCTAAATGATCTGTGAATCAAATATTTCACCTTACTAGAAGACATGCGTGTTTTTTTTTAATATAAATGAAAATTGTCCAGTTTGGTTTCATGTTGTCAGCTATGTGCTGAATGTGACTGAGCCTGATCTCCTGTTAGCAGAGAGCAAAATAATCTGCACAAACCAATATTTTAAGATAATGATAAATGAGGAGATGACATGATTTTAAAGTTCAATGTGGAGTACTTTAATATTCTGAGAGCATGAGCAAACACCTCTTCATCTTACAAAAAACGTATCTTAAAAATCTCCAAACAATACATTAAAATGAACTGAAGCAACAATTAAAGAATGAAAATATAGACACAGATATCTTCCATAGCTTCACATGTTGACCGTGGGCAGATTTCTGTTCCTGGATTTTATTAGCTGTGAGAGAGAGAAAAACAGATAGTAGGTGCAGAAAATATCACATTAC
This sequence comes from Serranus cabrilla, assembly GCA_903364295.1. Taxonomy (NCBI): domain Eukaryota; kingdom Metazoa; phylum Chordata; class Actinopteri; order Perciformes; family Serranidae; genus Serranus; species Serranus cabrilla. The sequence continues at coordinate 329,287 of CAFUXE010001118.1, forward strand.
TTAAAAAACAGCTTTAAAGGTTTTATTGGGTGAAAAACCAACATAAATTGGTAAGATTATTTTATGCAGGAGCTAAAAATCACTCCCATCTGCTCACCTGCTCTGTGTTTTTGTCCACTTCAGGGCGTGTCTCGGAGGCACAGACGTGGTTGGGTGGTAGAAGGTGCACCCAGCCCTTTTACACTGCCCCGCAAAACGACAAGGCTGCAGATAAAAGAACCAGAAGTTAGAAAGTCTGACTGCATCTTAGGGCGCAAACAGAAAGCCCTGAAAATGACAGGGTTCCTACAGCTTTTCAAAAGTCAAATTCAAGCACTTTCAAGATGCATTTTCAAGCTTTTGCAGCACCTCACAGCTATGGTTAATAACATATTTATATTTAGTAGATACAGTATACTGATTATTTCAGTCAATCATGAAATACGGGCTACAAGGGCTGCAATTAACAATAGTTTTAATACCAGTTAGCCAATTATTTTTCTTGATCATTTGGTGCATAAAATGTCAGAAAAAAGTGAAATCTGTTCATCCTAGTTTCTCAGAATCCTAGGTGATGTCTTTAAATCCAAAACCCAAAGATGTTTAGTTTTATATGATATAAAACAGAGAAAAGCAGGAAATCTCCGTATTGAGACTGTAACAAGCAGTTTTGCCATTGTTGTATTATAGAAAATTACTTTAACCACCATTTATCATATTTTATATGGATTAGTCAACTAATCATTGTACTGTATAAACTACATTTCTAAGGCATTTCAAACACTTTTTAAACCTGGTAACCACCAAATAAAAAATAATAAAAACCAACTGTTGAAGGATTTCCAACACCTGCAGGAACCCTGAAATCACCATGACAGAATAAGAGAATCCACATCCTCACAACAAAATGTTTGTACCTTAGGATGATAAAATGGACAGTCCATCTTTTTGCACTCTGGGAAGAAGCGGCACACACTCGCTGTTTTCACCGGCTGCACTGCTGTAAACGGAAAGACAAGTTAGAGGTGAGGACTAGAAGATGTTCACATCCTCTTCATGTTGGTGCTTTTATCCGTGGAGTGTAAATACACTCTTACTGAATCTTTGTTGCATCACAGTAGAATCACAGATGTAATGAGAGTACCTGGCCTGGGCGGAGGAGCAGCTGTGCTTCTTCGGCTGACATGAGTGAAGGGACAGTCTGGCTTGGTGCATCTGGCGTCGTATTTACAATTAGGATGCACGAAAAGGCATTTATCCCCAAACTTGCAAGTTGGAAAAGTCCTTTGGAAAAACACAGAAATGATTGAAGTTAATACCAAGCAATAAAAACTCCATTATCATTATGTTTCTTCAGCTAATTAACAGTGAATACTCACTTGCACTGTGTTCTAGGGTGATGGTACAAACACTCGTCTCCACTTTTGCACACCGGCCAGAACTTGCAGCGCTCCATCGCCTTCTGTTTCTTTAAAGGGACGGCATCCTCATCCATCATGTCGATCTCCATCTCATCGTCTGTCAAAGCAGGACGGGATGTAAACCTTTTCATCAAGCACTCTGTAAATGTGTTTGAAATAAAAGCTATTGTTACTGTGATGAACCTCCTCACCTTCTGCTAATGTGATTTCTCCCTGTAGTCTGTGGAGGATGCTGAGTTTGGGCTCCCTGTTGACGTGGACCGCCCCCTCGGTGACCTTCGCTGGTGGTCTCACCTCTTCTAGCTCCATCTCACAGTCTGCGAGGTTCCCCAGGGGGCTCGGCACTCCATCTAATGTTACTATGAACTTGGGGCTGGCAGAGTCACTGCCCTCCTTGCTGATGTGACAAAAGAAGAGAAAATATGTGACAAATGCTCATGTTTAAATAGAAAGAGCTGAGAGCGTGCTGCTGCTATACCTGGCCTGGACAGTGCGCGGTACAGCTGAATGGACTTCTCCTTTGCCCTGAGGACGCTGCTGGCTTCTGGCTGCAGATTCTTCCAGCTGTGGTCGGCTCATTATGAAGGAGCGGGTATCAAATGGCTTTGCCTCACTGCCTGCTGCCACCTCCACACCTACAGATACACCGGAAACAAAGATGTTTATCATTTTTTAATGTTCCATGTTAAAGAAAAAAAACATTTGTGAGAGGAAACTTTTATGGTTCTGTTCTCCATAAAAGGAAATCTCTGCAAAAAAAGACTCACCATAGTCAGGCTGCTCTCCTCTGTCAGTGCTCTCTGGTAAGTCCAACTGGAGGCGTGAAGCTAAAGATCTCGCTGGAGCTGTGAGGAAAACATCAGTCATCAGTGGAGTAAAATAATGACCTATTTGAATAGTACTTTATTATTCTGGCTTTTAGATGTCCGGGTGTTGAATCCTTTTGAACAATACCGGTTTGAAAGGGATGCCTTCTTTAAAAAAATTTTTTTATCATTGCCAGAAACTGTTGATACAGAAGTTATTGTTGGATTCAGTCCGTGAACTAATCATGTATAACAAACACAGTTTTTGTCAGAAAAGTTAACCACAATCTAAACTAAAAATGTTTACATCAAAAATTACTTTATTCTATTTGTCTCATTTTAAAACTCCCCCTAAAATGAAACTCTTTCACAAATCAGATCCTGTAAAAAACATTAATTTCTTCGCCACGAAAAACGAGAGAGGATGTAAAAAATGTAAATAGTTTAATATACAAACCCCATTATTTTTCAATAACGGTCACACTTATCAGCACTAGAAAAAAGTTTTAGTTTCCATTTTACTCCACTTTTTGTCAAACAATGAATCAAAGAAAATCTGATTAAGTATTCATTTTAAATGATTTATAGATGTCTTAAACCGAGCAGAATAAGTTCTGGGAGTTCTCCTTCTACTCAGGATTGTGCCTGTAATCATGTGTTTCTGACAGTCCTGACATTTCCAGCTCAGCATGTAAGAGAAAACTCATACATACTTGTGAGCCTTGGTCAGGGTATTTGTGGACAGCCTTCCTGTCTGAACTGTCAGAGCATTTGATCTATTGTGCACAACTGTATGTCGAAAACGTCTACACAAGCATATTTGCTGCAATAGAGACTCACACAAATTGTCAGCAACTGTCCTGTATATGGTACGGCTGTAGTGTGACAGAAATAGCCGGCTGTGCTCCAAGTGTATAAGAGTCGAAAACGTGAAAACGTGCACACCATGAAACAGTAAAAGCTGCAAGCTGAACTCCACGCCTTTAACCACAGAAACGCATCCCATCAGTGCCGTTTCCATAGAGATGTATGACATATATTGCACAGGAAAACAAGGCCACAGTGAGTAAAATTTGACAGGAAAAGTAATTAAACTCTCCACATACCAGATGTTCTGGAAGGAGGTAGTTCTGCAGAGGTGTAGGCCTGAACCCTGGGGGCCAGGCTGTGGAGGTGCTCCTGGACCAGCTGGATGGCTGCACTCATCTCTTCGGTGCTGGCGATGCGGGTACGAGGAGCCACGGGAACCGTCTGTCTCTGTGGTACTGTGGGGGGGGAAGAGAGAGGTCATTGAAAGAAAGTCAACACATTAAGACCTTTGTCTGCCTCAAAAAAACACACTCTAAAACCTAAGCTTTGTCTCAAAACAACCTCCCAAAACCTGAAGGTTTTCTGAAAAACTGCACAGAATGTCAGCATTTCCGAAATGATTTCAGCCTCTGTAGCAGATAGAGACGTGAAATAATAACCACTTTAAAGCTTAAAACTGTTGACTTTAATTGTACCTCATTCCCATGTCCTGAAATGCATTATTAACCACAACAACAACAGGCCTCTGTGTCGCTCCCCACGTCCATCACTCCCTGTTACAGATGTGCACATGTGCATGTTTTGTATGGTCTCAACACTGTTGAATTTTATTTTCTGTCAATTCCTGTTGAGAATCCTGCTGCATTGCATCGATTACATGTCTTAAGTAAGAAGTGATCATCCAAAAAACCCTAAAACATGTCTTAAAGGTAGCACCAACATCTCTCCCGGTCTTAAAGGTATACACACAAAAATTGCATCCACTCTAAATGGGTTTAATAACAGAACGTTAATGGTGAAGTGTTAAACATACTTGTGGGGTAGGCTGTAGTTTTGGTGATTGAGTCCTGAGCCTCAGAAATGGCCTTCAGAATCAGATTCCTGTTGGCTTGCTTGGCTGGAGGGAGAGTCGGCCTGAGAAACAGACAGCAGAAAGCACAGTAATGTTAAAGCTCGGCAAAAATCAGCTGACAGACCACATTCGCTAGATCATTTTTGTTATTAACACTGACTTTCGTTCTGGTTTGGAGGGCAGAGACACTCTGCTGGACACGCCTCTGCCTCCGTAGCTCGTGTCCTCCTCTTCCAGATCGTCGCTGTCCTCGTCTGCCACTCGGTTCACTCGCACCACTGAGCTCGCCACGGGCGCCTTACGCTTCCGTGAAAACTCCTCCTGGTAAACAGAGACAGCAGATTATTATCCTCATTCCCTTCCTTCCCTGCATTTGTCAAACAGAAAGTGGCTCATTAGCCAAGTTTCTGTTAAAAAAGCTTATTTAAAGCGAAATTTTGAAATCTCAAATAAGCACGTTTCCATCAACTGGTTTAGAGCGAATAAACAAAGCTGCAAAAATGTACTTTCTTCAGAACATTGCATTGTAATGTATTGTTGTAGGCTAATCTGTCAGTAAACAGTAGAGGTTGCACAAGAGAGAAAAAACACAATTAATTGCTTTGTACCTTACTGGACCCCGTTCTGGAGGTTCTGCTGCTTCTGCTGTCCTGCTGTCTGGAGTAAGAGGATCCTTCTGAGGGTCGACATGTGTCCGCAGAGCTCGCGGATGAGAACTTGCTCTGACCCGGTCTGTAGATTTCAGCCGTGGGTCTGCTGGCTGCGCTGCGTGTTCGACCATGGTTGGTGCCTACTTCTACCGGATCCTCAGCGATGAGGTCATCATCCATCTCTGGTTTGATGTCAATAACAGCCTCTGAGGGGAGCGGCTCCATGAGGGGTTTGACCGTGGAGGTAAGTCGAGAGGAACTCTTCTCCAAGCTGCCTCTCCTGATAACAAACAGAGGTATTTAGGTATATTTGCAGGCTCTGACATGCGGACAAATACATTATTTGAGCTTTGCATTTGGCACCTGCTTTCATGAGCGGAACTGGACACGCGTGCTTCAGTCCGATCGTAGCGTGAGCTGGACACTGTCAGCACCTTCAGCTCCTCCGCTCTGCTGTCCTCACTTACAGACGAGCGGCTCTTCACAGCCACAGTGCCACTCTCCGACTGGAGCTGATGTCGACTGAGGGACGCAGGCTCTGGATCCACCATGTTGGCAAGAGAAAAAAACAATGAGCTTCTGAGGTTCACTAAAACCACAGACTATGTGCATTTAAAAGTGCAGAAAATCAACAACGTCTGACTTACCGACTGCCACAGTTCTCAACTTCTCGAGGACACCCTGTAACCTGAAATCAACAAACCCCCATTGAAAACAGATTAGTGTTGAGAATAAATGCAAAGAGAGAAATAATGCACGCTACTTTCATATGATAAACAATTACATGAAATTTAATTAGATGGTAAAAATACACTTTATGTCTGTTTTCATCGTACCATGCTGTGAACTTGATTGTGTTGTTTCCAAGGAAAAGGGAAAGATCATCAGCCATCTGTTGGGAGGTTTTCTTGTTTGCTACCATTACCATAATATAGTCTGGTAGCTCTTCGTCTAAATTGATAAAGAGAAGAAACACATAAGTTACAACATGTAAAGTGTGCAGGTATGGCAAGTAACTCATGATCTTGGGTTGTTTTTCAGGAAACTTTTCAAGTTCCTTTTGAAAAGTTTTACTCAAGTATAATGATCATAAGCAGTGCCCTTCATATCACAGCAGGCGGTTTGATATGGAGATAACAACAGATAATAATCAGTAGTAGGCAGCTAGTGCATAAACTATTTTAAGGTGATCCTATCAATACCATCATGTAGATACAAAAAGGACAGATTTGGTCTTGACCCACACTAAAAACTGAAGCACAGATTAACTAGTACTTTGAATATCGCACGCTTGTCAAATTAGAATCTTTACTTTTAATAGAGCATTTTAATAGAAGAAATTGTACTTTTACTTAAGTATGTCATCTACCGAATACGTGATTCTGCATTTTATTAACTTACCAATATATGCACCGAGTTCTTGAAGCTTGCCCTTGATAGCAGCCTGAAACAGACCAAAAGATACACAACAGAGTTGAGAACTTCACCACATAGCTAAATAAAGCATCCTGGCTGCACTGATATCATTCATGTGCACACTTGTAACCGACAAAGTAGGGCTACCTGTCGTTACTAAAGACGTTTCCTTAACCAAACAAAAACCTGCTAACACGTTTATAAACATTGTTACTGGATACGTTATCCATTTCGGCAGCAAACTCCCCCTCGGCCTTGAAAAATAAAACCATGTTACCATTCTGCCCGACTGAGAATTTACGCAAGCGTGCTAATGTTAGCTAGCAGCGTCCATGCTAATCTAACCGTAACCAGGCGTTAGATCCGCAGCAAATCACTCACATTCAGCTCATAATATTACTCACTCTTATTTTCTTGCTGATCTCTGTGCCAATCTCCATTTTTGTCGTTTTATTTAAGTAAATAAGTGAATAACAGAGGGGACTGTTTTTCCAGTTTCACCGCTAACCAACAGGGACAAATGTGACGTAGGACCACGTGATTAACAAAGGCAGCCGATAAGAGACAAAAATCAAGTCAAAACAATTCAGCAGTAGCGATTTCTTCTGTTTTCCAACAGTATAACGATGCTAAACTTTTATCAGGCATCACATTCACACATTAAAAATAAAACAAAACATTTGTACTAGAGCCACAGGCTGCAGCAATCTTTAAAAAGGAATCAAATCAAAACATGTAGGGCTGAGCAAGATTATTCTTTTAATGAAGTCTACAAATTAAATGGTGTTTTTTTTAAATTATTAACCTGACCCATTGGATTTAAGAAAAAAACAATAATACAGCCTAATCTGATTACCCATGCACTACACCTGGGTTTCATCAAAAGCATCTCTCTCACTCTTTTTTAATTTGGTATATTCATTATTCTGATTAACATTTTTGGATTTTAGGAAATAATCTGTAATAAATAAATAAAAATAATAAAAATAATAAAAATAATAAAATTCAGAAAAATATATCTAACAACAACCATTTTGTTGTGTTGGTAGTTGTACTGTGTAGTGATAATAAATGTCCATCATGAGCAGAAAGAGCGCTGTAAACACAAGATGGCGCAAGAGACCAACAAGAACACACCACTGTGATTTTCTTTTTCCCCTCACACAAGGACATGTCATATTCCATCAATGGATTATTTCCTCCAGTAAAAAGTGTTGATTCAGAAACATAAATCTGGAATCACTGACAAACCATTACAATTATACACTTAACCACAGTTTAAAAAACAGATTGGTCGGCAAAATACAGAACAAAAGTTTTAATGAGTCTTAATTCTGATAACTGATACATTTGTCATGGGTGGATTATGAGACAATTATAGTAATTATGTGTCTTGTGTTTATTTTGCATTGCTTTGTTGTCATATTGTGTTTCTGAGAATTTTTTGTTTCTTTTTTTGGCCATTTTGTGTCTCTTTGTTGTTATCTTGTACATCTTGCATCTCTTCTTTACATGACATTTTGCAGGTGAAGGCCAGGAGGCTTCCTGACAGTTTGGATCCCTGATCCTGTACCCGATAGGCCCTTTCAGTAACCCATCCATAGTCAAATTAAATATTTAATGGGCCACAATCAAAGACATTCTGAGGGTGCAAGTACACTACATTTGTGCTAAAAAGAATAAAAAAAGAGTATCAGAAAAACACAGTCCAGGCTTTGTTAAAGCACATTTTAAATGTATTAGGATATATAAAAGCATCAAACTGCTGTGTCCGCATGTGTCCTCAACTCTCTAATGTTCATAGCTGTATGTTTTCCCTCAGATATTATTTCCTGTTTTGCAACCCCTCAATGCCACCCAACAATGACGGGAAGGATCTTGCTCGCCGTCTAGACGAGCGTCTAACACACTCTCCGCCGCTGCCGTCTGCTCCGTCTCTTTGGCTGCTTTGTTCACACTGTCTGTGTTAATCAATGCTGATGCTCAAACTGTTTGATGTGCAGAAACATCAGCTTTTGCTTTATTTCACCATCACGATGGGCCTCGCTTATATAAGAACAGACGCTGACCTCTCTTAACTTTCCCGTCCGTGCATACTGTTTATACCTATCATCATTATGAGTACCACAGAATGTATTTTTTCTTTAAATGTGTGGGTGAAGTACACTTATGCTACACCCAACTGAGCTTTGCATCTGTACTGTATGAGAAACTACAGTTGGATAGAACAATGATGAGTGTGGTTCATGCTAAGTTCTGTCGGCGTTTACAGTCTTGCATCAGAAGTTCAAGTAAGGTAATGAATGCAGCATCAGTTCCCTGGAGGATGACAGAGCAAGGTTATTCATGCATACTAAAGTGTTTATTTGTCCCACAGGAATATATATAACAGCATGGGACCCAAACCTGAAGGTCACATCTTTTTATAAATGACAGGAAATCATGCACTTATACTTGAGCCTAATGTGACACAAATCACAATCAGCCTCCATTTATCTTAAGGGGAAAGCAGGAGCAGACTAGCTTCCTTTTCTATCTGTTTTCAAAGGGGATTGAAAGAGAACCTTGAATGCCCCCGATAGAGACGGCGCAGTACGGCAGAACAAATTCCACTCAGGGCAAAGAGAGGTGCTCTATCTCTACCTCATTGTTGTTTATTTCTCTAGTGCTCAATTGGATCAAGGCAGAGGCAAGACCTGTGCAGTGACCCCCGTAACAATAGTATTGCAACAACATCCATCAGCAGAGCCAAAACAGCCCTCGTACTGTACTTGAGCATCACATGCAGCCAGTCCGTCCTGCTGCACGTTCTGAGGCATGGTGTATTTTTAACATCCTCTTCAGTGTTACTGAGTGATTTTGGTGCAGTGTACACCAGGTGCATGCTGAATTGAACATAACATAGGCCAAAGGTCACATCTCATCATGTTACTGGGCTATTTCTTGCCAAAAAACCTCTAGATGTTGGCAGCTTCCTGGATTTAACCTTATCATCACCATGAGGTTGCCATGTTTGCTGCCATTGTGCCTGCAGGGACCTGTACTTAAGTCTCAGCTCAGTGATGGCATATTGCAACTAAAATTAATGAAATGATGAAGATGCAACATATCATTCATGAGTGTCGTTAGGCATGGCAAGTTTATTAATACTGCACGTTTCAAGCACAAATGCTTCATATAAAACTATATTTAAATGCAATAAAAAACAGCCAAGAGCCAAGATAATGGAAATAAGAATGTATCTATCTATCTATCTATCTATCTATCTATCTATCTTCTTCACACTCGGTGCTTCATTTGCATGGACATTTTGCCAATATACCAGCAGCACAACATAAAATAAGAAGCGAAAAACACTTCTGAGAAGTGTTATGTTGAGCCTAACTGCAGCTACCTTTAGTCAGCTGTACTGTATGTATGCAACCACAAATCCTGCGTCCTCTCCTGCACAGACTACTGTGGCAAGTCCACTTCCCTTTTCTCTGAAATGTTTTCATGCACTTGCAGACGTCACTCGTGAATCAGCTGATAAACTTCTGTGAATTCTTCAAACCGCAGGTGTTGTGATGCAGATAGTTCTGCCACCTCTTCCTGACCCACAGACAGTGAAGAGCTGCACTCTCCTCCCTCTGAAACCTCTTCAGCGTTCAGGATAGTAATACTCTGTCAGTGTCACGTTGCAGTTTGGATAAGACAAGATCCTGCCTTGAGGCTGGAAAGAGGGAAAAGAAAGGATGGAAAGGTAGATTACAGATAGAAAAGCCTTTAACAAAGACGTGCACAGGGAGATAATTCATTGCACCTGCTCTGACAATGTCTAGAAACCTAATACAGGCTTTCCTGGACACGATGACACCTGAACGAAGCTGCTGCAGCTGGGTGTCCGCACACACTCCCATTTTCATATTGCACACATGCACACACACGGAGAATGCATGCGTACAGAGTCACACACTGGAACAGCAGCTCAGATTTTGTGCACAAACTGATAGTGAGACAGAGGTTGTGTCAGAAACGTTTCCGTGGATTCATCGTTTTGCTGCCAAGGACAAAAACACAATGCAATCAGTTAAAAGTGCTTGTTTGCAACCGTGTGTGCAACAATCTATTTTTCTTGAGTTGTTTTGTGCATTGTGTCAAGAGAGGTTGACTGAGGACCGTTTTTGACTGTACACCCACGTGCAAAAGCAGTAACCCAGTTTTGATTCACGACATTTGAGCGCTGAAGCTTTTACTCATTAGTCTGGCGAGGAAGTGAAGGCCCATTAAGATTTACAGCTGGTCTAATCGCTGTTGCCAAACCTGCTGGAGGTTCAGTGGAGGGACTCGGTGGGTCACTGCAGCACTGAGACTGAAAAAGTCAGGGTTACACAGCTGGCAACATTTTCAAATATCCATCTTTGTGTTGTGTAGGAGTGCAGGTCAAGGGTCGAGCAACATATTTAGAGAATTATACAACCTGGAAAGTGGTCTGCGTTGCTACAACTCCACTCCGAAGAACTCAGAGTGAACTGTGCACTTCAGTCTGTAATATGTGAACTTCTGTTAAAAGGTCTCATCAGCATGTAGGTTGTGCCATTATCATATTGCATCTACATTTATTATTAATTGGCCCACAGGAGAGCAGCATCATTTGTGAGGACTGAATGTTTTGTTTGTGTTTGGATGAACCTTTTTTCTATTTCTTTACACACACACCAGCCACCCACACAGACTGAGCATGTTTTGGTTGCTTCTTCAAGAGATAGGAACTGGTTGTTAAGAACACACACTCCTCTCTTTTTAATTTCATTTTGACCTGAGTGTGTAGAATTAAAGATTTTCAGGATAATATAAAGACATCAATCAAATGCAGGATGGTATAACTGATCTCTGAGAATACATACCTAAATGTATTGATTTATTAGTTTTTGCTTTGTTATTTTATGAGAAGATTGATACCACCCCTATAGCAAGCTGCAACCAGAACCCAGTTAGCTGAATAAAGGGGAAGCTTATCTATGTTCCCTCAGCCCTATATTACCCCAGTCCTATGTTCCCTTAACCCCATATTCCCTCAAGCCTATGTTCCCTCAATAAAACATTTCTCTCAACCC
>CAFUXE010001118.1:340703-354286 GCA_903364295.1 Serranus cabrilla
TACCACAGTCCTTTGTTCCCTCAGCCCTATATTCCCTCAGTCCTATGTTCCCTCAGTCCTATGTTCCCTTGGGTCTGTGTTCCCTCAAAAACCTATTCCCCTCAACCTTATGTTCCTCTTGACAGTGCCTCTGCTACTTCTCTCCAAACACAAACCTCACTAAGGGAACATGTGGACATTTCCACTCTTCGTGCTAAACCAACTAGCTTAGAAAGTGAATTTTTACATTTCTCAAAAATATTGAACTGTTCCTTCAAAAGATTAAGCTAACTGGGTGTTTACAGAGCAGGTTCTCAGTTATCAAGTGACAAATGTAGTATTCTCACTTTACCACTGATTTCACACACAGAAATCTGTGGTTTGCTTTTTTATTGCTTGGCTTGTGTTGATACTTTAGGCCCAATAAAATGTGTTACACCACCATTTATGTGAGGTTATGTGTAATGGATGAACATTTTTATTTGGTGGGGAAGATGCGAGCACAAATTTATAACCAATGAAGAGTATATCTGACAGGAGGCTATTAGAAAAGAAAATGTACCATGCAGCAGCCAATGTAATTACATAGAATTAAAAATCTATAAAAAAGGATGGAAGAACCTAAATGCAGAAAGTACAAGTCTCATGAAAACGAAAACCACCAGGTGCATCTGTTGGGTTTATACTTAAAAACAAGGTATGAAACTTCTGGAAATTTTGAGTGCACATGCTAATGAGATCTAACAGGAAACAAATAACCATATTTTGACATATCCCCCGCATGTTCTACACATCAGTTGTTTTTCTTCTGCTGGCTGTGCCTGCAAACTGAAGATGCAGGGCAATCCATCAATGTGTAAGATGAATATCAATGCACACTGTGCAATATCAGCCTGTTGGCTTCTGCGTTTAAAGTTGAATGTCTGAAGGACAAATAAAGAACTGTGTTGACTTACTTTCTGCATACAGTTAGGCCATAAATTATTCTAAAGGATAAATCATGCTGATCAGTGACAGCAGTACTATCGTTGCATTCGGTCAAAAACAGCCAAAGTACAAGATCCTCTCTGACCTTGAAGTGTGGAAAAATCAGGAGTCCCCTGTGTTCAGGCCGACCACAAGGTTTTGCCCAGTTTTTATTGCTTCTCTAAAATATAAAACAGTTGTTCATAATTTTCTGCATTTGAGCCACTGCATGGTGTGAATTCAGAGAACTTTTTGTGATCTTTATGATTTGACCTCATAAGTAAGACTACAAACATTGCAAAAGAATCAAATATTACACTTTTGTGCAAAAGACCCACGCTGAGCTTCTCCGATATGCCACAACATTAAAAGTGCATTAACCTAACACATGCTTTTCTCTCTGGGACATGCTTTGACCCCGGTCTCGATACTATAAGCCTGATTTGCGCGCAGTTACTTGGTGCATTCAGTGAGGATATGTCGGTCTGAGTCAACGGCAATGACAGGTTTAGTTTGCAGCTACTCAAGACACTTCTCAGCCGAAGCCTGTTAAAAACCTTCACATCTTGGCACGCCTCACAGAGTCATGTAACAACCTCCGCTGATTGCATTTGCAGCTGGTTGGCTTCAACAAGTGCATTTTCCCATTTGAATGGACAACATATGTGGAGTCTCTTTGTTTGCAGAGAAGGTTTTTCTTTATACTGTAGATTTCAATAACACTTTGTATTTGTCCAAGGGGCTGACATTTGCTCCTGAGGTTCCCAATATATTTTTTAAAATTAAACAAAATAAGAGTCGTATAACACTTCAGAGGATATTTTCCAGTAACAGCATCATCGAGATTGCTTTTAAAGAGCTGCTATGTTTTTTCAGTAAACATGAAGCCACAGGTTTCCTTTGACCTTCTCGAACAAAGTCTTTCTCTTCCCCCCTCCTACTTTATAAAACACATCACGTTCAGGCTATTTTAACTAATAATCTCCTTATAAAGACAGAATAAAGGAGAGCCATTGTGGTGGATGTGGTGTGATTATGTTGTGGAGCAAGCTGTGCGGCTGTTTGGCTTTAATTAGAGTATTAGCAGGATGCCGAGCCGTGCTTTTCATCAGAGGACCAAAGGAGGGAGAAGTTTCACAATGAGACCCCCTGCAGAGCTAGTTTATCACTGATGTTGATAAGACTAATCTCCACTGTGAATATTGAGATATGATATTCAATGAAGACCTGATAATAATTAGGATTTTGCTTTTGAATATATTATGGGACATTATTAAGCTGCGAGATAGATGATTATTTTTCGGCTCCTGGTTAATGTTATGGGGTCTGACGATTCTTAGCCGTCATCAAAGGTCAACATGACCCTCGTTTTCTGCCTTGGCAAAGGATTTATTATAACTACTACTACAATTTTCAGTCAGTGGGGTTAGCAACATGTCGAGACATGTTTATTCATTCCTGTAATTTATGTTTTATTTTCTGCTGGTTTTGATAAACTCGACCTGTAACACTTATTACTTAATGACTTGGAGATGCACTTGTACACCCACGTAAAGGACTTTTCCTGCAACAGGAAATATTCATTTAGACAGGTTGTGGGTGTGAAGTTTCTCATTGTATGTGAGTCAGTGTGAATACATTTCCTCAAACTTCTTGAAACAAAGAGCAAGAAGTGGTTACTAGTAGTACATTTATACATCATGTGCACACTGTGCAGCATCAAACATGATCAACACAATCATTTAGATATAAAGTCACATCTGATAATCATCTTTTCTACAGCCAAACTATTACAGCCTGCACTTTAAAGCAGCTACTAGGAAGTTTTTAGCTGGTTTTGAAACAGTCTCAGTTTAATACTGATGCTGCGAACATTAGAAAGGACATCTGCAGAGATAGAGCACAGGTTGGTTGGTCATTCAACAGTATTGAGTATTGCAGGATTTTAAAGGTATGTAATTGTTTCACCATCATCATAGTAAAGTTATTAATCTCATAAATAAGATACATAACCTCAAATGCATCCTAGTATTGGAAACAAGTTGCGTCTTTCTTTTACTTTCCAGCTTTGCTCCCTCAATATAACTTCATCTACCTTGTTCTTCGCGTATGGTATCTTCTCTTTTTTCTTGTGCTTTTCCATTTTGGTAATTTCGATAACGATAACTGAACTTTCTGAACTGCACTGCTCATTCATTCTGTATACGCAGGTCACCGAACAAAGGCCGATATCTTCATGACATGAGGCGGTGGTGCTTGTGGAAACACTGATGCTTTTGTCCACAGGGGGCGCCAAATTCACCACAAAAAAGTATCTCGTTGTTGCTTTAATCAACAAGCTTTTCCTGCCTGTAGACTTTCTACAGGAGCCAGGGAGTGAGTCTGCGTAGTCACTGTGACATTATTAAAAGATAGAGGTTAGAGTGCTCTGTACTGCTGACTAATGAGGCATTCAGACAGATCAGTCTGTACTTGGGGTGGGCGGATCAGGACCTAATGGCAGGATGTCAGAAAACATTTAAAACTGGCCTGAACTCTTCACTGTCTAATGTCTGGCAGATGGATTTAAGCCGATCTGGAATCCCACAGATGTCTTGGACCGTCCAAACAACAAGTTTCTTTAAATGATCATTTTGCGGTCATGGCCTCCAGGTTTGAACTTTGACCTCTTTGTCCTCTCAACTCATCTATCAGCACCATTATGTGCACAGCTCCACACCTGCACCGCCTACTGCTGTGCCTCTGTGGGTAAAGACAGGAGGAGGAATATTCACTTATTTTTAATCGTTTCAAAATATTCTTTTGTTCTCCTTCAGAAAAATAAATAATATAAACCTTGCATTTGGTGCTTTCTGTCCTCACAGAACAATTTCCCATACCACAAAGAGCAGCTGGTTAAAGGAGTAAATGAAACTCTGCAGGGTAAAACAACAACAACCGAAAAAAACTTTTAGATAGAACTTTTCAATCTCATTTAAGCTCGTCTTTCAGCACTTTCATTGCCCTCGTAGCCCCCAAAGGCCTGGAGCTATAATTATCTATCCAGTGCTCTGTGAATGTGCAGCAGCCTTAGGTTTCCAGATTAATTACCTTTGCGTGAACTTCACTGCTGGCGTTACTGCATGAATAAAGCTGTCGGACACACTACACCTGACGGCTGGCAGGCTAAACAAGCCTTGGGAGATTATGGGTGCTAAATGATGAGGAACAGAGTCTGATGACAAAGAGGTTTTTTTTCTTCCCACAATGTCACATAGGAAAATAGGGATAGCTGATTTAATAACTTGCTGTTTAGTTGGAATTCTAATTAAATTTAAACTTCCTGATGAATGTCATGCTTTTAACAGGGGTTTAAATAGTGAGGGATTATTTGAAGTCATTATTATGAACAGTAGAAATTATGGTTTCGCAGGAAAGATATTTTCTTTTTATGGAGCCAAATGAACTGACTCAACATCAAATCTGTCAGGGCTTTAAATAATTTCAGCTCTTTGCTCTGCATCTATTTTTAATGACAAATTTTAAAAATAATGTAGTCGCTTGAAAGCATCCTCAGGCTGGAAGCACAGAAAAGGCTTTTGCAAAATGTAATTTTTAAGCTCTTGCTGGCTATTTTTTATATTCTCTGACATTTTCTGTAATCTTGCTACAAAGGTCACTTATAATGTAACGGGATCTGACATAAAGTCCCATGAAGTATGTCCTTCATCCTGGTCTCGTGTTCTGAAAGAAATCCCCCCGGGGACAGTCCCAGAAGTCTTCTTCAGCTTAATCAATTTTAACGAACTTCAGTGGGGAATTCCTTCATTAGAGTGTCACAAGTAATACTAGCATAATCAGGGCTGAATACCTGCTCTGGCTGAAAGAAGATAACAAGACCATTTAAAGCCCATTACTACTTCAAAGTAATAATTGGATTTTTTTTTATGAAATTAAATTATACACTGGTTTTGTTGTCGAAATTTAGAGCAACAAACTGGAACTCTCTGAGCCAGCCATCCGACATTTATGGAACTTACTATGTTGAAAAAAAAGATGCCAAAAGGCTTTTTAAAGCTGCTATGATTGACATTTCTACAATAACAACGTTAGTAGTGGCTGTAATAATGACAGCAGCAACAGAGGAAGACATGATGTGTAAAAAGAGCAACAAATCCAGCTTTGGGAGGTTGTTCTCCTCAACTTTTCACAATTCTGCCGATGAAAAATGTGCACAATAATGAGTGGATAGTTGTGAGAAAGGAGGAGCAAACTTTTACGACCCATATTGGCTTTGGACATATTGCTAGGCAGCGACCTCTAGTGGACATAATTATTATGATGGAAATAAAGGAGGAAGTGAGACGACGCAGTATAAAGACTGAGAAAACCTGTTTAGGGCGGCTGTAAGAGGTGGAAACAAACAAAGGGTACAGGATTAATAAAAGCAAAAGTAAACATTGTTATTCTACATCAACTTCTATAATACCTACATAGCAGTGTCCAGTAGTTACACAGGGAAGGAATTATTTTAACCCTAACCTTGACCAAGTAGTTTTGTTACCCAAAACCTAACAAAGCAGTAACACAACATTAACCACATATTTAAAACAGCGACCATGTGAATGTTTCATAACGTAGAACAGATTATATTTTCTTAACAGGTAATGTTTCGTAAGATATCATATAAACAGTCCATGAGGACAAGTTTGTTATTTTAACTTACATCTGGGGGTGAACTTATGTAACAAATCTATTTATTTTAACCCAAATTATGATATTCACCTTCACCAAATCATGGTGTTTTGTTGCCTAAACTTAACCCAAAGGTGACCATTTTTAAAATGTTTACTACATGTTTAAAATTGGGACCGCTTCACATCATGTTGTGCCCTGCATGCACAAAACTGACACTTAAGAGCATCATGTTGTGAAGCCACATCTTGTCTACACCATCACCAACTATCCACAGAACCAGTTACTGCAGGTTTATGATGATTAAGAAAATCCTGTCTCCTAACTTTGAGAATCACTGAGTTTCTTCTGCACTTGTACACATGAGTCTCTCTCTTATATGTAGTGTGTAAGTGTGCGTCTGCGTATGTGGCCATTATCCTCTCTGTCACTGTTGTGAGTTGAAAGTTCAGCTTGAATGCGGTGTGAGAACGCCTCAGGCTTTTCTCTGGGGGATTTTACAACCATCAGGGGTCACAGCTCTGTCTAATGCAAGTGACACATTAGCAGGTAATTACAGACCACAGTCTCTGCAGCTGTATGAAACATGCCTGTGCATGTAGACGCAAACACACATTTACACCTGCATCTATCATGGATCATGAATTGTGTCGCTGTTAAATAATAAATGGTAACATTTTACGCCTGTTTACACTGTGATCTGCATACAGGAATCCACAGTATTTTTTAAAAACGTGTATATGAAAACGATTTGTGGAGATATTTAAAGGAGATACATTCTGGAGTGATTCTGGTAATAGGCGAAGTATTGTTTAATATTGCTTCAGGTTCACTTATCATGTTTAGCTTTGTCTGCCAACGCAGTGTGGGATTACTCACTTCATGTTTTTGTTCTTTGATTGTGTCCTGAATCTATTTAAAAAATGGCATCCACGTCAGAGGAAGAATTAATTTAAGACAGTGTTGACTGTAACAATGGTCGGCTCCATATGTTCAATTCTTAAACCTAATCAGCCATATTGTATGTGAAAACAGGCTGAGATTTTTCTTCGCACTCCGTCCACACTTGTGACAGACATATGGGGTCTAGATCAACATACTGTGGATCCACGATGCAGACAATGTGAGTCAGAGGAGTCATGGGAAGTCATCACCTCAATCTGGACCCTGTCTGGCAACAACAAAATCAGAGAACTCATTGTACGTCTCCTTCCCATGGAGGAAACAACTGTCAGTAGTTATTCACTGTAGTTTCACCTCATCTATCAACACGTGCCACGGGGCGATAATAAACGAGGGTAGGATGACTAACAATGGCACAGAAAGCAGATTCACATCTGCAGCGTTTCCCACCTGAACTTTGGTGGAAGAATAAAAGAGTGCACTGTGATGAACTGATGACACAGTGCATGTTCGGATTGGCACCAACACCCTCAGTGACCCTGAACAGGATACTCAAGTCAGGTATGAAAACTGGATGGATGGGAACTAAACTGGAAAAGAAAAAAAAACATCTCACATTTCTACATTGTAAGCTCATGATGCTACCACCACCTTGAAAGCATTGGATGCCATTTACCACAGTGGCTTTTAATTCATCATTCAAGAGTTATATCGTCTGAGTTATATGAAAATGTCAGATAGTCATCATCGCTTATATCTAGACAGTACAAGCATTTATGTGCTTCCATTCATAAGATAAGGTCAAATTTGATCTAGTCTGAGGGAAATTGCTGTGCAGCAGAAGCAGTTTAAAGTGTGACTGAAAACATAAAGAGTGTGAATATAAGAAGTCAAAGATAACAATAACAATAAGGTGAAAATAATTTACAAATCCAAATCATGATGTCTTGTCCCATAAACTAAACTCAACTCATGCTCTCATTCTCTCCTACGGGCAAGTTAGAGTCACCAATTAAAATCTAAGCTGCATGTTTTTGGACTGTGGGAGGAAGCCGGAGGACCCGGAGAGAACATGCAACTCCACACAGAAGAGCGAAGCTGGAGTCGAACCCGCGACCCTCCACCGTGTAGCCAGATCAATTGATCATCATTCTTGAAATGAGGAAACAGCATGAAGCTTTACTTTTAACAATAACGGCTTTAATTCATGTGTAAATGTGTGTGCTGACTTGACTTATTGTTATCGTGTGTGTGTGTGTACTGTGTTCTCAGGTCTCTCTCTCTTTAGTATCATGCATCAGTGCAGCCATCAGCATAAACTATACTCAAGAATGTTTCACTTGTGTCACAACAAACTGGTTTTATGTGAATAAAAAACCCAGAAGTGTGCCTGACATTTCTATCTATTGACATCTGTGTCAATAAACAGTCAATAAGTCAGCTGATCTTTTGTCCCTCGCTGTCCCTGAAGTTAACACGGACTGTCATACCGAGGCTTCCTTTTATCCGGCCACAAAATGTGTCACAGCAGTGAAAAAATCAGCTTTGAGCCTGCGGTGTAAATCCGCCCTGACAGGACTGCTGAGATAGCTCTGCGTCCACGGCAACGCTCACAGAACTGCCTGCCTCGCCGTCCACACGGCAACAAAGCTCACACAGCGGGCCTCGACCAATCAGGACGCTCCAGAGGTGACAGGCCCGGGCCAGGTCTTCCTTTGCTCTCTGTCGCTATGGCTGCTGCGTTTTTTGTTTTCCTGAGAGAAAAAACCTGGAGATAGAGGGAGAGAAGAGTGACAGAGAGATGGAGAGGGGGAGAGAGAAAAACATTTCTCTCATTCAGAGAAGTCCATAAAGCTCGCACAGGGTAAATATTCCCTATATTACACTGGCACTGTAAATAAAGGCTCCACATGCACACTTAAATCATAGCAGGTTCTGTGTTGGCTTGCACGAATGTGAAAGTTCCACTTGAGAATGACTCATGGATAAACATGCAAGAATATGTGGGTGGCACATTTATTTTGAGTTTGCACCTTTCATATTCTGCGGTTTGTACATGAATATTCTTTTTCTATATTTGCATGTACGTCTGTTAGGCTGTCTGCATGGTCTAGACATTGTTATTACCACAAGCTGATATTGTGGGATATGATAGTTCATAATAGTAGTCAAATCAGTCTAATGTTTATATAAAATGTCATCTTAGTAAAGGTGAGAGTTTGCACACCGTCCTACTTGCATAAATACACATTTGAGGTTGCAAACTTTCCAGAGTTATCAACCGTCTTTGACTTTTAACAGCCTGGTTTACAGTTTGTTGTATGAGCATGTCTGTATCAAAAAATCTGTCATAATATGCAATAAAATCCAAGTATTATTCATCCAGGCATTTGCTAGGTACTTCCTCTACATGTTTTTGCCAAATTGTTACTATTTAGTGAGCAAGTCTGTGCGATTTTGCCAAAAATACATGTATTTGGGAAGTAGTGGTGGCAAGGAAAATATAAAAATGCTAAAACCTGAAATTATCCTTTTTAAAAAGTCCTTTTTTTACAGACTCTCTAATGCACCGTTTTAATAATGCCCATAAAGGCATCCTTCAAGTTGTAACAGTGCAGAGCTGGTGCACTTACATAATGAATTTTAGCAAGAGGCACTGAAGTAGATCTTGGACGAGAGCCTAACAATGACTGAATCTCAATAACGCTTACACAGTAAAAGGCAGTAGATTTCCTAAATGCAGAGGTTAGTGTGTGTTTGTGGTGTTCATATAAAAGAAATAAGACCATCGAAAGCTTTGCACATAGAATACACTTTAAAAATCCACTCATGCTGTTCTGCAGGGCCTGGTTTTCTGTTTAGATTTGAGACTAATTGTTAATAACGTAGTTCTCCTGGATGTGCAGAGGTAGATAAGATCTGCCAGCAGTGAAATATCTTTGAAAAGAGACAGCCAGTCGCAATGGATTTATTGTGTGTGTATCCTGAGGTGACCTTTATTCTCCCTCTCGGTGTGTGTATTATTGCTGGAGCCTGTTGGAGTCCATCTGGGTGCTTGGATTTGGTCGCTTCAATCCATGCCAAGAACAATACTCCTTCCTCCTGTGGCCTGGCTATTCTGCTGGCATCGCTTCACTACTTCACTCTCACATAGAGTCTTGGCACGGCACCCTGACCAATTAAGAGAGACTGTCAAAAAAATATGAAGCCACTTCAGGATGATAACCTTTAGTTGTGACGATTAAACTTTTTCCTTATCTTATGTTCGGTTCAAACAAATGACCCACTGAGAGAACAAGTGCTAATGAAGTCTTTTCATTGTAATATGGAAGTTTATTAAAAAAATACTCAAATTCTCACCTTTCTTCTGCCAAACTGACTTGTTGACTCATCATGATTGAGTGGGAATATCTCTGACATAACAGAAAGTGAGAGAATACATTTTCCCACCACAGGAGAATTATAAAAGGCGTCATGACTGAAAAGAGCCCGGAGTGTGACACTGAAGTCACAGGACATCAAAGGCTACAAAGACCTGCTTCAACCTTCACCCAAGATGTTTTAGTTAATCACTTCTCTGGGTGTCTGTTGGCTGGACTCATCCCCTGAACAGCCATTATCCAATCATAGCTCTGCAGCTGTAACTAGGCATGGCAGGCCTGTCAAGCTTTGGATTCCTGCACATGCTGAAGGGGAGTTCATGGCGGCTGTAATAACGTTGATTTTATGCATTAAAATGTTTCAAGGGTGGTTAATTTTATAGCTGTCCAAAACTTAACAAGACGATGTTAAAACCTAGTATTTGGCTTGGTCAATGTGTACAGGAGAAGTTAATGGTATGATGTGAATATTTTGGTTATTATGCTTTTATCTCAGTAATACAATCAAGAAATAATACACTTAATGTTATAATAAACCCAACAAATTATGGGGTAAACTATACTACTGTTCAAAAACATTACTTTTCAGATGTCACCGATGGATGACCGTACCCCGAACAAAGTGTGATCACTCACTCAGTCACATACACACCCGTCTGTCGGGCTGACTTAAAGCTCAAGAGCCACAGTTCAAGAAATGCTTTACAGGGTGTGTTTACCTGAGCTACAAATGCCTGATTAATGAGCTACAGTAACAGAACAACACGTCCAAGACCGAGAAGTGTCATTAAATGCATTAGTTTGTGGGGTTACAGGTAAAAAAAAACTAACTAAAGCCCTGTTCATGACAAGTACATCCACCAAGTTAATCCAACTGGAATATTGTCTTTCGGATACAACTTCCATTATCTTTGAGAAAAGACATTTAACCATCCAACATCTCCAACACTCTGCAACGCACATCAAACCTTTCTAGAGTTATAAATAGAACAACATAAGAGGGAGAATGTGTGATTTGGATTTTGGGGTGAACTGTTCCCTTATATGTTTTAATTAGCTTCTTAGTGACAGCTGATAAATGATGAGAAATGATTTCTGCTTGTGTCTACCTCATTGTTTAAAAAGACGAGCATTAAATGGAATGACAAGTCTGCCACTGTTCAACCACATATGTGAGAACAGAAAGCTTCAGCTATGTAAGACAAACTGACAGGCTGCCAGGCTCTACTTCCCTTCACACACATCATCATGTTTACTCGTGTTGCCTAATGAAGCCTCTTAAAAATCTCTCTGGAGTTCCTCAAATCACATGTCAGTGCTGACATGCGAACACTTCACTCGGAGCGCGCGGTGGACCACATGCAGCCGAACTCAGTTTGGAGGTAGACGTCGCTCCTGCACAGTCCGAGTTCAGACAGCGTGGGTGATGTGTGAGACACGGTGTGCCAAACCATATGCTGTACTGCTCTGACAACCACAAAGACAATGAGAGACAACATCAAACACAAGCTGTTTGCTGGTATTAAATAGAGAAGCTTGTCTGAGAAAGCTTAAACAAACTGATTCAGTTGTTTTTATGGTGCCAGCCATGCTAATACTTATTTTTTTGGCTTTTAACTTATTTGAAAAAGGTGGCATTCACTTTCTTCCTATCAACACAATCTGCCACTTTCTCAACATGTGCTTATCACTAAATCATTGACTGAATGAGTTGTTCTCAAAATACTTATCTAATCTATATATCTATCTATAGATTAGAATATAATTGTTCCAGATCTTTGACACGTACAGCTACGGCGCATTTGGCGAGTCAAGTGCTCCACTGGACTGTAAATTTAGCTCGTGACCCTCAGCTGGCAATCATCTCCCCACTCAGCTGAGACGGACTAACAAAACATCACAGCACAGAGTTTTCCCACGGCCGCCTGTCCTCGACAGTTGGCCCTGACAGTTAGCGAGACAGGTGCACGTCTTTCACTATGCAGCGCATTCGGTGTCGCTGCTGCTCCCCCGCCGTGACCTTGACTCACAAGCGAACTTCACTGTTTGCATTTTTTTCCAGGCGTCTACATTGAATTGTCTTATTTGTACATCATTAGATTACAGGATGTGATATAAGCTTATAGTTACTCGAGTCTGTTTGGACAGAGTCTGCATGTGCAGGCGTTCACTCCCCCAGTGTGTGTTTTGTCTGGATCTTCAGTTTTGCTCTGAGGGACAAACATAACAAGGATTATTCTGTTTGTCTCTATGTACACTGACGCTGTAGGTTAATAAAGTCACATCAACCATGACTGACAGCCCTTTTAAATAACAACAGCCTGTCTTGAAATAAAGACGGATCAGCCACTTTGAGCGGGAGTTTCTGGCTTGAAACTAGAATCCTGTCCTTTTTTGTTCTATTCAGTATGGGGGAAACGGTACATTTCTGAGATTTTAGAAATGCCTGCGAGGAATTTCTGCAAATTTGACTAAGTGATGAACTGATTTGATATCGGAGGTCAAAGGTCACTGTGATCCCACAAACACCAACTCAAGAATTGAAATGCTAATTATGACCAACATTTTGCACAAACATCTAATAGCTTAAAACGATAGAGTGGTGACATTTTATATATTCAAAAGGTCAAAGGTCAACTGTTTGTCTGGTTATTATTCAACTCCACAACTCAGGAACTGCAGGGGAGAATGTGACCATATTTCACATTTGGTTGGATGCTGAATTGGTGACACAAATCTAGTTCTGTCCTCGACTAAAGAAATTCTCTGCAATTTTGTATTTAGTTTCTCGACAAAATATGATGTAAAAGTGTCACACAATCAACAAACAACAGAATATTGTGTTTACCAGAGAGTCGAATGATTCAGCAAAAAAAAAAAAAGCCTTAAAAAATGACTGAATAACTGACAAGAAATATTAGTATAGTACTAGTATTAGTATAGTCCACTAAAACTAAAATGACTATATGGTTATTTGACTGAGAGCTGGCAGCCACTACACTAATCTTGGTTGCATTGAATCTGGACAGACTCGGATATAAACTGCAGCTTGAATGGTTGGCGGAGACATAAAACCTCATTACATGAATTCAAATTTCTTCTATGTGTTGCAGTGACACAACTAACCCATCAGATCAGGGCCTAACCTGAAACTAAATGTTTTTAATATCAAGTGATAGTTGGACACTTTGAAACGTCTACACCTGAGTTAAGAGGACATTGAGTATACAAACATTGGAAACAGTCCAGTTTGGCATCAGCGAGCCTACTGGGCCAGAGGGCAGATATTGTAACACCACAAATAGATGATGTACCACGAGCCAAATGGAGCAAAAACCAGAGCTTCTATTGTCCCACCAGAACAAACTTTACAACACAACAAACTCTCAAACCCGTCTTGGCCTTGGCAGCACACACGCTGTGGAGGAGAGCGAGCTCGTCCACTGAGGAGGCATCGAGCTCAAGGTTATAATAGTTTTAGATTTGTCATTATAGTTTAGTTTTAGTTAGTTTTGACATTGTTTTTCTCATTATAGTTTAGTTTTAATTAGTTTTAGAGCGGGCATTCTAGTTTTTATTTAGTTTTTATTTTTGCGACAAGGCTTAGTTTTAGTTTAGTTTTAGTTTAGTTTTTTCATACCTTATTTGTCAGGTGCAGGATTCAAAAAGGTCAGAGTAAGT
>CAFUXE010001119.1:4373-23331 GCA_903364295.1 Serranus cabrilla
AGCGTACTCAGCAGAGAGTCCTTGTTTAATGACTGCTTGTTTACCCCGCCCCTTTACCCCACGCCCCCTTTCATAACTTGTGACCCTTTTTGTCGTAGGTTGCTTGGGGAGGAGGCAGTCGATCGCGAGGCCTGGTGTGGCTGTCTCCCCCGACCGCTCCACTCTGCTCGGGCCTATCATCACTGCTTGCAGCTTTAATTAGATTTTATTTTTTAATAAACAACCCTTGAGAACAATGTTGTTTCTTTATCAACTTGGAGCATAAACACTTTTAAAAAAAAAACTTTTTTGAATAGCTTGCAGCCATTGTTCTTGGTGTGTCGGAATATTGAGGGGCCGTGTAAACTGGTGACTCTCAGCCGGATGAGTTGCTGTTCTTTCATTCAGAGAAAGTCACAAGTTAACATGGTCACTATTAAACTGAAACACCTGTTGCTTCAAAGCATTTGTGATCCTTGAAACAACCAGACATTACTATGCTGGAAACAGTTTTTATTCAATGTTCACAGCTTTCTAACTTGTCTGGACAGCTGGGGCTAATGTAAAAAGTAAATCCTCCACTGGAACCAATGAAAACTGCACTGTATGAAAACTAAAAGCTTGACAGGTAGAAACAATAATTAAGAGTTTCCTCAGGGATGTGAGTCAATGTGGATGGGACCCTCATTGCTGTATGGTGGAGGAGTGGATACTATATATTGTTTCTATTTGCTATTTGCGGAGTTTTCTCAAGCTTCATTGCTCTGGAAGGCAGAAAATGCTGACTAGTAGCAGTAGCGACGTATACACTGACAACTAGACTCAACCTTTGGGAGATTCCTGCAAACTCAACTTGAAAAAAAAGTTTCCACAAATAACCATCAGCAGCAGCAGTGTCAGCAGGCTTGGCATGAATGAATCTCATCCTGAAACTTTTCAGAGGTTTAGGTTATTTGAGGCACGACACCGAATCGTCGCCTTTTGCTTCAACTGTAACTTCAACCTGAACTTCACGTCTTTTCTTTTCTTGCTTCATCCACAGGGACTTTTGATGTTATATTTCCCTTTTTCTTCAGTTGTGTGTCAAAGGGCCCCAAAGACATCAACTGCCGAGGTGAAAGGAAAAGAAGTGGGAGATAAATTTCAGGTGATACTGCATGTGTGTGTGTGCGTGTGTGTTAGAAAAGGGAGAAAGCAGGGCATTCTGGGCATCAGAGACTTTAATCTCAGCTGTGAGGCGAGGAATTCAGGGTGGGCCTTGAATAGATCTATTGTTCATATCTGGTGGGTCCAGGCATAAACAAACAAGAAGATGACAGGTGCAGGTTCTGTCTTTTATGATTTTCTTTCACTCTATCTGCCCTCTGCACTATATGTGCACAGGAACACTGATGCCATAAGCCTTCAAGTAAACCGTAAAAATGACATATTTTGTTAGATCCCACTTAAAATTAAACTTTAAATTGACTTATTAAAGCAAATTCCTCTAATGTCTTTATCATCTGCTTTTGAATAAATCCATCAAGTTTGGCACTTGAGTGTATTTCCTCTCCCTGGGCTCTGTTCCTTGACGGTATTTCAAGGAGGCAAGCTCCATTTAAAGCTGTAATCCATTGTCAGTGTAAAAATCCCTTCTGTTGAGAAAATAAGTGGTCTTTTATTCCATCTGACAATAAGACAAGTGGAAGCTGCAGTAAGAAAACTGATGTAGCATTTCAATGTTTGGCTTTGTTGAATTTGCTTTCACCCTTTGGACGGGAGACAGGAGTGAAGTCTGGTTCTTGGCCAGATGGTGTCATTTCAGTGTTTTCAGGCTGTTGCTGGATGTGATGAATTGATGGTTCTCTCAGAAAAGTTTTGGTGTAGATAAATTCTGAGTTTGTTTTACACAGGGAATGTGTCTTCTCTGGCCTTCTTAAAGTCAAGACACCTAAGTTAGGAAAAACACGGACATTTACAGTAAAGCTATAGAACTAATTCATCCAATAGAAGACTAACACCACATTTATAACTTATTTAAGGGTTGATTCACCCAAACAGGAAAAAACTTTTCCCAAGAAATTCAGCTTTTTTGTTGCAGCCATGCAAATATTTTTTATTTTGAGGAGCAAATAATATTCAGCATATTATACATAAAGCAATTATGTAACCAGAGGTAGAACAGGTATTCAGATCCCTTTACTTACGTAAAGGTACTAATACCACACTGCAGAATTACTCCTCTACAAGTAAAAAGTCCTGCATTAAAACTTACTGAAGTAAAGTTCGACAGTATCAGCATTAAAATCTACTCAAAGTATCAAAAGTAAAAGTAGTCATTATGTAGTAGAATGACCCCACTCTAAATATATGACTGGACTGTGATTATTGATGCATTTATGTTTTTATATATATATTTATATATATGTTTTTATATTTTAATTTTCTTTAGGTAGAGCTCATTTTAACTACTTAACTACATTTTAAACTACTGTTATGAGATTTAACTAAAAAACGCAAAAGGACAAAATCACTTTAAATCGATCATGTTTTATAAAGTAAAACAGAAATATTCAATTAAAGTGGACTTACCTTAAAACTGTACTTAAGTACAGTGCTTGAGTAAATGTACTTACAGTTACATTCCACCACTGCATGAATCATATAGGAAAAAAAGTAGATGTGCTATTGATTACAAAAACTGAATTATTTGGATCATATCCAAGTTTTGAGTTACAGATCAGGTCAGGTATTTTGGATCAGCAAAAGTTTTTGTAAATCGAAGGACCAATATAGCTTTCAGGGAAAAAAGCAAAACACTAACCAAACACTATGCATTTTGCACAGTGTTTGGTTTAAAAAAACTTTAAAAAATAAAAACACTAACGGAAAATATGCAAGAATATTTGACAAATATTTATTACATTATTATTATTACAGATCAACTATGGTCTGTTACACAACTGCTTTGGAGTTTAATTTGACAATACGTTTACTGGAATTTGAAGTAATTACAATTACTATTGATTACTACTTGTGTGAAGAAACCTCTTCTGTACAAGGAAAATATTGTTTTCAGTATTATTCAGAAAATGACAGTAGCTTTCTCTGCATGTTTTGTCAAGGTGTTGATTTCTTCCTGTCTGCTGCTTCAGAGGGAGTACTGGTTGGGGGGATGAGCTAATATGTTACGGGGCTCTTGTAGGGAAACGTATTTATTTTCACTGAAGGCAAGACGAGAGGAGTTAAGAGAGAAGCTAGATGAGGTGAGAGAAAAACAAATTCAGACAATTAATCATGACAGCTGATTGTGGTCTGCACCTCGAACATCTCCCATTGCTTCCCTGTCTCTGACATTCTCATTAGCACTGCTCTGTCTTGTCTGTCAGTCCGTCTCTCTCTGCCTCTCACCGTCTCCCTCTTTCCCTCTTGTTTCTCTGTATGTGGCTTGATTTGGAAAGCAGCAGTGACAGCAAGCTAGATTATCTCTTTCTTCCAGTAGAAAAACTATTTGCCCTACAATACAATAAATCACTGTCAATAACACAGTAGTTAAAAAGTAATTGCACTCGCTTGGCAGGACTTTGAATGCCATCTGCATCAACTTAAATGATAGAGACTCAAAGACTAAAATTGCAGTTGGTGTTAACAAGAAAATGCTTTGATAGTTTTGAAGCACACACGGCATACCCCGCAGCAAGACAAGGCTGAGCGTGAGATTAAACATAGCAATTTACAAGGCAGGGTGAAATCTTGAGAGTGTGTAAAGACAGAAAATCTGTGAATTGTTTCACTGTTTTTTTTATTTTTTTTACCTTACAGTGAGGGATTGTTTTATTCAATCCTAACTGACCACCAGAGGCAGTGGCCAAGCACTGGATGCTTCCATCTTGCACATGTGCAGGTCTTGTAGTAGAGGTATTGTAGGTATTGTTGTCTGTGGAATAGCAGGTCTACAATGCTCTCTCTATGAATCGCCCACCAGAGGCTGCGACTTGCTGTTTGATTTTGACGACGATTCTGCCATTACAGCTCACATGTTCAGTAACTGTCAACACTATGGCCAGGTGTGGTGAGCACTGCATGTTTCGTTCTGCTTTGCCTACAGGTGCATTCGCCTAGTTGTGGCTGTGAGCATCCTACTGCTAACACTCTCGTGAACACAGTGTACTTGGTGTTGTTTAGACTTGTTAGCTTGTGTTTCACATAATGTTCCCATCACTATGTCAAGTGGAGGAAGGCCACAACCAGTGCCTGGCATGGTTAGGGGGAACACCTGAGGGAAGAGGTGTTGGATAAACCCTGCTTGAATTGCAGTTTTAATGCTTCTTCATGCACTGAGGATTACTTGGCAAGTGGAGTGCAGTCCAGAGCTGCCCCCATCGGGTTTACCTCCTTGTGGCATCAGATGCCATGCCTCCTGGTCTGGTGGACCCCCAAGAAGTCACCTAAGGTTGGCAACTTTGCTAACAAAGTGGATGCTCTGTCGGCCGAGTTCGTGCGGAATAAAGCTCTCTTGCAGAACCTCCAACCAGAGAGTGGGAGGCCAGCCAGGGGGAGTAGTCCTGCGACTGAGCTCCCTCTCATCCAGAGGAGGACGCACTGTCCTGGCTCGATTAGGGTTGGATGAAGCCGCGGTTACATATGTGCCTGTAAAAGGATTTTTCAGGCAGGCTCCTCAGTCCTCCATTGTTATCGTGCCTGCCTCTGAGCCTTACTTTGCAGAGCTCCATAGGTGCTGGTCAGACCACAGGGCTCAGCCCCCTAGTGACAGCAGAGCCATGGCGGCAATGCATGATGCAGGTAGCTATGGCTTTGAGCGGTTAGCTCCTGTTGAGCCTTCTATTGCTTCACTCATTGTCTCCCCAGATGAGGCACTAAGGACAGATGCGAGCTACCCCCAGCCAAAGTAGCCTACTGGGTTACAAATGACCTCCTGACTAGGAGTTATAACATTGCTGCCTGTATGGGCTGCCTTGGCAATACCCTTTCACACCTGATCCTGCCTTTTTGAACAAGGAGCTGGACAGGTTGATGTCACCAGGTCTGGTTGTCTTAGTCCCTCCTGTTGGAGGTGTGTTTTCTTCCAGTTGTGCCAGGCCAGATGTTTGGGCCAGCTGCTCAGCAGGCCCTTGAACACAGGGCACAGGGTGACCGGGCTAGGTAGCAGTGTGCAAGCCTGCAATGGTCACCCTTGCCCCCGTCCAGGCAGGGGGACTATGCAGCACCCATTACCAATTACTCCCAGCCACCTACTCACTCAGGTAGGCAATTGAGAAATAAAGACGCTTATCCAGGCTATTTAAAATGGCAGTCGTGCTGTTTTTGTGTAATGCACAACAGTTGCCACAAGAGGCCAGTCATTCAGCAGCTGAGATGAAAAACATGGTGTCTTGCAGGACTTTAAAAAGTAAAATGACTCCTATTTAAGGTTTATTCTTGATGATAAAGGTGAGCAAACCAACAGGGACCAAGCCTAGTTTGGTAGATTTTTGTCATTTTATTTGGCAAGTTAAATGGACTGAACGCTGAGGGCTGCTGCAGAGAGAGAGAGAGAGAGAGCATGAAGCCAGCAGTATATTTTTGCATCATACTCAATGACTTACGATTAATCTTGAGGTTTGTTTAGTTTCTGTCCTGTTTGAATGAAGTGTGGTTTCAGGGATTTTTAGTGATTTGAGTTTACAACACAATTAAGCTAGTCTCAGTTCACTGGAAGAGAGAAACTTGAATATAGAAGTTGTATGGTTGTATTTGCTGTTTAAGAATATAAAGCACATCTGAGCACTAATCAAGCTGCAGTCTGCAGGTCTAAAAACTGAAGCAAGTGCCAATAACTGCAGTTCCCCAAATAGTCACTTGAGGCTTGACATTCATGTTGAAATACCTCACCTGCTCGATTTATATAAAGGCTTAAAGTTAAACATAGTTAACCCACTGTGAGTGACAGGCGATTTGCTGGGAGTTAGGAAAAGCCAGGCACCGCCATGTTGATGATGGACCAGGAGGAAATGTGTTCAGAGTCACTTCTAAAGCAGATAAGGAAAAAGTTAAGAATTGCTAAAGTTAAATGTGCCTGTAAGTGAGGAAACTGGAGATACAAGAGCTGTGACTGCACCGTTTCTTCAGAGATTACATTTTTGGTTTGATATACAGGATTGCTTGCAGTGTATGTTGGAGCGCTGAGATACATGGACACCAACTGTGAATCACTTTACTTTCACATTTACCTTCCTGTGCTGCAGATGTCTTACAAAGAACATAGTTTCACATTTCCTATCTCACAATTCGAATGATTTGAATCAGTGACAGAGGGAGGACTCAAAATAATAGAAAAAAAGTAACTCAGCTTTCCATACACCGCTGCATAAGGAAATCGTTTCCAGGAGGTCGAATTGTATACACGTATATATACAGCCCATCCCTACGGACATCCTCTCCTCTTGGAAACATTTTACTTTCACTTGTTTTGTTGTCGTGACATAATTGGTTGACAGTTAAAAACGTTTCAGAACCCCTCTCTACCTTGTAGGGCAGCCTATAACACTGAATTGGCAATTGGAAAACTGCTTGGCATTTTTTAAGGGCACCCGTTGGTGCAAAACATCAATATCTTTCCTCCATTTTAAGAGTTGCACTTTCCTGCAGTTTTAGAGGGTGCGGTTTCAGAACTTTCACAAAAAATGGGGTCTAAAAGTTGCTAGGACTGCAGCCCTGAAACTGCAGCCTCCGGAACTACTGGAACATATAACTATCCACTAGTGCACTGCATCATGTTTTCTCCATTGTACCCTGCACCCTTGAGGGCAAGAAGTTGACCCACTATCTATCCAGTACATTAGTTAGCATGCCAAGTGGCTGTAACCTTAAAACAGGAAGAGAGAAAATGTATGCACTTGATTGGAATTTTCAAAAATCACTGCCTCTCTTCCCAATTAGTTTGCATGGCTGAGAGTCTTCCCTTTTTGCTAAGGAAGAAAAATGTGTCTCTGCGTCATGAAAGAGACGACAGGACACAGACAGCAGACTGACACTGGAATAAGGCAGGAGGATGTGTTTTTACGTTTGCCAGTGACCAAGAGTCTTTCCCCAACTCTTCAATGAGAGTGACTTCATTTTCCAGTGAATATATTTTATAATCAGTGTGTATACAGAATGAACAAATGCAGGCCTTAATGACACTTGGTTACAGGTTTGTCATGTGATAGCTCAATCACCAGTCATCTAGCTTTAGCCTCCGGCTTTCACACCAGCAGCGCCAATGTCTCGCTGGAGCTGTGTAATTGTGGAAGCAATTAGGAGCGAGTGTGCCAATCAGGCCTGCAGTGTGAAACTAGCTGAGTATATTTTATAACCTCATATACTGAACACACAGGAAGAGAAGAAGAAGAAGACACAACATAAACATAAGAAGCATGGATAATCAGAGGTTGCTGCAGACTTATTGGCAGACAGCATGTGGTTTTTAGCATAAATACTGTTTATCTTAATTTGCGTTTAATTCCAAATTAAAATCTGTGAGGCCCATATTTTGGTGTTAATCATTAGTTGATGATTGACTTTACAAAGCCATGACTTTTTTATATACAGTATTTATGTCAAAAAGTAATTTTGCATTTCAGTCCTGTTATCGCCGTTAGTTAAATGACAAGGAGTGCTTTTCTAGTTGAACAGTATGTTTGATGAGTTTTATGTATTGCCTAATGACTTGTAGCACTGTATTGCATATTTTACAAGTTTAATTGACTTAAATCTGCACGCTCATTAAAATGAGCTAATTTTACTCTTAAGGAAAGTGAGGAAAAGGTTGCTAAATGCATGGCGCCCCACACGCCTTTCTTGTTGGAGAACGATCAGACAGAGTGCGATTTGAAGTTACGTCTTTTTCTATAGTTGCTGGGCAACAACCAAATTACCCTATTAAGCCAAACCGGTTATTTTAGGATGAGAAGCGGACACGTTTGCCTCAAAATTCATTAGATCGTACAATTGGGAAAAAACGCATGATGTGGAGCGATTTTCCCTTCTATGTGTGGCCCTATATGTTAGCAGGTAATACACTACTATAGTACCACCCTTCAACCCACAGAGGCCAGTGTGTTTTTACCCATTTGAAAATATATTATGGAGTTCAATTTTAAGCTACAAATAATAGAATATTAATATGTTTGTAACATTTAGAGACAAATCTGTTAATCCCAGTAAATGTGGGTGTGGTCTTTATGTTGCATTCAGCCTTTTCATCTCAGAGAATTTGGTTTGAATACAGGGTGGGCTTGATGAGTTGTTTTGCATTGCATCTGGTTTTTGATTACAGCGAAGGAGAGTGCAGTTAAATTTTTGAGGTATTTGCTCCTTTTTTTAATCAGATATCCAGATTTTCATCAATATTTAGTGTGGCAAGGCAAAAAGCAAAGAAAATGCTTTGGCATGCAAAATTCTTGAAACACTTGATTACGTTGAAGGAAGCTTTCCAACACCCTCAGGACATTTTCCAAAGTACAAGCAATATAAAAAGCAAATTCCAGCACATGGAGGCTGCAGCAGTGCTCTTATTATGTTTGTTTAAACCATTTCTTTTTTGTTGTTGCCATTTTTGGATCTTCTTCCTGTGTGATCCCTTTGGTAATTATGGCAGCAGATTCATTGATTTTCCGTGCTGCATTTTCTTTGTTTGTAATTCCCATTTTTGTCAGAGCGAGACAAATCAATTTATGATTTAGTCTTTTTATGTCAGCATACACAACCTTTTAGAGAACATGACTTCACCAGCCCTTTGAAACACACTGTCTTTATTTGTGTGGAAAATACATTTTTCAGTGGCATCTATATCTGTATTGCTATTAGCAGATGAAACCACCAGCAGTACATGATTCATTTTTTGTCTCTTGATTTTTTTGAGCCATTCATGTTTTGCCAGTGCTCAGGATGATACTAAGTTAATACGTTTTAAGTTTAAGTTTAATTCTCTGTACTAACAGATACATACATTAACACATCTTCGGTTATGTTCACACCTGTATGAACCAAATCTGAAAATAATTGTCGTTACCTTTTCAGTCAAACCAAGAACTTTAAATAAGACCTCAAATGGACACAAAGATAACTAATTAATTGTGGAAAGTTTTAGTTTTAGTGACCTGTTATCCTGTGCTAAGGGACAATTCAAACTGAATTTGACCGGCTCCTGATGCACTTTGTCTGTGCTGACAGGATTTATTTATCTTCTTCAGTGTTCTGACCAACTAAGACTTACTAAATGACAAAAAGCAGGATAAGAGAATTAATCTCAAATGGTATCACGAGGATACGCTGACCAGCATTATATTGCTGGCTGTGTGGGGAAACATTTGTTTCTATGTTATTTTTTTATTTGGTATGTAGTCAAACATTTGTAAGGTAGAGTGGAAAAAATTTGGGCTTCTGTATTTAAATAAAAGAACTAAAAAATGGCCTGCGCTTAATTAATCCAAAACGTTTCCCTGACCCCCAAAAGAAAAAAAAAAGTTTATAATTGGACAAATCCATCAGAATCTATTTGGAGTGCAAGAACTTTGCGAAACATGTGACTTTAGTTTTTCTGGCAGCCCTACATTGGTGGTCAAAAAGTGCTTTTACACTATTTAGTAGATTTGCTTGTTAGTGAGTCCTGGAGAAATATAGCAGGTGTATTTTACACTCCTATTGCACCCAATGCAAATTTGCACACATTCATTAATTATCCATAACCGCTGCCAATCCCAGCTGACATTAGGTGAGATGGGTTACACCCTGGACAGGTTGCCAGACTTTCACAGGGCAAACACACAGAGACAAACTACCACTCATGAACCTATAAGAACTAGAGTTTGTCTTTCTTACCTGCAGAGGGGAACAAAATGCCTCCTGATCTTCAATGACATCAGGAAAGTGCCATAACGAGGTTTGATCTCTTGGTGATCCTTTGCCTGATTAGTGTGATTTTTCAATGCATAATGTTTAGAGTGTCATTTATTTTGCTAATCCCTGTGTCTTATGGGATAAATCTGCCATCAGGATAATTATAAAACACACAAGCTATTCATTTGGCAAACCTGCTCCATTAAACAATTTATTGAGGCATCCAGATCATACGTGCACAGGGAGCAGATTAGTGAACGCTTGTGTTTCACACATTGCATCATGCTCGCCTTCAAAGTGTCGAGGTCTGGCTTGGAAATCCTAATAGCTGTTGTGGGCAATCTGACAGGAATAAGGTGGATTTGTTAATTTTCTAAATTCTTTTAGAAGTTTACAGATTGATTATGGCAGACAAAGCTTTCATCTGACAGCAGTGTGGGTGTGACAGGGTGCCAAGTCGCCATACAACAAGCTTTGAGTCATTGCAATGGCCGAATAATCAGGTGGATAAGAAGTGTGGGAAGCAGAAGCAGCCTACATTCACCTTTGTGGTGACCATAACCAACTGTTACATAATTGTCTTCCTCTCCCACTGAAACGTTGTGCACTTCCAGAGTAGGAACTGATTGGCAGGACATGGAGGTTACCAATAACCAGGTGGATTAAGTGGGCAGTTTCCATTCAATCTTATTAACAGCTTCTTTATGTCGGATTCAAGTTTGAAATGACCACGTAGGAAAAGCACTTTGTGTTTGGTAGTTATGTGATTTATAGTCGACACGCAGTTTGAGCCATTGCCTCAAAACTCCTCTGGGCATTTATTTATTCAGAAGCTACTTCACTGGCCTGTTTATTAAGTAATTAATTAGAGCACTGCAGAAACTGGTGACTGAGGTTATCATTGTTTTCCTTGTTTGAGGCGACACATCCTCACACAGCAAAATAAATGATGTGCCGTGGAGAATCGTCTGCTGTGAAAGGCCAAAGGAAAGCGATAAAAGAGAACAACAATGTGCAGAGTCATTCTCCACATTTTAATACTCCTCCTTTTAAAGAACATTTTAAACTTTCATATTTCACTTATTTCATGGATGACATCTCAGGCAGTAATAATTACTTTTCTTTTTCCAGATGAGGGGGTGAAGATTAAAACCTCCAGCATTTTTATCGCCCCACTTCTTTTTGAAGAGCACAAGGTTAACTACACTTAGTCTTATCCAACTATCAAGGGTTCAGGCCGGGGGCAGCTTTGAGGGTTGGAAAGAGGAAAAAGAAAAGTGCAGAGACATAACATAATAAATATTCTATCGCTATAATCACTGAGCATAGGAGTGTTTTAGAGGTATTCACCATGTATTTCTCTGCAGTTGCATTATTAAAAAACAACAGAAAAGTTGAGAAAAAGGGCTTTAAAGTGTTAAGGTTAAGAGCTTTTAGCAGGACAAGCTTGGATTAGATTCAGGTATTTCCTTGTCTGTATCTGTAACAAACTCAGAGGCTATTCAAAGAAGCATTGCACGACTTTTGTGGCCACTAAACCTGCGCAAATAATACAAAAAGAAACCATGTAATACACCCGCAAAAGGTGAAATGAACCCCCAACAGCAATTCCAAGCAAAAAGTGTCTGTGTGCTTCTTATATATTATTATGATAATATAGAAGTGATATATAATATTGCTTTTATTTACTTTCTGCCACAAATCCAGGCTGTGGTGGTAACAAGGTAAGTAGAATGTCCTTCACTCGTGTCACGTCCTCCAGCTTTTCCTGCGGGAATCCTGAGGCGTGTCAAAGTGGAAGGGATACGTAATCCCCGCGCTGTGTGCTGGGTCTGCCCTGGGGTCTCTCTGCTGGGCATGCCTGGAATACCTCAACAGGAATACATCAGATTCCCAAACTATCTCAACTGGCTTCTTTCAACGTGAAGGGAGCAGACCTCCCTCCGATGTCTGGGCTCATCCCCTACCGAGCGATGTTTCCGTGGGAAGAAAACTTATTTCAGCCTCTCAAATTTAAAAAATCTCATTATTTCAGTCGCTACCCGCACCTCATGGCTGTAGGTGAGAGGTATAATGAATCCAGTGCTTCTTCTTCACCCAGCTTCACCATGACTGTCTAGCACTATTCAAACTGCCCTACTAATCTGCCTGTCACCATCAGCACTCTCCAATGACCAATAACCAGTTACAGAATGCTTATTAACGGGGGCAGTGTCTGGGGGTGTTTGATTTATTCATCTTTCTTGTCCCTGAATAGAGGGACACACAATGTATCCCTCCTCTATAATGCACAGTCCCTGCCCTATCATCAAGTATTAATGTTTTTTATTTAATATATACCATGCATAATGTTGAATATGGGAAAGTTTACTCTTTCATGGCAAAAGTAGTGGAATACTCAACTTGCCAAAAAACATGTTCCTTCTCTATAATGCACAGATGTTATGTAATGATCTTCTTCTTCTGAGTTCTTCTTCAGAACATGCCTATATCCTTGGTGAATATGAAGAAGTTTGACCTTTTTTTAGCCATAGTTATAGTGGGATACACACATAGACTAAAGTTATTGTGGACAAAGTCAGCATGACATCATCCATTGGTCTGTGGGCAGATCAGGAGCGGGAATGAAGTGGGAGTGTTTGCAAGCTAGTTTGGTTTGCAACGGACAATCATTGTTCAAAATTAACAGCCAACTAGTGAGTGTCTTTTAGTCCAAGCAAACACAGAAAAAGATATTAATAAGTGACCAAAATGCTCCAGTTAACTTTGATGAAGCGAAACAGACTTAAAAAGAAAACACACAGTAATCTGTGGTAGCATAAGCTAGCCACGCCCTAAAGAAAAGACAACGAAGTATACCCTGCTTTATCATCTCTTTTATGCTAAATGGGAAGATCATTTAAAAAAAGAATATTATGCTGTATTGGAGAAGACTTTAATCTAGCGAGTGAGACCTTAAAGTCATTGTGAGAATAGTTACAGTAGGAGGTAGGGCTTTTACCTAATGACTTGCATATAAATTCAGTTCTTTTTGCAACCAGAGGTGTCACCCCTGCTGGCCTTTAGACAGAATGCTGCTTTAAGACCCCTCTGTATTGCCTTTGCTGTTCAGGCCCAGAGGCTGCTGCTTGGATACACATGATGCTATGACCTTTTAAGATTAGATGTTAATTTAAATGTGCAAAAATAAAGGGAAGTTAAATAAATTGCATTATAACACACTGATATTAATTTCCTCATATTTGAACTCTCATAAAACATTTTTTGCCAGCAGTCAACTTTGGATTTCTTTTCGTCAGACAGCAAAATAATTTGTTGAAAAAGAATATTTTCGAGCCTTTTTGGTATTGCTAGTGTATGTCTTCACCACTTCCAATAAAAAGCAGTGCACAGCTGCTTCCCTGTAAGA
The DNA here is from genome assembly GCA_903364295.1 of Serranus cabrilla. NCBI lineage: Eukaryota > Metazoa > Chordata > Actinopteri > Perciformes > Serranidae > Serranus > Serranus cabrilla. The sequence continues at coordinate 17,620 of CAFUXE010001119.1, forward strand.
GCTCAGGACTGTCTCTCTACTGTAAAATGAATTAACTGTCTATAATAGAGTTAGATTTAATAAAAAAAATTGTACAAGAAGTGTTTCAAGTAAGATAGTTATTATAGATTTTGTAGGTGCTGCAAAGCTGCTCATTGACCTTAAAGAAATAGAGTTGGCATTGACTTCCACTGTATAGTTTCAGTTTGACAGAGGAGAGCAGTGAAGTGAGGCACCAGAGCTCATTTCTCTCTGGACTGTTGACATCATTCCTGCTCTGGTAGGTAATCAGATCACAGGAGATCACATCCGTTTGATACACAAACATGTGCACACAAAAAAGGGGAAAAAATGTGTCTATTATTTTGAATGTTGAAGCCAAAAATCGATGATGGCAAAGACAAAACTGTGCTGTCGGTTCTGTTCAGTCTGGCACGTTTCTGAATCCTCCACCTGCAGCCTCTGACACATTTTTAATAAGACAGTCATCTCTTCCTTTCCTGCATGTCCGCTGATCAGCAGTCAGTTAATTTCCTGTTGGATGTGGAGTAAACAAAGGATACACTAATGCACACACACCCAAGTACACAACTGCACTCACACACACCCCCACAGGCACATAAATGCACACTGGAAATGAGTCCAGAAAAAGGCTTTCAGTGACAACATCAAAACACTGATTACAGAGATGATTTTTGGAAAAGTCACATATTATTCACGTGCACTGCTGGATTCTGTTGCATATCTTCTGAAAACCACACAGACTGTTGAGTAAAGGTGAAACATCTTGCAGAATATTTATCTTTTAGATTGAAGGATTACTAAAAACACCTGCTAATACAGTATGCATGTCTGCATCAATTTTTCACCGCACATTTTCATTCCCAGTCTAGCTCACAGTCTGCATGTGGGTTTATACAGCTGTTCAAACACCAGAAGTAGAATTTTCAAAAGTGAAATTAAAATGTATTTTTCCTTGGAAATCTCCCTGCATATTTGCCCCCTACATAAGTGTGAAAATATGAGCATTAGCAATGTTATCTAGGGATGGGTCGTGATTTTCTCATTTTCAATTCTGTGTAACACATTCAGTTTGGAAGAATGGAAAGAACGGGTGAAACATCAGCTTCTTCAACCTTGTAGTCACACCATATACATGGTCCAAATTAGCTTTTGTTGTATATTTGTAGCAGTTTGTTTTCAACTGAAACCACATACAACAAAACTGTAAAGCTTAAATGAGCTGAATTGATCATGTTCGTGTAAATATTAGATTGTATTTTATGTAACTGCCATTTGTGCATTTTCAGCCAACCTTTAAGCAGTTTGATGACATGTTAGTGTATCTCCAATAATGTGAATTAATGTGAACGCAGCACATACTTTGACAACAATAAGTACTACGAAGTGTTAAAATCTGCATGTTGAGAAGGGGAAAAACAATTTGTGTCAACATTCATAGGCCCAGGTTTGAGCACACCATCTACTTGTAGCACTATCTCACAGAACAAACACAGAGGCTTGAAAGAAAAACTCAAATATGCATTATGCAATACACAAAGTTAGGAGCATTAGATTTCAGTTTGACTTAAGTGTCGCAATGCATGTGTGTAGTAGACCATATGTGACAGCCAGCTATGCAGGTATTTATGAATCAATGAGGAGAAAGAACAGAAAGACTGTGAACTGAAGTGTTGTTGATACTCAACCATATAGCTCATAAATAATAAGGCATCTAGCTGAGTTGAGTCTCTCATCCACAGCAACAAACAATAAGTGAGTGGACGGGGCTTCAGTGCTCAGGATGGGAGGTCTCTGTCTTAGCCCGCAGTGTCAACACAATGCAGAACCATTAAGGAGTTTTATAGTGTCCCCCACAAGTCATTAATCCCTGAGGAGGTGGGTTTAACAAGCTGGATGTGGTGGAAAGTATACGATTATCTTTAAGTACTGTCAGTGTGCTCAAGTTAATTAATGTGGTTCTTACACTTCATTTACATATTTCACTTCTGTGACTCCCAAACATAGTGCTATAGTCCTCTAGAGCAGCCCTGTCACCTTTAAGTATTAAATTATGTATGGATATAATGTTGCTATATTTTTTTTTATCAACACAGTGAGGAAACGTTATAATTCACTTATTGACAAAACATTCAATGGCAATATTGTTTTTTCTTAGTATAATAGCCTGATGAATATGATAAGAATATTAAAACTATAATCCAATGTCATTGCAGATCCAGCCACTCCCTCATACACTGCAGTGACCTCTTTCTCATTGTTCTGCTTCCTGACCTTCCCCACCTGCTCCTCTTTTCACCCAGTTACTCCAGCAGCATTCTGTCCCAGCGTCTATTTACTCTCTGCCAGATTCTCGAGTTTGCATCTGCCTTTTCTTTCCAAAACGGTTTCTCTGCCTGCCTGCCTGAACCCCTGCCTGGCTATGATGGCCTTTGGACTGATTTCCTGTCCTTGACCCGTACCTGTTTTGGGTTGAAGCTACAAAATAACAATGTCTCACATTTTTTATTTTGTGCCTGTTTTGTGCCTCCTCAATCGTTACATTAGTTGTATGATATATAAACATGCTCAGAAAGTACTTTGCAGTTGTCTGGGGGTGAAGGGAACCGTTATGGACTAGAAAAAACACTTGTCTTTAAGAGGAATACAAACACCCGAATATGATTAGTGTAGAGAAAAAGAAAAAAAAAAGTAAATACTTGAAACATCCAGCTTTTGTCACTGCATAAAAATATGGAGGCAAACTTGATAAAACCAAAGTAAAGACACTAATCCTAATCATCAACATTCTGTATCATTGCGTCTTAGTATAACAAAGTATTGTAACATGCCCAAGGTTATATACATAGATTACATAAAAAAACATTTGGGTACCACATATATACTTTATAATATGGAATAATTCTATCCACATGTGTGAAAATAAAAACATACTGCATACCAGGAATCCTTCAGCAAAACACAAGTCGGATTTTTAAAACCAACAAAATATTGCTGTTGAGTTGACCCTGACTCAAGTGTTAGTTTGTTCAGTTGCCTGAGGACACGCATGTTTTCATCTACACAGTAGGAGGCTTTACTTTCTGCTTTTGGTTGTTAAATAAAATATAGCTCAGACAGGAAATGGACCAAGGTTTTATTCTTGGCTTAAAGGGATGGAAATGTTGAGCGTGTGCTACACCGGTGCAGTCGGTCCATTACTGTACATGGCAGAGATCTGACTACAAAATGACTTATATATATGAGATTTTGGATCAATGAAGCTGTAATACATTTCAGTCATACAGTTGAATTTGTGTCCTCGGGTAGGTGATGTGGTGTGCTCTAGATCTGTACAGTTCCAACTATAACTTCAGCTACTTTAATGATTTTTCAATGAAGCTACTTTGAGGCTTTTTAAACTGTGCTAAATGTGATGTGATGCATGCAGACATCCGGTACAGTATATACAGTACACAGCACTCATTCTCATCCCTTAACTTTGCCATTTGGATTGTGCTTATATCAAGTTTGCTTGTTGTTTCAAAGTTCATAAATATTTCATGAAGTGAAGTGGGAAAAAAGCATGAGGTGCAGAAACTATGAAAAAGACAGAATACCGTTGGAGCACAGCTTTTCCTGCTGCAGCAACAATCCATTACACCACTTTTTGTTTTGCCTTTTTAGTCTACAGACAAATAGGGAATCTAAATATCTATGAATATAAGCTTGGAGTCACATTACTGTGTTGATGCTTCATCTGCTCTTGTCTTTAGTCAGCCTGTGGTGGAAGAAGTATTCAAATAATTTACTGATATTCAGTATTGGAGTGCCTCCAAGTTTCCTTTTGTATCAACACTACAAGTAACAGGAACAATTCCCATTGGTCTGGTATAGGACCTCGTGTTTGTGTTAATCACCCTTCCTTCGGTTATTATTTAAGGTGATTACTCATTTACATGGGAACAGTAAAGTAGACTTCCATGGACAGGGACAGCAGATTTTAACAGCTGGAGAGAGAGAAGCACACAAGACTTAAAACACACAAGAATTGACCAGGTTGACAGTTATACATCAGGGCCCGTATTCCTAAAGATTCTGAGAATCCTCTCAGAGAGCTCCTAGTATAGTTATATTTATTTGCTTATATTAATTGCCATGCTTGTAATTTTTGCACTGTCAACTCCTAAGCTGCATTAAAAGTCCTCGTCCCTGCTCTTAGGAGCTCTCTCAAATTGAACTACTCTGTCTCTGGTCACATCTCTAGCTTTCTTTAAGAGAAGCAAAATTTGCGAATATATCAGACGGCTGAGATAATTTAGGGATATCCCCACAGTTTTGGTTTTGAAATTAATTCCACGTTGTATGTACAGTCTCTTATGTACAGGCAAAAAGATCTGTTGGCATTGATGAGAAATGTAATTATGATAGACCAGGGCTGCCAACCCTGGTCCTCGAGGGCCCCTATCCTGCATGTTTCAGATGTTTCCCTCTTCCAACACACCTGATTCAAATGATCAGCTCATCACCAAGCTCTGCAGAAGCCTGATAACGACCCTGATCATTAGAATCAGGTGTGTTGGAAGAGGGAAACATCTAAAACATGCAGGATAGGGGCCCTGGAGGACCAGGGTTGGGCATCCCTGTGATAGACCAATGTAGTCTGGGGGGACATTTGTTGTCCTTTAAACCTATTTGGCTATGTGGTTTTGTTTTAGGGGTATGCAATTTTTAGGTGACCAGGTTGACACACAGCTATAGCTGGCTCCCATACAAGCAAAACTCCATTATTGCACTGAAATGTAACTACAGAAGCATCATCACCAAAATGTACTGAGTGTATCAGCAATACATTTTATTCAGTAAACATAGAATTTATGCAGAATGAATCGTGCTTTAAAAATATATATCTAAAGATGCATGTGGAGTAAAAAGTTCAGTATTTTCTATTGAAATAGGGAGTGGACTTCATGAAAGCACAATACAAAGTGTTATTTTTAGTTCAATTGTGATTTATTATCTTCTTTCTGTCATGATTTAAGTCACTGAACAACATGACAAATCTGAGAATTTATATTTTTGCAGTCAGTTAGTGAGTGAGGAACGGTGGAGACCTTCGTTTCTTCTTCTCTCAAGTGTCATAAATTTCACACCACTGCTGATTGCTCTGGTCACGGCCCACAAAACTTGGTGACACATTGAGACGTAGTCATTCAGTGAATCAGTCACACTGTCTTACAAGCAGTTATGATCTTCTGTCTTGCATGACAAACCTGCCACAGAAAATAACTAAAGTCCACTGTAGGCCTGGACTTCATTCCTCAGACTCAAATTCAAACTGCTCCTCTGGCTATCTTGGATTTTCTCATAATTACTAGAAGGTGGTGTAATATTTTTCGAAGCCGAAGATTTCAAGATTTATAGTATCTTACAGGGCTCGATCGAAAGCTATGTGTCTACAAATCCCACCAGGGAAATGCAGGATTAAGCTAAAAGGTTACTATTTTATACACACTGACGCTTTAAAAAGATGAGTACATTTTAAAAGGGATTGAACTGGCTGATGAGAGGATTAAACCTGTGACCTTCCATTTACTGGAGGGTTATATGAGACACTGCTAGCATTTCACGTACATTCATGAATATTAAAGATGTTACAGAAGCTTATTATATGTGAAATATCTCAGGACTATATCTGCATAACTGAATAATAAAAGTAGAAGCTGTGCTAAA
>CAFUXE010001119.1:23431-43122 GCA_903364295.1 Serranus cabrilla
GATTGACATAATATCCCCATCCAACAAATTTAACTGATTTATTGTCATTGATTTATTGTTGAAGTAATTTATAAAGAAATAAGAAAAATAGTATACAGCTCTACTAGCAAATCCACCATATTATCCAATAGGTGTTGCATTGAATTAGGATCCAAAATGTTTCGTTATCTTTAGTAGCCTTTGTGAAATAATTGGCCATAGTGTGGCTAATAGAAAACGTTCAGGTCTGGTGATCCCAGTTATTAAAATCAACAGGTTTATTTAAGGTACACATATACATATTCATTAAATCCAGCATTTCAGGTTAGCAGGCATATTAACTTTGCCCAACATGCAAAGTAGCACTAAACACAGGGTATTGTCAAGTATGGTCAAAGTATTGGACTATTTGAATTTTGATTTGCTTTTGTTTGTGCCAAAGATCACATGAGGGTCCAAAGCTTTTAAAATAGGAAGCTTCTTCAGCCCCATTTCTATGGTCTCTCACTCAGTTTCGTCAGCTAATCCATGTTTTCCTGCAGAGCTTCATTATTTTATAAATACATTTTTGACAAATTGACAGTTGCTGATGCCTTGAAAGTAAGACTTTATCATGAGCGTTATTGCGAGAAGCTAGTGAATGATTAAACACTGGGTTTATTATGCTGATAGTGAATCATTATCGTTGTTTTGGTGAGGACTTGTATAGGCCTATGCATTTCAGTTTCCAGTGTGGCTTGAAATTCTTAACTTTCGGTTAGTGTGCATTTCCTGCTTTTCTCTGTTTTGGAAACCTTTAGAAATTTAGACTGTTGTTTGGCCAAGGACGCTTTGGGTTATGGGCAAAGGTGAGCAGGATTTTTCACTGTTAACTGGCTTTTCGTAGACTAAACAATTAATTGAACACTAATAGACATCTTAATGAATAATGAAAATCATCATTAGTTGAAGCCCAGGGTTACAATACTCCAACACAAAGAATAACTACTGCAACAAAGGGTATAAACAACCAGGGGTGAATAAACAGACTGGTTTGCTGTAAATGATTAAAGTAGTCCATTTGGACTGCGGTGGTGTTTGTCTATCAAGCGCGGTTTCTCCTTCTCATTTCTGTCCCTGTGCTCATTTTTCAGTGGCCTATCCTGGTGGTGTTCGAGCAGAGCTCATTTGTCAGCGAGCAGCTCACTCTGTTAAAGATGCGTGTCGTTAGCCGGGGACGACAGGGCCTTGTTTCACAGCTGAATAAGCTTCTCAGCATGGGATCCAACCCTTGATTAAAAAGTAAAAAGAAAACACCCTGTGGAAATCTTACAAATGATGAATAGCTGTGCTCAGAGGGAGTTAATAGCATTTGAGGTGAAGCGGTGCCAAGAAAAGAGGGACTGCATGAATGTGTTGGATGGCTAGCGCAAAAGAACAACACCTAAACACAAGCACTCACTAACACACATTTACATGCATCAACGCATGCACACAAAGGCACACACTTTATATTACGCACATGTAGAGGACAAACATGGGTTTTATATGTGATAAATCGAGCCCTTTGTTTCTCCTCCTTTCCTGGCAGAAATTGAGCAATAATCTACTGTTGATGCAAATATTTTCCTCCCACAATTTGATTTGGACTACACTGCTCTTGGAAAACGTTCCACACATTCCTACTGGATCAGAGGGATGAAAAAGCTTTTTCTTATAGGGATCGGCTTAAATCTCCTCCGCGCTTCCAACTTGGCTAAGCTGCATTGAAAGTGGTGAGCGTTGGCCTTCACAATGAGGCTCCGTCTCTTCCTACATCTTCATAAGGAGGTCTGGTGTTGTGTGAGTTCTCCTGTGACAATGTTCAGTCACATAACACTTTGTAAAAGAGGCATGTTATAGAGATGGTGTGCTGTCATGAAAACACCCAGCACGCCCTGCATTGATGACATATTTTCCTGTTATGTCTTTTGGGGACGCATTGATGTTGACGTTACAAAGACGTGGTCGAATGCATCGCAGAACACCTTGGCAGGTGGTTTGGGGAATCCATTCACAAGGATCTTTGTGGTCTTTTAAACTTGTATGTAGCGCTTTCCACCTGTGAGCCAGATGCCAGATAAAACCAGGAACAAATAACTTCACTTGCTGTGTTCTGTCCACACACCTGTGGCTTTGCTGTTATTCTACACACACGCACAGTACGTATTCTGAACACTGTTTCCTATTGATTTTTTTCCTATGTAGTTGTATTGTATGAACAACAATGACACCTGCTCTGGTATGTCACCAAATGGTTATCATCTCCCCTGACTGCTTTAATCAATACATTGAATGGAAATATGAATGTGTGGTTTGCAAGCTGATGTCAGAAAATGTGTGAGTTGAAATATTGATGGAGGTGTTAAGAAAGAACATGAGAATATCCGTCCATTCATCAATTTTCAAGGTTACAGAGGACTGAAGCTTCTCCCATCGAGGCAGGCAGGGATATAATTTAAGTAATTACTGATGTGATTATATCTGCATAAAATAAATGAAAGGAGTTACTAAGTCATAATATTTGAAATAACAAGATAAATGTTCCTGTCAGGTAACGCTTATCACTTGAAGTTATGCAAGTGACACATATTTCCATTAGGTGCCAAAAAAATTATTTGTTTTAAATCTTCTAATTTAGGTTTGTAATAACATCCATTCATTCATTTTCATACGCTAATCCATGGGGTGGGGTCTTGACTGAAGCAAGCTAAACAAAGTCCTCCAGACTCTCCTCTGTCAGCTCTACCTGAGAAACATGAAGTATTTAGTCTCTCCAGTGTACTTACATACTTAACTTCAATACATTTATGTTGCATTCACACTACCAGTGACAAAGTCATTTTCAACTGGAGACAATGACATAAAGCTACTAACTGCTGTCTAATCCCTGTTGCTACATGAGCACCGTGATGTGCTACAAATCAGCTTTTCACATAGGTTATGGAAGTCTCTGTTAAACAAAACACAAAGCTTAAAAATTTTTTTCACACTACATGCCTAATTTAAAATGTTGCCAAAATTAAACTATTTGGAATAACTAGATACTGTTAAAACATGAAATTATGTGCTCTTCAACGCAACGATTTTGCTGAGACAAAAGGTCACATGACAAATATTCACTGAAAACTGCATCAACGAACACATAAAAAACGCTTTAACTGTGGCTTGACATCAATGTAGTTGGCCACACTTGGGTGTTTTATAGCATTGTTCAAAGCAGTCTGAATGCAGAATTGCCTCAGTAGGATATAGAATCAAAATTTATTTAAGTACCAAAGGAGTAAATTTCATCAATGTCCGTGAGCCAATATGCCTGTAGCATGCTTGTACAAAGACTCGATAACGCTGGTAATTGCTTGTCTAAAATTACAAGTTGCAGAGGCTTGCAGAGAAAATACTGCAGTGATAGGGATCGCATATGTGTGCTGTTGCATTTTTGGAGGATAGAAACCACAAATCCATCTCACAATCCATTTCTGCCTCACTTGTGAAAAGGACCTCCAGATACTTGTACTCCTTTGCTTGGTGCAGTAACTCACCACCAATCCTGAGGGACCAATCCTCCATCCAGCAGAGAACCGCGGCCTCAGCCTCGAAAGTACTGACTCATTTATTACGCATTACAAATTATATTCAACTCTAAATTTAAAAGACTGATGAATGACACTGAACTAAAAAAAGGAGCTGACGCATTTCCATTTAAGTATTTCACCTTCCTGAGAGAAAAAAAAAGTTCCTTTGCTACGCCTCTGGACTCTCACTGCACCCGAGAAAACACATTTGCATGGCACATCTCTCCACATGCCACCTCTATTTCTGTTTTTGGTGGCGGGTCTTTACCTCGAAGCAGTTTTATCGTGCTGAGACAGCCCTGCGACTTGCTCCACTTGTCTGTATAATAGGGGTGTCACCCCGCAGGCAGCATACAGCTAAAGTCTATTATGGAGTATTGTTCCAATACAATTTTCTTAATCTGCAAGTGCCTGTTAGCATTTAGCCAGAATAAGATGACACACATGAATAGGCTCACAAGCACGTGTGCACAGAGAGAGAGCACACAGACGGACACACAGGCAGATAAACTGCCTGAATGAATGCAAATGAATGTATCTATTTATAGAGAAGAAAACGTGTTGCTACATGATGAAAATTCATATCCAATATGACCCAGTGCTGCCAGAGAAAGACATAAACCATATGTGTATTGTACCTGTCATTTACTTACAGTCTGACTGGAGAACAAAACCAAAAGGTAATAAGAATTCATGTGTGTGTGTGTATGTGTGTGTGGAAAAAAAACACAGCACAGAGCGACTGAGCAGCCTCTTTTCAGTGCATTCATCATCCTGAGTAGATCTGCTCCTGCATCTATTCTTTTTCATTATTTCGGGGATGCTGCTTTGTTCCTGACAATGATTTTCTCTCTTGCTGGCCCGTCTCTTTTCTCTGAATTAAAGGCTCCCTGACACTCTGTCAGTAAAAGCTGAGTTGTGCACCTGCCACAAAAAGCATTTTCCTGTTTTATCAACAAGTCAGTCAGGAACACAAAGCCACCGCCACCTCCCCCTCTCTGCCTCTCTCCTCCTCTGTGATGTGCAGGTGCTTTGGGGGGAATGTGGGAATGCTCTTGATTCAGAGCAAAATCAGGGGACCAGGCCTTTCCTAAAAGTAGCACTCTATTAGTGGGACGAGCCCACCAACTAAAGGGGGTCAGCCCTGCAGGGACATTAAAATTCTGACTCTGTGCAAAAGTGAGAAAACTTTCCAGGAAATATGGAAATCAAGGAAGTCAAATGGAAACTCCTTCCTGCTCAACCTGTCAAACCCAAAGGTGCCATTTGAAGACTTGACACAGACCAATACCAGGATGAAAAGGTTGAGCAACCATTAAAACAGTCTTCCAAACTAAACTTCTAAGCTTCAGCCAGTTTAAATGTTTTCTACAGTCAGTTCTTCTGGATTCCGTTTCTGAGATAATAGGCCCAGGGGCACAGACGCCCCCCACCCTTCCTCCATAAGGGCAAAACCCAGCCTGAAAAACAGAGACACACATTTTGTTCTCTGTGGTTGACTGAGTCTCTTTATCCCTTTTCACACTGCACTAGTTTTACCTGAGGACCTCTATTAATTTTTAATAAATGTGAAGGTTGAATGTGATCTGCCATTCCCCCACAAATTACCATATTTCAACAAACTCAGAGGTCATGTGAATATTTAGTCTTTAGCTTAGGAGGGCCGACCAAATTTTGGCCTGTTTTGTCATATTGCTGATGTTCATATTTTATTAATATTCATATATCACACATGTTTTTTCTGGCTAATTAAATTTTTGAACCAACATTACAGCACTGCAGTAGACATGCTGGCCAACCAGATGTCTCTGCCAGCTTTTAGCTGTTTAAACTGATTTCTAACACACATAACACACAACAAACAAATGTCCATACCATACAGTCAATTCAGTTAAATAAGAAGATTCTCTGACTCTTGTCTTGGGAATTTTTATACATATTTTTAACCTAAAAGTAAAAAATGTATGGTCTAGCAGCTGTCCCAGGACCTTTGTGCTGTCAACATCTCTGTGCAGAGCACTATATCACCAACACAGGCCTTATATAGATGTACTTATCCCCTGCAAATTTAAAGCATGTCTCTTTGCATCACTTTGTAGTTGTTTGCGCCTCTCTCTCTCTCTGACTTCGGAAGAACAAGCCTTGGGATCAGGTGTCCCCAGACCCCTTAGGCCCATGGCTCGTGACTGGTTGGCCATCTTAATAATTCATCCATGTGGTTCTGCTCTGCACAGTAGAAACGTGTCATTTCTTGTCATGAAAATATATAGACAGACGTGAAATTCACCTACCAGCCAGACTTAATTGTCTGTCATTACGTTCAGCCTGAGAAACATCAGCCACATTTCTATCCCTGCTGTGAGCGACAGGCCAACACAGGAAAAAGGACAGCTTAGTAATAACACATCATATTAGCCTAAAGGCTTTTTTTTTCATTGCTTTCCATTTTTTTTGAAGGGACGTAACAATTTTGACACAGATCTTAGAGATTCTTCCCCATCATCCAACTGCAATGACCACGGTCTTTCTCTCTGTGTGTGAACGATGTTTACAGGCTTCCTTTGCTGTCATTTCTGTGGTCACTTTTGAAGATGAAACTACTGTTTGATTTATGGCCGCCTGGACGCTGCTGCATCTAAACTCATCCTGCTGGATTTGACTTCTCCCAGTTCTCACCAGTTATTGAAAATGAGAGCGATAATGAGTTTGTCCTTCTTCTGGTCTGTGTCAAACTTTCATTTCACATCAATATGTAGATGTTTGATTGATGGAGATTTCTTTTTTTTTATCATCAAATTGTTGATGAGAAACTTGAATAAGTGGCTTTGCAGATAGACAGAGATCGGACTCTAAAATCACATGTTTCCAAGACACACGCTGTGTTTCATTAGTAGTTTCATTTCCCCTCCATTACGTCCCCTCAGCTCTTGGTGTAACATAACAGCATATGTTGCATGGAGGTCACTTGGAAAGTTGAAGGAAAGGGGAGAGCGGTTATTAAAATGGAACACACCTGCACTGATGTCCTTTCAGCCCAAACTATCATGGCCAGTTGAAGGCTTAGTGCTGTATGGCTTCAACTGTGTTTCAGTAACCATCTTGTCATTTAACATCAATGATGGCACTCTACACCTGTTTTTATACAAATTATGCATCTATTTTTCATGTTATCTCCTTATTGTAAAGCATTTTGTGCTGCATTCCTTATAAGAAAGGTGCTATATAAAGAGGGTTTATTAGTGTCATTATTATTACTTTTATAAATCACTAGAATTAGCTGATGACTCTTTTTAATGAGGCTTAGTTTTTAGCTTTTGTTTGAAAAATTTGTTTGTGATCTGTATCAAATAAATATTGAGTATAGACCCATTATCATTCTGCTAAATTGGGGGAAAAAAACCCATTGGTTTGACATTTTTCAGTAAAATAATGCATTTTCTTAAGATAACTCTTATAAATAATATAATAATAGAAATGTGTTCAGTTAGTTTATTAATAATCGTGTGTCTGTTTTCTTTTTTAAACAGTAAACCCAGATAAGACATCCAGTTATCTCATAACAAAGTAAGGGCTGACCGTTTTTGTTTTTTATAAGATTTTTTCATGTACACAAAATGAACAGGACACCAGCAAAGTCAATCAATAGGCAATGAGCTGAAACTCCAGGAAGTGAATGAGCATATTTCCCAGAATCTCAAAATATTATTTTAAATGAAAAGAAAAAGAAGTAAACCTTTGAGGTTTAATCCGAGCTGACCATAGCTGCTGTTCCCTGAAACTGAGACATATGGCAACTTCTAAATAATAAATCATTAATCATCTCAGTCAAAAACATATGTTAAATCAGCAATTTTTTTCAACAAACCTTTCAGGAAAATCTATGGAAAAATTACTTTTGCCGCTTTGTATTCTTTCATGACGGCATGCAAAGAAGGTCGAACTGACTTCCCTCATTGTGGCGAGTGTAGAGAACGACGTTGACATAGTGCTGTCCTTGACACAAAGTGTGTCCTTGGCAGCAGAGAAAGTGAACAGTTTCTCGCTGCTATTACCTTTTCATTTACCTGCCATGATGGTGCTGACATGGTGATTATTTGAGCGGCAGCATCAATGGCTCTTGGTTACACAGTCATCAAGAGCCACTCACTAAACAAGACTAATCTCCTCCTGATCAATATTTCTAATAAAGTGTTATGCTTGCTAGCCAACACCCTCTACTTTCACAGATACAAGCTCTCTTATACTACAGGGGGAAACTCATTCCCATTCCACTGGCTGGTAGATAGGACATCAACAAAATCCCTCCTCTATCTTCTGTCTTGGCCAGTTTCTCCACGGCTCCCCAGCTCTGTCGGTGGTGTTGGAGTTCTTTCGCTATCATCCTGTGCCATGTTATTTTGGGCCACTCTATCGTTCTTTTGCCTTCTTTGGTCCAGTGTAATGCCACTCTTGGGATTGCTTTGATGCCAATTCTGAGCACATGGCCAATCCACATCCACCTGCATCTCCTGAGTATGGAGTGTATGTAATCTCCCTGTCATCTTTTGAGAATGCTATTATTGGAGATGGTCTTTGGAGAGAATGTTTACAAGGTTGTTACACAGACATGATGTTTAGAAGGTGGATAGCTTGTAAATTTCCAGTTCTGTTGTTTTCCAGGAATCTGCATCACTGAGTAGTGTTGATGACGCACAGCTTTCTGGAGTTTGGTTTTGGTGCTATGTTGGTTAGATTTCTGGATTTATGTGTTATGAAGGGTCTGCTACAAAATAATTTCATTCGTATATGAAAACTTTCTGAAAGAATTGCGATGGGAATGCTGGATGCATTAGCTTGAAAAGTGGGATTGGGTGGACTTAATATGAATGTCATTGAAAAGTTGAATACCATATAATCTTTACAAAATGTGGAAAATTTTAACACTACGCTGCAATGGTGGTTTAAAAGGGTAACATAAAGTTGAAGTAGTAGGGAAAATTTAGAATCAACACAATTGTCTAAAATCACGTGTCATGCTGAAATATAACTGGTGATAAAAATAATATGTAATAATTATCTGAGGCATTTCCACCAATAATTTGTACAATGCAGATTTGCAGCAGATGTTTGGCCAATAACAATAAGCCCATCGAAGACCATCCACAAACTTTGTCTTACCTTCTTCCTGTCACAGTATCTCACGATCCCTCCCTCGCTCTCCTCTGCACTTCTTCTTTCCATCAGACTCTAGCCAGCAGATTTACAACCCTCCAACCATATTTCTGTATATCAGGACATCCTCGGTTGCCAAGCAGTTGAGTGAGGTTTCCCGGCGGAGCGTCTCCTCCTGATCAGCAGCTCCATATATTACCTCTTTGCCATCCTGCTGCTGGCTGCAGATTGCAGGTCCTCCTCTGTCCTGCTTTGATGCTTAATTACTCCAACCATTTGTTATCTGAACTCTCTCTATGCTCCGTGGCATTAAAGATTTTTTTACCCTGAACCTACTTTTATTTACTATTTTAAACTGTGCTTTATCTGCCAGAGGGGTTTATGTCATTAGATCCACTTCACTGTATCTGCCTCCACCTACATGGAAGCATGAGGCCAAGTTATTAGCTTTGTGTTGCACATTTGTAAAACTATCAACATCAAGTGACCTTTGCATCCAACTATGTCAGACCACAGAGGCAGAGAGTTGAAATGTTACCTCAGCAGAATCCTACTGAGGCAACACACAGCAGTGTAATCCATGCGAATAGAGGAGCCGTGTAGATCTCTGGATGTGTTATGAGATGATGTGCCTGGACCATAGGTCAGCATCTGTTCCACGTGGTAAAAGCAATCAGATAAAGCAATTTGAAATGGGAATTAGTAAAAAATATATTTTCCTTCGCACCAGCTAATTTGTTCATTTCTCAGATCAATGTGAAAGTGAAGACATGCTGAGTAGGTGGACGAGATGTATGACCTCAATTATCCACTGCATTAAAATGTGATGAGTATGTGGATAATTTTACCGCTGTGGAGTCTTGACTGTGGGAAAGTATCCATAAACTCTACAGTAATAATTCTCTGCTATGAGCTGAGTCATAGTATGAACATTGTGGCTCTGGGAAAGACGATTTTGTTGGGTCATTACTTTAGTCCAGAATGAAATATCTCTAAATACTGCATCAGTTGTCAGGGCAGTGATGTTTTCCAGAGGTTGAATCCTAATGACTTTGGTGATCCTTTTGACTTTTCCTCTAGTGCCTCCAGCAGGTTGACAGTTTTGGTTCTATTTGCCCAACATGTTGATTTGAGAAAATATCTTCAAAACGAATGATCTTATGATTGTGACAATGACGTCTTGCTGCTGATGCTGGATAAGCAATGTAAGCTGCATTGTGTTGACTTCGCTGTGCAGCTAGAGTGCCTGTGGGATGTTAGTTTTACGTCCAGAGTCAGGCTGTACTGTACTCTTCTGTGGTTTTAATGGTAGTATTTAATCTGTTTTACCGCCTGACTGTCTGGCTCTTCGGGCTGCTAAGTAATGTTAGCTGCCTCCTTCTAGTTAGAATACATAATGAGAAAATACATAGAATGTTTTTCTTATAAGGTCATTCGGTTTTATGCTTACTATTCTGCATAGTCACCATAGACTGCATACAATTTAGATATAGTCTCTGTTTCGTTTATGCTGCTCTTTAAAAGTCGATGAGTGGAATCATCCATTGGTGAAGCCTAAGTGGACCAGAAAGTCTTCCAGTCAAGATTGCATTTCTCTGCATTATATATTTATATTTTAGCAGGGCAAGCACACTAAAGTCTACAGCTGTAAATGGTGATGACACAGTAAAAAAAAAAAACACCCACAAAGCATGGTAAATAAGACGTCTGTGCTTCAAGATGGGTCAGGTGGGCTCCATTTTTCAGCCCCAGAGGTTGCTGCTTGAAGCCACCCCCCACAGACCTGCTCTTCGCCAGGGAAACCCTGCATAAATCTGACTAACAAAACCCTATAGATCTCCACATATTTGAGTGTCTCATTATGTAGATGCTCACACAACTGGGAGGATACATGGCTGGAACAATAAACCAATTGTGAACCCAGCAATACGCTGGAAACTGTTAACAGGCCAGTTGGTACTGGCAAATCCAAGCTAGCTTTTTTGTTTGTTGATTGGCTCATCCTGGTTATAGTAAACAGAATACACTGTGTTCATGTGCCAGCTCATAAACAGAATGCTTGAATGCCTCAGATGCATAATTTGCATGTAAATGCATTCAGAATACTTTGCTGCTGTTGCATAGAAAATAGCTTTGAGGCAAGAGGGTGCAGCCATTTAAAGATATCTCAGTAAAATGTGTTTAACAGTAATAGGGAAGGTTAGGCAAACACTTTCTAGACGAAAATGTTTTTTTTCAGTTGGCTTCCCTGAGCTTAATGAGAATAATGAAAAATATATAGTAAACATACACATTATCAGAATGAAAATACTATGCTTATGTGCAAGCTTCTTTTTTTTAATCTATTTATTACCTATTTCAAATATTTTGTAACTCACAAAATAATGTCTATAGACTTAGCAGTGTTGACTGGAATTTTTTTATTTGAGGTGATACCGTTTAGGAGAGCAAGCGAGTGTGAAATTTACATGTTGAATGCAGGAAAATGCATTCAGAACCAATAACTTTAAACCTCAGAGAATCTGGGTACAATGGTTTTTCATTGGCTGATTCATTTGCTTTCATTTATCTCTGCCAGTTTAATCAATCAGACAGAAGCATTCTGAGGTTGGAGAGCCAACACACTGACACCAAACTAATGGCTCACGCCCACTGATGATAATGATGTCTACTTAATCTGTAATCAATATCACAGCGCGACTTGACTGTGACATATCTGTTTAGTTATGCATGAAATTACACTGATTATGAGATACACAGAAGTAAAAGGAGAATGTTCCCTGATGATAATAGCTGAGATTCATTATTGCTGGGTTTGCATTCATAAAGTAAAGCCAAACCTCAAGCTCATCTGCAGAGAGTTCTTTCCATATTTTAATGCCACGATTCTCTGTATGCATCAAGGTGATAACGCCAAGGTTACAGCACAAATACAGTTTCAATAGTTTTTCCCTAGAGAGAAGTAATTATAGCATTTGTATTCACCTACAGAAGAAAGGGTTCAGCTTTCTAAAGAGATTTCAATTTATGACACAAAGGTTGGTGCAGCAGTCATTCAGCCTTTCAGGATAAACTTCTGGTTTAAACTTTAATCAAAAACCAACAGAGGGGCAGATACTTTTATATTCAAACCATCAACATTTAAATAGAGTGATAGAAAAGTGTCACCTAAGTTCTAATCAACTTTTTAGTTGGTTCAAGAAAAGTTTAAATCAAAACAGGTTTACTGGTGACAATATTATGTGATGTTTCAGCTGAGAAAAGTAATGTCCCAAAAACTGTCTGACTTTGTCAGACAGACTAGTGATTCCATAGAACAGTATAGAGAGCAGACCAGAAGGCCCCAAAGGAAAACTATTGGCTAATTGTCCAATAGGGGCAGTGTCTGTCCTCTACCTAAAAGTCTTTCGTATAGCTGCTTAAATTGACCCATATTTATATTGTAGTTAGTGACACCTCTAGTGGTCATAGTATTTGTCAAGGACACAAAGGCGGAAGTGATTTTGGGGGTGTAGAAGTACGGGAGAAAGTTTATATACAGAGTATAAAGAATGACAACGTCCACAAGCCAGGTAGGGTGTCAGATGGGTCAAACACGGGACCGTCACAGAGGAGACCTTCATTCTTGTCCCTTGAGAAACCAAAAGTCAGTGTTGTTATTTCAACTTATGGAACTTAACTTCTGTGCAGCACGCTTTACATCACCTACATACTAACTCATTTGCCTAAATCTAACAAAACTGCAAGTGTTTCACAACCTTAACCTTAACCTAAAATGTTTCCTTCAGGGTAGGAACGATTAAACTCTGATCCTATAGTTTGGAAGAATTGTTGAGGGGGATGTTAATTCCCTGTAGAACTCATAAATCAGGTGGCACTTTTGTTCTGTTGTGTTGTTGTCATGAGCAACATTTGCCTCTGCTTCGCCATCTTAAAGAAATGCTTTACTACGACGTTTAAAAAAACAACATCAAAATAGGAAAAACTTCTTGAAGCAGAATAAAACTTCATACAAAAATGTAATGGTAAATGGACTGCACTTATATAGTGCTTTTCTAGTATTTGCGACCACTCAAAGCACTCATTCACCCATTCACACACACATTCATACTGGTGGTTGAGGCTGCCCTAAACGTAGTTTAAGTTTGTGAGTATGAAATTCAACAGTCGAGGCTGTGGAAAAGCTAAAATGTATTTGTGTATTTATCATTAGTTAATGTTTATTGAAACCATTTTCAACTACTTTTTTCACATACAGAAAAACTATTTCTTGTTTTTTCCACTTACTATGTATACGAGTCTGTGAAATTGGAGGAGGGCTATTGCTTTCCTCTGTAATACGATTCATAAAAATATTTATTTACTATTTATTATGAAATTGTATATTATAAATACTATTTAGGAAATACAGACACAAACACATGCTCCATCATGTGTGAGTCAATTTAGACCAAATACAACTGTTTGAACTTCAGCCCCCAGTGAGATAAATCTGGTGGATTTAAAGAGCAGTGGTGGACAGAGAAACGCTCAGACTGTGTTGAGAGGGCTCCAGGTCTCTCACTTGTGGCATTGTTAATAGGTCAAGGTAGACAAGCCGTTGCCTGTGGGAGCTACAAACCCAGAGGAATATCAGGCGTGCAGCATTATGTTATGTGTAACACGGGGTGAAAAATGAAAACTCAGGGGCAATTAACCTTTTCATTGTTGTTTCATTTGTTGACATTGGTAGCCATCTGCCCTCAAATACATGAAGAGAGTGCTAAAGAGCATCAGAAGCTAAAGAAAAAACAAGGAATGCACACTGTTATGCTGTGGAGCAAAATAAATTAAATATCAGCAACAGGATGTGACATTTTTGCTGAAAGTTATTTTGCAAAGTAGCTCAAAGAATGACACACCACAGGCTTTAGGTATTCCAGTCTTCTTAGCTGGCTTTGCATTGACCATAAGGTCAAACCCCCTGACTCTATTCCTGTGTCTCGGCTATCTAGCAAGTACATAAGACCTTTTTATTACATGATTTTTGGACAAAAGATAACAGATTGCATTTACTACTTTACAGTCCAATCTATGAGCACTTTAATCGTAATTTATCCAACCATTAGTGATGAATAGTATTCCTCATTTGATTAAAATCAGTATTGATCCTAAAAAAACTGCAGTAAAACATTTTTTCAGTTTGCTTAGTGTAACCTCAAATTGGAGAAATGGGAATGAGTTGGCCGCAGAGAAGCTCAGGGTCATGGTTAAAGATCGCTGCACTTTTGGCAGATGCTCCGCTTAATCTCCTGACATGTGCATAAGGTTTGACCTCAGTAACCCCAAATGCAGACACACACCCACACACACACTTCAAACAGTAAGCATTGTGTCACAGATCCCTCCTGCCATACAGAGCTGTATTTTAGCCGTCAGGCCAATATGTTCATGTGGTTAACACACTTCATTCAATACACTGAGTTACACTCTTTTCCAGATCAATAAGATATGTTGCTGTCATGACCTCATATATGTTATGTTTGGTTTATTGATCAATGTATGATTACAGTGGTGCCTTGTCCTTCCTCCCTAATCCATCGACAAATACAGCTCACAATGTCAAGCAACAGAAATTATTTGTCTTGTGTGTTCAGACTATATATTTAATTTCAACTGCAAACATATGATTTTATAACATGACATGCGACAGCGTGTGATTTCTGATATAAAATATATAAATAAAGATAGAATATAAAATACTGTCATCCAAAAATAACAAGATGTAACTGAAAAATGAATCCTTCACTCAAAAATAATTTAATAGGTTTTATTTGACAATGAAATGCAATCCTGTAAGCTCCTTCAACTTTTGCATGATTCATCAAAAGCGAAATGTGGCCACCAGATCGGCACACAGACAAAGGACACCAAAGCTCCGGACATCCTGCTGGAAACCGGCATGGGCATGCAGGCCGCCAAGCTCACCATCCAACACAGAAAATCCACGAATAGCAGCCGGTGTTTAATTCCTCCCCGCTTGCCTCGGTGCCTCCTCTACTGTAGAGATGGATGCAGAAATGGTCTTGCTTGTCCATGTGATTGCAGCTGGCACTCATCTTCTCTGTATTCCCCTCTGCGTTTTTTCTGATGTTTCCATTAGAAAACCTCGACCAAACAAGACTGTTTATTTCCCCTTCTTAATATGTGACTTTCTTCTTCTCTTTTTCCTCTGTGTTGCTGAATTATTTAGACGAATCAGTAGGTGTCTTACTTAATATCATTTTAAAAATGATGTTTTTGCTATCAGCTTAGTTTGCGGAGTAACAGTGAGCCACCAACTTTCAAGTCAGAACCTCATCGGAACTTCTTACCTAAGAAGCTGCATTAAACAGCCTGTATTGTGTCATCTGAACATGTTAAATTACGCCACCAGATGCTCTCAGACTTTGTCCCTTGGCCCAATTCACCTCACTCCCTCATCCAGCCACTCCCCCCTGCCCTGCAGATACCCTGCCCTTCCCCTGCAGTCTGAGTCACATGACCTTACCCTCCCACCTGCTCATCTGTTTCCACTTTCCCTGATTAGGCCTGCAGTATTTAACCGTCCCTTTTCCACTTGGTGGCCTGATTGTCGTGTTGTCACTTCATTTGTTTGTTTCTTGAACTGGTCTATACGTCCCAGCCGGCTGGACCTTTTCTCTGCCCCGTTCCTACTATCATGTGAACTCATTACCCCTTGTGCTTGGACTTGCCAGCAAACTCATATCATACCTCTAAGAAATCTTTGAATAGTTCCTGTCTACTCGATTGTCTGCATCCGGGTCCAATTCCCTGTCGCCTTGCACCCTGCTGTGTCACAGTAACAGGAACACCTCTTTTTTTCTGAAATTCATGCATTAAGATAATTTACCTGTATCTTTTCACCCTCTGAACTTGAGTAGCATACCCTGAGGTGAATTTGACAGGGCTTTAACCTAGGAACTAAAACAACAGTAAATATATTGTGTTTATTGAACATCATCACAAATTGACTGGAGGCAAGCATGTCAAATATTAACATTGTTTCTTGAGCGGATGATTACTTGCATTGATTTTGTTGTAATCTGGCTTGTTATTATTCAGACTTAGAGCTCGGTGTTTGAGCTGTCATTCATACTCAGAAGCTATGAATTAGGGCTTTCACCGGAGTGTTTTACAAGCCTCACAACTATAAATCCTGTGTGTGACAGCTTAATACAGCTACGCTCTCAGACACACAGAGATTTACACAAAGGGTTGTAATTCCTGCAGATTTCTGAAACTCTGTTGTGTATAAGTCTGTTGGGAGAGATCGCAGAGATCTTAAAGCTGCCTCACAATAAATACATTTACTATACTATGTATATGCATGGATATACAGCACAGACACACACACACACGGACATTAAGCTCTGCATCATTTACCAAAAGGCTGAACAGCTACAACCTTCATGTGACTGGTTGATGTGAATGGATGCACAAATTGCATTGATGAGCACTGATTCAACCTGAAGTTGATTCATCATGGTGAGGGCTCTTTGGAGAATATGCAGCTTAAAATATAATTCATATGGACTGACAGGCCAATAATAAAAAAGAAGCCAATTTGGGATATGTATAGATATTCATATACGTAGTTTTAAATCCTCAAGTGTAAAAATATGCACACCCTGCTCAGTAACAAGGTATTACTGCCTGAATAAATAGAACAGAACCACAATGGCGGGATGCCTGACTGCACATTCACAGGAGATAATAGCTGCTGACTTACAGAGTTATTTGATGAGCATTCTGTCATCAAATGTCAACAGTGCAGCGCTCAGTGTATATATATAAAAATATACCAATAAACATGAAGATGATTACTGTGGGGATTAAAAGACATTTGCATTTCCCACCTGATGGGCTCTGGTTTATCATGAGGTAAATACCTTTGGGATGTATTATGTAAATGACTGTTTTGCTTCTGTTTTGAAGCATTTGTAGGTGTTTAATTAACTCGCTGTTGAGTGTTTACCAATGCACACTTTAGCTTCACGAGAATCACCAGGCTGCTCTAATATGTGAAACAGAATCACCTCCTGGAAACATGACCTCAGAGACCAACTTCTACAGCTGTAGCTAAGAAGATCATTTAAATCATGATTTTGTGCTAATTTCACAGATTTTGTTTCACTTGGAGGGGGTGTACGGTTCGTGGTTGTGAAAAAGGCTGCAGTTTCTGTGACTTTATGCTACGAAATCACTAGTCTAGGCTTAGGGCAAAAAAACTTCCTGGTTAGGGGCGTTATAAAAGACAGTAAAACAGAAAAGACAGAAAAATAAATAAATGTACGTAAATACCAGAAGTGAAGTAGTTATGAGGGTGATGTGACCACCGTAAGTTGCGTAAAAAAAAGAGATGTTATGTAAAAAATTTAAATTACGTAATGTTGTTTTTTTTGGTTTTCATATGGGACACAAATCCTGTTGTTGGTGATTGGCTAAGGCTGCAGCTAGCCCCCTGTGAGAGCAACCACTTGCCACTCAAAGCAGCCACACCCTTAGTTACACATCTTTTTTAGACCTTAACATAAATCAAACAGGTGTATTATATAAAAAAAATACCTACCTCACAATATTCATAAAGGAGGAAATTAACTATGGAGACACAAATAGTTCTTTTGTACCAGGCTGTAAACATGTTGATTTCTGCTGTAAATTTGGGCATTTCAGTTAAAAAGAATCTGTGGTAGAGATTGCCAGGTACAGTAATTTGCGATTACCTTTCTTTTTGCCCTTTTGAGGACAGAAGAAAAAAGTTGACAAAAATCAATAGTTGCTTATTTACACATCCAGCAGTAATAGGGTAACTTTACAATTTACTGTTTATTGTTTGTTTCTTAATTGAAATCCAATATTGAAGCTCTTTCCTTTATGTACTTGTTTTTTTATTTGACACTTTAGCTACTAAATGCTTCTGTTACTCATATAGTCACTTTTTGCTATAGGGCTTTAGTCATCTCAGCCTCAAGGTGAAGTGTTTGCTGAATCAACACGTTCAAAAGCTTTTCACTCACTTTCATGGATCAATACTTCAGGAAGTGATGTACACTGGATTTAACATCCTGACAAGACCATTTACAGCTTCAGATATTGATATAAAACGTTTTTAACTTGAAGTCTTAGCTTTGATTTCATTAGTGCCATGCTTTCATGTCATTCCTCTCTGTAGAGTTGTGTAATGAGCCTCCCCAGTGCCACCCTGGTCTGTCAACCACAGTTGATAGTAGCTGTAACCTCATGTAGTAATTCTTATCACCGGTTCCCCCCTATGTTGCAGGGAGCAAAGCTCCCTCACAGGCAGAGAAGCCACAGAGGCGTGAAAAGAGATGGAGACCACCACGGGTGGCCTCACACAGTTGAATGTTGACAGGCGTAGTGAGTAGTAACACACACTGCAAAAATATGTGCGCACACACACAGGTTGGCGTTGAAGGATTGCCTCCAGAGTCTAAGCAAAAAAAAAATACACTTTCCACGTCTTCCATCTCATCACTGGGAGATTAAAGAAGGATGGGAAAACACAATCCAGCACTTTCTGAAAGGGATAAGAGGTGGGAAAGAAGAGGGAAAAGACAAAACCCAGTGATCCCTTTCATATAGAAAATCCAAAACACATGGCGATCAATCGGGAGAACACACACATCCGTGATGCTGAGTCGCATGGTTAACCTAACCTGCAGGTTACTGGCAGGAAAAGCAGTGAGGGGAGCAGAGCGGGCCAGAGTTTATTTGACCTTGAACAGCAAAGTGCTTTAGATGCTGACCCAACTTTAGTGTAGAGACGCCGCCATTGTTGTTTGTCACCTCATCGTGTCGCCACACACACATGTAGCTGCCAGTAGCTCCTAACAGGAGGCTGCTTGTCAGAACTTCCAGTTGTTTTACTCAGACTCATTACTATGAGCCTGATAAGGTGGATTTCGATCTTGTAATCCTGCAATTCTGGTGCTATCTTGTGACATTGTGAGAATTCAGCTGGTTTAGCATCTCATTAACTATCCTGTGTGATCTATAGTTGGTGGTCAACCTGACAAATGATTGGAAAGGTTTACATTCAGTACAAGTCAGAAGTTTGGACACAACTTTTCATTCAATAGTTTTTATTTATTTCTTATTATTTTCAACATTGTAGATTTATACTGAAGCCACATTTCGTTTTGATGACAGCTGTGCACATGAGCTGCTCACCTAGAATGGCTTTCAGTTAAGAGGTGCACCTCGTTAAGAGTTAATTAGTGGAATGTCTTTCCTTCTTAATGTGTTTGAGAGCATCAAAGCAAAAGGTGGCCATTTTGAAAAATCTAAAATTTAAAACATAATCTGGTATAACACTTTTTTCGTTCACTACATAACTCCATATGTGTTCCATTACAGTTTAATGTCTTTAATATTAACCTACAATGTAGAAAATATCCAAACCTTTGACTGGTACTGTACATGTATGCCTATACATGGACAGTTAAACACAGTTATAATGCATATGAATTATTTAGAAGAATTATAACAGTTGAAAAAATTATTGTCAATTTAATGATCGAATAGGTTACTTATATTCAAACCCTTATGTAGACATGATAAGGTTTCACACACCTTTTCTTAACAACAATGCCATGCTAAAAATATGCAAGGCTCCAAAATTCACTTAATTCCTTTATAATTAATTCATTGCTATGACTTGTTTATGTGAGTGATGGCCGCTGGTTTTAAACCGCATTATCCTCCACCTATAAAACCTCCATCCAGAAGCAAGAATCTGAAATTGCTTATTCCTCATTTAAAATGGTACCAGGACACAATTATAAGTTGTGACTCACCACTCACTGTACAAAACAATTTCGGGTCCAGAGAGTTTATATTCTTTATAGATGAATTTCAAACCATGACATCAAAGAAAAAGATATAATCAATTCAGGAAAATAACAC
>CAFUXE010001119.1:50231-64755 GCA_903364295.1 Serranus cabrilla
TTGTTTTGCCATTTTTAGTCGGGTATAGAAGGATCTTTCTGGGGAGACAGCAGGTAGACAGTAGATACCACATTGAATTGGTATACACCTCTTAAAGCAGGGAACCTGAACATTTTGTTTAGGTACCTTGTCTCATGTTGAAAGTGTAAATGGGCTTAGAACATTATGATTTGTGTATATGTAGTCCATTCCCATGCTCACTTATGTCTCATGATGACAATTTGTTATGCAGATTAAGTGCAAAATGTAACTATTTTTGACCATGATAACTGATATAAATGTCCCTCCAAAATATCACATTAAGAAACCAACCCTTGAGGAATAGCAGAGTAAAATCCATATTGCGATTTCAGTATCAAAAACTTGCCATTAGAGAGATTTCTGTAAGAATCACATTTTTTACAGAGCACTTTTGTTCTCTAAACTGCTGATAAACCCCCTTATTGTCAATTTATTTAGCCATACATATGCTCTGGGTCTCCTGTTTATGGCTGTAAAGATTCATACGGCTGTGATTATCCTAGAGGTCACAACAGGTAATTTCATACAGTGAGGTCAAGTTTTAAAAAATGGTCTCAGTACAAAGAAATAACTCCTGCAGAGACTAACATCATCTCACCTGAATATAATATGGCTCATGAATTAATAAGAAGCTCAGCTGTCCAGTGATATCCAATTAATGCAATTGCAAAACTGTTTAGGGACCATAGTATGCAGAAATATTTAACTACAATAGACAAAAATAATACATTTGTACTGCATGGAGCATGGTTTTGCACAAACCTGCATTATATTATCACAAAGGGGGAGTGACTGTAACGGGAGACGCATGGGTACCCATAACACCCATTTTCATTCAGATATCTTAAAGTCAAAGGTCAAGGAACCCCTTGCTATACTATTGCAGCGTGGTTGGCAACTATAGATGCCTTTGGTTGTCCAGCATCATTTGATTCCAGTATCTACTACTCTAAACTACAGCCTCTTAAAACAGTAATACTGGCTGTGGATGAATTTGTACTCGTGGGGTTTAAGAGGTTAAAGGCCATGTAAGTCTTCTCACAAAGGGGTAGACAAGCACATTAAGACTGCATCAAAATCAAAACCACTTGCAGCAATTCCCCCTTAAATGGCTGTGGCACTGTCTGAAAGCTACCACTAAGGCTGCTGTCATTGCTGTAATGGAGGTATTGTTGCCTGCAAGTCAGGCGAGCGAGCGGAGGAGATGGTTTTTCGATCCTGGAATGTTAAATCAGATCAGAGGACACTGAGATTAAAAAGGACTCTACAGGGCGCGAGGAGTCCAGCCTTGGTGGATTACCTTCACACGTGATGCACTTACACTAATTTGCACTTGAATTTAGTGATAAAAGTGGCTGTTTGCTTCTATAAAGCCATTCTCAATGGTTTGTGTGCGTAACTTTGATTTGCATAAATTTCCCAGTGAGTATTGTTGTTGAGTTTCGAACAACAAACACGTGCATATTGTCCCTGCTGCACAGATGTAGAATAAGTGCTTTATAAAATAAAAGGAGGTGGTTTTGAGTGGACTTAAACACTACATGGGGCAATTTTATCAGCACACATAATTTGTAGGCTGGCCCCTAAATAAACTGCCTGTAATTACAGTGAAATCTAATCAGAGGTTACCTAATAGCTTCTGTCAGACCTACTGTATTCACCATTTCTAATATTGTCCAGATCTCTCTTTGATCATTATTAGAGGCCCACTGTAATTGCTGCTCACTCAACTGTTACCATTCAATTACTGCTAATGATTTTTGCAGTTTTTCTCCCCATCATCACTGAAGGAACCATGTGTGCCGATCGCTAAAACAGTCAAGCTTAGAAAATGCACATGCTGGTTATTCTCAGCTAGATACAGTGAATATTGGGCGATTCACAGTGAAAGCCAAAATAATCTGTATGCATTGAATCACACCACTCAAGTCCCAGAGAGCCGACAAGTGGACAGGCTCTTATAAGGTTCAGGGTCAGTCTTTTGATCTTGAAGTGACTCTCAACACAGCTTACTATTGACATTTCTCAGTGGCTCCCAATGGGTACTTAGAAAGCAGAAATCATATCGACGTCTTCATAAAACAGATTAAAGCAGGAGTAGGGTCACGGGGTTACTGTACACGTGTGTGAATTCTGCTGAAAGCCGGAAGATTCACAGAAAGAAAGCTTGAAAGAAGTGAGAGTCTTGGTTTGACAAGTACAATAGTGCCGTGTATCTACTGTGTACCTTGGTTCAGAGTCTGGTTCAGAATAAATATAAGCCTCCGTGTTTTAATGGTATTGTCACTCCAGAAAATCTACTTTGTTGGTTTACAAAAGACACTAGAGGCTGCAGCTTTTCTTCCTGTCTTGCACAAACTTTTGCTACTTTTAGACATGAAGTTCTGCTACCAAGATCAGAAAGCACTGTCAGTTGTCACAACACAAGGTTTGACTGTATGTAGAGGTTCTAGCAGAGCTTTAAGTCATTCAAACCATTCAGCACATGTAGTTTGTACAGTTGTCCTGGAGTAATAGATGTATAATTTCTATTTTATTTGTTGCAAAACTCCTACTTACATTATCTCAAATGTTTCCAACAATCTCCAAATCCAAAGAGATCTCTTTTATTTGTGGTGTTACAATTGGTTGTCAGTACTCCCATGACACCATGCTCCTTCATGACATTACCAAACCCCATGTGTTGTTGTTATTTTGATTGAGAGACCCCTAGTGGCAGAAAGTTACATATTGTGCGTTTTTGACAAAACAATCTCACCACAAGGTCCGCCTATTAGTTGGAACTTACATGGAGATGCTGGACAAGGTTGTGTGAAACAATCAAAAGCTCCAGAGTCAAATTTGTGGTGGGATTGTTTTGTCTACTGCCGTTTTCCAACATCAAGGATTAACTTTCCATCATTTGTAGCATGAGTGTCTTTTGGAGCTTGCTGAAAAACAAAAAACACCTTTTTATACAGTCTAGTTATGAGCACTTGTTAATCATTTTAAGGCCTCAGTATGCTTCAAACAAGGTGCTTTTTGGATCATCTAACTGCATCAGACACCTTCTTTCCAACGACAGATTCGGAAATGGGGGCGGCTGTGTCTGGCAATTTTTTGTAAGATCTCAAAACAGGTCATAGATAATCACTTTCCACATAAATTGGCCAGGTGGAGGTGTGAAAGTAAGTTGTCTCTCAGGAGTCTTTCACACAGAGCCGCTGATGAAATTGCCTGTTTGGCTCAGTTTGTTAAAGCTGGTGTGAAAGCTGTCAGTCAAAATCAGGAGTGGACTAAAAGAAATGGGAGAACAGAAAAGACCAAAGAACATTCCAGTTTCAGTAAAGTACAGCTGTCTGTATTTACCCGGATTTACCCTGCATGTACACAGCTGATGCAGAAAGACAGTTGCACAAAACTGCCAAATGTATCCATAATTTGATGAAATTTGATGAAAAAACTGATGCATAACTTTCCTTTGTCCAGTCCAAATGTACCCATGTAGGCACATTGTACATGAACGGAACCCTTAAAACCGGTTATAAAAACAGTTTCCAGGATTACTCAGATTTTCAAAGTAATTCATTGTTTACAATAAACAGCCCATATGATAAATCACAGAGGCCTGGGTAAGCAAGATGTTTGCAGCATGAAGCATACTGTGCATACCACAACAACTTCACACCAGTTACAGTAGCATCCTTCCTACAGGCCTTGTACTGTTCACGCACGAGTCGTCGCCAAGGCAGCGTGTCAAAATGAACAGCTGTGAGCACAAACAGGAAGTGTGTTTTTCTATTGTGTGATTGGAGTATAAGACACTGCCTGTTTTCTAGGGAGAGGAGAGAGACGAATCATTCTGCTGCAAACTGTACAAATGAAAAGACACTTCCTTTTTTTCCCCCCAAACATGCACTTTCTTAGTGTTTAAATGGACTGTTTGCTGCTCAAAGCTTTCTGTAACAGTTCACTCCTGGCTTTATAGTCACTCACTCTTCTCTGCGCTGGCTCACACTGAGAGAAAACTCACTCCGGTTTAATATTTTATTGTCATTCAGCAAGTTTAACAGCGAGTGCTGAAAGCCAGCAGCAGCAGCATCTTCGAGTGAGATGATAATGATGCTTCAGCTTTCAAAAGGTGCCAATCAGAAAGGACTTAAAGGCTGCAGAGCGGACAATTAGGTTGGCGCTGAGACTTTGATAACACTGAAAACCGAGAAGACATTGAATCTGGTGTCACAGAATTTCAAACTTTGGCCATTCACCAGTTTATTTAGCTTCATCTTTTACTTACTTTTCCTCTCATGCATCATATTGGCCATTAGATATTTAAAGTTGATTAAAGCAGCTGTACTGAAACGTTCTTCTTGTGTTGACTGTTGTCAACAGTGTTTCCATGAGCACCAATGCCTTGATTCCCAACCCAGGGTTACAACTGTTTCTGGAAAGTTATTGATCGGGCATTCATTGGTATTGCAGGCGAGTAAAGGTTTTACTCAAAACTTTAACACAGCTGCAGAATGCTGAGCGATGATGTGGACCTAACTGTGGCTATGCAGGATGAAAAACCTTAATAGGATGACATTTTGGTGAAGATAAATAATGAAAACCACTTCACACTGGAGTGACTTTACTGTGATTTATTGAGAGCTAACAATGCATTTCTTTTGAAGCCTTATCCGGTTTGCTCTGTTCAATAAATCACAGTAAAATCTCTCCAGTGTGAGATGATGTTCACTCCTCATCTTCACCAAAGTCATTCCTGCAACCTACCAGCACCTGGTCTCTATTACTGGCCGTGCACAGGAAGCTTTTTTCTTTTCGTGTATTCTTGCCTGTATTTTCTATCATTGTGCCCTTTCGCTTTTTCAGTTGTTTTTCTCTTTGTTGATCCTGCCCCAGTATCAGCCATAACCACCAAATATTACCACAGAATATAACTACACACTGCCACACTTTGCAGGGAAAAATGGAATCAGAAAAATTTCAGGTCTGCATGCTGTGTTTTTTTCTGATTCCGTAGATTTTTCATATAGCCAGTCTTATTGCTGATCGTTTTATATAGGTCATACACTGTTACCAGTCTGAAACGTCCTTGCTTTAATGTTGTGGCATTTAGATTCCAGCGTATCTTCCTGTCTTGTAATTAATCTTTTCTCTGGTCTTCGATTGGGTGACTTGAAGGATAAAATTAACACGTTGTTTGCCGAGCAGGTGAACATTATCATCCTGAAGCTTGAGATAAATTTCAGGGCTGATTTCATTCACTGCTGTACACCCTGCAGTTCATGCTCAGCAGCAAGAATTGGAATGGATATACTGTATCAGCTGCTTTTACACAATCTGCTGCAGAGTCAGCTGTTTTGCATTGCTCTGTGAATTGAGGCTCAGCTCGACTTGAAGTCTCATTCGTTTTTGATTACGCAAGAGAAACAAACCCAACTGGGATTTCTACATTTTTTTTTCAACAATAAACTTCTCTCTTCCTGTAGTTGAAAACAAATTACCGGAGCGTGAATATCAATGAGTAAAATACACCAATTAAAAAGTTATATGAAATCTTTCACCCTTTTAGAATCTTCTATCTAATTTCATTATTATAACCGCTTTGGCTGTTGTCAGATTCCTTCACACTCTGGTGACGATACTGAGGACATTATGAGCCGTTGTGCCTCCTCCTGCATTTTGCCTGTCACATCTCCTGTCACTGAAGGAGGCTTCACCGCCCTCAGCCACAGCTCCAGGTCTCAGTCAACTTCCAGTGATGATGTTGGGAGCCTCCCACTGCAACCTGCCAGCAGTAACAGCAGCCTCCCCCGTATTTCTCATCTCTGGAGGGAACCTCCACACTGACTTCACCGCCCTCAGCCACAACTGTGGAGCTCTGCCACACTCCTGCTCCAGCTCTGTCCTGAGGGGACAGAGGCGCTCATATGAGAGGAAAAAATGGAGACTAAAGGAAAGGGAAAAAGAGAGGAGAAAGAACAAGAACAAGCCCTTAGAAAAATAAAACTGGAAGACTGATCTAAGAGCTGGAGGATGAAGATTTACACCTGTCATTCTCCGTTTTAAGGAAACATGTTATAAGTTAGGATGAAGTAGATTTGATTCAAAAGAGCACTTTGTGGAAGAAACAATTTATATGACTGTTAGGGAAAGATTGCAGTCTTCATTAAATGGTGCAAAACTGAAGATTTAGATTTGGAGTTGCATGCTAAAGATTTCTCAAAATGAAAACATAAATGACCAGATATTTAATTCGAGTTTTTGAAGATGTCTGATTAACTTGGTCAGCTGGATTTTTGGATATCCCCTCAGGCTTTCTCTTGTTTATGTGCTCCAGCTTTTCAGTGATTTAAATCACACCTGTTTATTTAATTTTTTTTTTTAATTCTGCAAAGACTACATAAGCCTACATAAGCAGCGTTAATCTGCTCATGTGCTTTCACGTTATTCTTCAATACTGATAATATAAAAAACAACAACAACTGAACATTATTCCCTTCATGGAGGTTTATTGCTGGGCTGCTGTTTGACTGCATTCATTTTAGCAAATGATTCTCACAAAAGAATGAATCGTATAATTTTTTCATGAAAACCTTTGGAGTGCAACCAGTATCATATCCAAGAAATACGGCATTTACTGTTTTCAACATGTTGCAAACAAGTTGCTGTTTTAAACACTGTTCATGTTGTAAAATGGTTTGCTCATGAGTCTGTCACTCATTTGATTCTTGTTTTCCCTCAGGTGCAGCCAGTCAGGCTGATTGAGGGAAGGTTACAAAGAGGGGTGGCGACCATCTCTCTCTCTCTCTCTCTCTCTTTCTCTCTCTCTTACTCTTCCACCTGGCAGCAGCAGCAGCAGAGCGGCCTGTAGCTGGTGCTCAGGCCTTTTGTTTGGTCTGGTTTTTCCTTTATTTTCTGGTTGGACTGGTGGCTCAGTTTTCAGTGGTTATTTCTATTTCTTGTTTTAGTTATGGTTCGGTGGTAGTTTTATGTTTTGGGTTGTTTGTTTAACATTTTGTTAATCAATCATTGTTTCTGAACCACTCCTGACTTCGTGGCAATTGTGTTAGATCCCCTTCATCGGGAGCCTTTGGTGGAAGAACAGCTTTGGACTTTAAAAAAACTACTTGTGACTGATTTGAAATTTGTCTGGGCCTTTCAAATCCCTTCTCCCTGACTAATGGGGTACATTCATGTCCTTTACCACCAATTTGCTTAATCAGCGGACATAATTGGGGGTACACTTCCTAATTCCAGTGCATTACTTTAAGAACTGATCAAGAAAACAGCCTGATTTTGGCTACTTGTACCTAATAAACTGACAAAAGGATAACGGTTTTCCTTGTGTTCTTATGAACTGTTGCTTCCATTGTGATACACAAGCTGCTCCATCTGGCATAGACGCTAACACACCTGCAGTAATGTGTTTACTGGTATGTGCACAAAAGCTTTGTAAAACTGTTGCAGCCTCTAAATATTGCAACCTACAGAGTTGACTAGGAGTTGATGGATGGAAACAAACAATCTGATCTGAAAACAACAAACTCTGAAAACAATAATTAGATAGCTGCAGGAATGGGTGATAGGTTGAAACTGCTTGGCTGACCTGACATACTGGGGCTGACAGGCAGAGGGTGTGATTGTTATAAATGGGACGCAAGTGGATAACCTTTGATCTCACTGAATTAGTGATCAGGCTCTCAGAGCAAGCTCATACCTGCCGTGTATGGAGGACATGGATGACTCCCACAGCCTCTCGCTGATAACTGGATGCATGGAGGAAAGGGGGAGGAGGGGGAGAACATGTGAGACATGTGCTGGGGGGATGAAGGGAGAGGAGGTGAGGTGTTAAGTCACACATACTCTGAATATAGGTCGGCATAAATGCATTAAAATGTGGTCTAAATCGTGATCTCCTCAATGCTTTTTGGTCTCAGTAGCAGCATGGTTCTCTGTTTGTCATTTTGGTCCAAACTGAAATATTTCAACAACTACTACATTGATTGCATAGTTTCTGATCCCAAGTGGATGAATCCTAATGACATCTTGATTCCCTTGTTTTTCCTCTAGTGCCACGATAAGGTGGACATTTCGGGTTTTGACAAGTGTTTGATGGCTTGCAGAAAATGTATGAAAGAACAGCTGCCTCACCTCTATGTCCTGTTTAAAGCAAATTAGACAAGGCAATCAGAGATGACAGACTTCACCCCACAGCGCCCTCTGTTGGCCAGATGATGTATATGCAGCAGAAAGACAGACAGACAGACAGACAGACACCGCCGCCCAAAACAATACTTTACTCCCACTCCGTGGGGTGAAGTAAAAATGTTAGCATGCTGAAAAATGTCTGCTAAAAATGGTGCTGTTTGTGTTAAGTTATTTATGTTGACTGGTTAACTGACATACGTATCTTAACTTACATAACAAAAATGCTTCTTTCTTTTACAGATTTTGAATTCAAACACATTAAAGTTTGATCAGTTGAAATCATAGAAACTTTGTTTGGAATAGCCAATAAGATGTCCCCCAACAATGGTCGTATTTCATCATCCATTCAGTGTTTCACTGTGGGCATAATCATACGCCAACTGCCATTAAACATCGCCCAGTCGATCAAACCTTAGTCTTTTAATTCAGATTGATGATGTTTACCATGTATTCTGCGTACCACTTTGATGAGTGCTTCGATAAGTAATGCCAAGATGTCCTGACCAAGCATCCACCTGTGAAAAGTTTAGAATGAGAGTGGGTTGGCAGTAGATTCCTAGTCATGTTTAATTCATGAAAAATACAGTACAAATATGTTTTAGAGACAAAAATGAGCAGGACTTTATTTCAGAAATTAGGGCACTGACAGTTTGGCAGCACAGAGCAAGAAACCAAACAAAATAGTAACGTTTACCAGAGTCTCTGAGGATTAAAAAAAAAAAATCTGTCACAGCAGGAAGAGAACCATGAAAGTCACATTGCAGATTGCTCGAATACAACTTACTGAAATTACCTGCTGTGCACTGAAACCAGTAATCTGTGTTGTATGGCACCAAATTACAAGTTTTATTACCTTCTGAAGTTCAGTAAAGGAGACAGTTTGACGGTGAAATTCAACTAATTTACCTGTCATTGTGCTGTGACTCTCTTAAGTCTAAGCTCCGAGACAGCCCGGCTAATGGCCGACTGCTGGAAACATGGAGATCCTGTCCTGAGGCACATGACGGAGCTGACTCACTGATGTGATGTGACAATTCAACCCTTTTCAGTGAGCCTCAGTGCAGAGCATGTAGAGAGAGGAAGAGGAGGCAGAGAGCTTTCAGAGAGAAAAAGAGAAATCTAACAAACAAAAGGGTATGCAAGGGCAAACGGAGAAAGGCTACGGTGATCTTTAACAAAACTGTAAGCATTAAAGAGTGTGACCAGAACTAAGTGTCCTGATGAAGTAGAGATGTGACCTTTTCAAGCTTTTCCACGCTGTTAGTCAAATGTCAACTGTGACATGAGGGAGTGAAAATTCACAGGAAGACACTTTGAGAAACAACACTTTGAACCTTGACTCTAATCTGATCCCGCTCCTACGAAGCTTACGAACTACAAACATGTCAAGACACTCACACATGATGTTGTTCTTGCAATCACAACATGTTATTGAGAAGAATATCAGGGTGGTTTCATGCATGTCCCGAGAGCAATCATACTCCATCTGAGCTGAGGTACAGACAGAGGCATATGGCGAGGAGGAGAGGATAAAACAACTTTCTGCTTTTACTCTGAATCCCGATGGAAGCTCACTTCTTCAGAAATGATGTGGAATGAGACCAGGACTTTTTAATTTGTGCACGATCATGCCAGAACACGATTTGGACCCTGCCCGATTGGGACCATCACCAACAACATTTTGTAGGATCTGGCACTTCCTCTGTGACTAATAAAATTCTATGAATAGATTTTCTAAAAATATAATTCTGCATTCTAATTTCCAAATTAAGCACCGACTGGGTCTGCTATTTTGGCAAGCCTGTGTGATGAGTTTTATTTCACCGTCTGTGGTTGGTGATACTTTTTACAGCTGTGAAATGAAGCTCAAACTGAGGATCATTACCACTTGTTATATGTTTTCTACAGGATGAAAGAACAAGATTAGAAATATTGTTAATGTAAATATATGTAAATGTGCTGACCCTCTGCAGTCTTAAACAGTACTTGAAAGTGTGAAGGGCACTCTGCTTGGAAAAACAGATACTCGCTAACCGAGGCCCCTGATTCATAATCTGCATGAAGTCAATAATTGAAATCTCACAGCAGGTGATGGAATACATTAAAAACAAATAGTTTAAACTCATAACAGCTGCACAGCTCCCGATAAACAGGCCTCTGCCCTGAATTTAAACCCCACCCTGTTTTCTAATCAACATTTACATGTAGGTTACTTTGTTCTGCCTTGCCTAAGTGTTAAGACCATTACAATTCTTTTGTGTTAAATCAATATATAATATTGAGACACTGCCACGTTTTTCTGTTCCACATTCAGAGGCTTCATACCTCAAGTCTTGCAACAAGTTCAAACAGATGCATTAACTGTCACTTATTCCTTCATTTGCAGTCAATGGCCGTTCAGACTGCACACTGATGTACAGTGCTGTTAGTAGGGTTAAACAATAAGATTGCTCCGAGAGTCCTGTCTTCACTGTGAGATTGCTTGGCAACCAGCATAACACTGAGCCCAACCCAGATATCAGGTGCATTCACATCACGTAGGTGTTCATGCAGAGTGGAGTGCTCAGGGTATTCAGTCATGCTAAGTTAATACCCAGCAGTTATTGCGTCTTTCCTGTTTTTCAAGAATTTCCATTGTAACTAATTTTATTATTTTTTAATTTAGCTATTTGAATTATAATTACAAAGTTACAATTACAAAATAATATTAGCCAAATATCAGTGAATAATAAATACAAAAATAGCAAAAACTGTGAATTATTTGATTAATATGAATATATGAATATATTCAAAATACTATTGTTATTGTCATAATTAATAGGTGAATTTAGCTGAACTGTTTTTAATTAAAATATTCTTTGCTTTCTTTTTGATAAACATTTCAGTCTCTGACTTGGTTTTTTGGCTAAGTATCTGGTGTATTGAGCTGCCAGATGAAAAATGTAGTTTCCTCATGCAATCCATCAGTCTCACACTGAGCATTTTTATCTTTCTTATGCTCTCTCTCTCTCTCTCTCTCTCTCTCTCTCTCTCTCTCTCTCTCATGATTGTAAGATCAGATAGAATAAACTCGGGAAGCATATGCTGATTTATTCGCCCACCCCTGCTGTTAGCCACATGCTGTGCCAACACCACATTAGTAGGGAATTACGATCCACGGTAATTACTCATTCACATTCATAAAATCAAAAATCCATTTCTCCCTGTGTTTGAGTTTACATCCGTGACCTTCAGAGTGTGGATGTCTGAATAGCCTGATTCTTTTCACATGAATATGATGGATATTGATGGTTCTAAGATTGCACAAAACATATGATCTAAATGCAGAAATTGACATTTTGGTCTTGGACATCACAATGATCTTTATCATGAAGCTTTAGTCATCTCTCTGAACTGTTGGGGGTGAGACCATTTTTTTTAAAACAAGTCTTCTGGTTTTGGTTCTTAATCTGAATAGTGTTGACCAATCACACTTGAGCAGACTTTGAATGACTGCAAGTCTGTTGTGGAATGTAACTAAGTATATTTTGCAGGATTTTTTACTTGTATTGGAGTAATTTTACAGTTTGGTATTAGTACAGACAGACAGACAGACAGATGTTCTGTTATTTTGTTTGTCAGTTTGTTCAGCAGTGTAATACTGTCAGCCATAAATGATCTGTGAGCCTGGTTAGTGCAAAGGGACAGCAAAGTCTCTTATGATAACAGCTCCTCTCACTTAATAGAGAAAGTGATGCTTCACTATTGATCGCCTGCCCTTTCTTCACCACACTGGACCCACAGATCATCCTTATGCTGATTTGCTGTCCAGCAGTCTCACTAGACATATTGGCTATCTTCTGCAGTTTGTTTTTGTTACTCAGGACAATAAAAAAAAAACACCAGGCAACAGAACCGAAAGTTAAAATGCTCTCCGTGAAGGAGCGAGTGAAGATGACAATTGTACGTCTGTCCGCTCTAAACTTGACAGATGAGATATAGACGTTGCAGAACTTTCTGATGAATGGCGCCTGTGTTCCATGACAGTTTGGCATCTCTGGCAACAGTTTCAAGCTAGACTTGAAAAAAAAAAGTGAGCCCTTTTTGTAGTTCTGTCTTAATAATTGAATAAAAAAACATGATTAACTGCAACTGCACAGCCATGAACATCGACTATATATCCACTGATTTACTTGCCAACCTGGCCCTGAACCCAAACAAAGGAGCACTGACCCTCACCCAGTGCTCCGCTGGGACAGTCTGTCTCCAGTTCATGCAGTTCATCAAACTCCGGTCAACACCTTTAAATGCGCATATTCCACCTGTCTTCAATCATGCATCTTGGAGATGCAGCATCTCCCCTTGAACCTAAAGCCTCACATGACCAAGTTTTAACCTGATACGTAACTGCACACAAGCTGCACAGTGTGCACATACCACCTTTCCCCCTTCACATACATTTTCTTTTACCAGTCTACTGTTTTGTGCTGTAAGTTACTTTGTGCAGTCAACAGTGACTTTACAATATTAAAGAAAAACTGTCCAGTGCCACTTTTGGAAAGCTTACTATAATATATGAACTTGCCACAATCATGTTTACTGTATCTCTGCAGGATACTGCTTTAAATTAATCATTTATGAGCAAAAAGCAGTACTAGAAGTATTTACTTGCTGGATGCAGTGTCCATACTTTTATAATTTTAAAAACGGAAAAACTTTCATTGGCGGCACCATGTCCCCTTTGCTGCCCTCAAGTGAAAATATTGTACTTAAAGCAGCGATCCGATGAAACGCACACGCAGATTATCTAACAGCACTTGTGACTCATTTTATTTGCCCTCCGTGTCGAGTTTAGCTCTTATTGCAGCCTCCTTTTATGTACTCAGGCTGTAACAGCACTGAAACCACACCGAGTAGGAAAAGTGTTCCGGGCCAGTAACGTCAAGACAGATCTGTAATTTCACCTTGATGAGATTTAATGGAAAAACTAGAAAACGACTGATCATCAAAAAAGTGCTTGTGTATCACATTTAGCAGTGAAAATCATGTGACGCTTACCTCAAATTGGAACCACAGCTCTGAGCCAAACTGGCCATGACAGGAGGTTGCATACCGCCAGTCGGGGTAGTGAAGCGTGTACGTGTGACTGTGTGTGTGTGTGTGTGTGTGTGCGGTATGTGCTCTTATACATCTATTTTCATGAGAGCCAATTGGAGTCTTAAGCTTTGGGAGTGAGAATGTTTTTACAGGGGTTTTCTGTTTGAGCGTCAATATTTGGTTTTGGTATTTAAAGATTAGGCTGGAGATATTTAATATTTTTCTTATTGTTAATGAATCCCATGAAAGGCCAAAACCAACACTGGATTGAACAAACAAAAGAAGAATCTGTGAGCTTGATATAGCACATTCCTCTGGGCCATAAAGCTCCATTGTCCAAAAACTAATAAAAATGCCTCAATAGGCCAAACACTGGGCGACAGGTTGTTTCAGTGTTAATAACACGGGCACTATAGTGTATATAGATCAACAAACACAACCTAATGCACCAAATTAATCCGCAGCTGAAAGTAGTCCCCATGTAAGCGGGTATTTATTTGTGATTTTCAGCAGGAAAAACCAAGACTGACAAGCAGAGTTTGGAATTTGGAAAGGATTAAGAGATTTAAGATTCTTTTTGTCTTGTAATTTAATGGGAGTTTGACACAAAGAATAACTCATAAAAAACCCAAACTCATCACTTAAAGAATAATTATGTTAAAAGTAGTGCAAATGTTGAGATACAATGTCCAATTTGAGCAGAATCACTTAACAATAACTACATGTACAGTTATTGTATTTCACCATCTCTTCTATGTGTGTATACCTACAGAGTGAGGACTGGACGAAGCTTTAAACCAAAAGAGTGAGGACATTTTCACATCAAATTTAGGACATTTGATTTGTCAAAGGCCTTTTAAGAGTTAAGACCTGTTTTTAATGTTAAGGTTTGAATGAGGTTTATGTTTGAGTCAGGGTGAGGGATAAGGGAATGCCTTATGAATAATGTCTTTGTTAGGCCAATATCAGCCATAACGTTTCTTGCTATCTTAATCGACTGGTGAAGGTAACAATGTTTCATCGACTAATTGACAAATCAATTAGCCAATTAGCTAATTAGCAAACCCCTTGATTTGTTTGTAAGGGGACATCCTGGGGACATCCTGGCTCTCTCTATTTTCTCAATCCAATTAAAGAACTGTATTGCCATGCAATGTATGGCAATGTGCGACCACCCCCGTAAAAAAAATAAATTAATAAATCCACAGACTGGTCATGTGGCCATCCTAGT
>CAFUXE010001119.1:64997-110959 GCA_903364295.1 Serranus cabrilla
CACACACACACACACACACACACACTCACCTTTGCCCCTCTAACAGCCTGCAGTGAATATTATAGCAACTGCTGAATAATTACAGCGCTGCAGAGGCAAAGTGTGAAGTGTTTTTTCATGGATTACACAAATACGTCAAACTCATTAAAACATTTTCTCTATCTCGCAGGGAAGAGGAGAAGCAAGAATTAAGTAACGCTATTAATCGTATTAATTTGAGCTCACACTGAGTCAGGGGTTGTGAGGTGCGGTCTGTTAATGAAAACTGGAGGGGAAACCTTTTTAATTTGGCTAATCTCATTTTGCTGACAAGAATATTTTCACAGGCTGTTAACACAGTGAAAAACACAAGGATGAAACATAAAAAACATGTCGACCAAACACTATACCTCAACAGTATGAAAATTAGCTGTGTCTTGAGTATACTGTAAGTAGCAGCTCTCCTTCAGTCAGGGTGGATTTTTGCCTTGTTATATCATCTTATCTTGGCTGTAAAGGATAAGGAAGACTTTTTCACCCAACGTAATCAGACGTTTTGTTGGCAGGAGCATCCCGAGGGAGATTATAGGCTTTTCCAACTACACTAAGTGGTGAAACACTTCAAGTGCACTGAACTCTGAACACGGGGTGATTTATAGAGAAAGTTAAACTTGTCCATTAGAAACTGTCAGATACATGCTTACTCACCACGTGAACAGTCTCCACGTCTGTCCGCTTGTCACTTAAACAAACAGGTGTTCATAAGTAAAGTTGGAATATAATATTAAAGTGTTGATATTGGCATTAGTGATTGCTCATACATGTTCATTCATACTGAAAAGAGAAACGGTAGAGTTAAAAAAGATGCAGTCTGGGGAGTTGAAAGACTTTATTTACCACTTTCCTTTGCATGTATATAAAATGGCATTGACCCAGTAAGATCGATGCCTTTATATTTATACATACTGTACATCAATCAGGTTCTCTGTAACGCAGCTATTTTTACTTGATATTCACGTAGCCGTGCTCAGTATTAATTAGAATAATAAGCATGAAATGTTTACAGCTGCAGAAAAAGCTTTTTATCTGCTACTTAGTAAGTATACTGTATTATCCTAAAGAAACAAAGATGTCCATGCATAATAATTATCTTAATTATTTTTACATGTTAAATAATCACTGTAAATATCACTGCTTACAGGTCAATGAGAAAAAAATATGCACAAGTTACACAACAAATTGAAATTTGAATTTGAAACCACTCAATGGGCTCTATTTATAGTAACACATATATTTTTAAAGTTGTTCTGACTATATCTTATGAGTAAGTTGACATATTTAACAATGGTTTCCAACAGTTCCAAGCATTATCATGTATCCAAGTTGGCTGGGTACCAATGCAATAAAATTGGCGAGCTTCTAAAAAATGAGGCCAACTAGGAAGTGCCTTAAAACCTGTATTTCTTGTGACTGCCAGCAGGAAGTAACAAAGGAAAACGACCCTACTTCTTACCTCAGTAAACATTTTTCTAATGAGTTTATGGTCTCAATCGCTAGTTTCAAGTCTTCTTCAATACAGCCTGAACTTAATGTTGCTACGGCAACGGCCATAAAGCAAGATGGCAACAGCCAAAATGCTGAACCAGAGTCCAGCAACCATTATGTGGCATCACAGTAAATACATGCACTATTTTCATACAGTCTTAGATCCAGACCTGCATTTAAGGAGTCTAAGTATTGAGTATCAAATATATTAAGTATTCAAGGAGTCATTGCATTTAATATATAATGACAAAAAAATTTCCATTCCATTCAAGGACCCAATCACAAAAAGCACTTTTTGCAGACTAATGCAAGGCATGCCACACTGAAAAAGGTGAGGATCCTACACACTCTGAAGACTGAGAGATAACTAAATCAGAAGCACGGCTCACTGAACACACTTCATTTGTCTTCTCAAGTATAGAATGATGCAAAAAGGTTTTTTTCCCATCAGTTTTTTTAAAAAGGAAAGAAACTGACAGGTGCCAGTTTACATTTTTCGAGGGAAAAGACAGTTGGATTAATGTGTCACTTCTGAAGATGCTTCCTTGTGAGAGATGTAAACCCATGTCGTCACAGCAGAGTTCTTCATGTTCAGTCTCCTGGATGGCTATGTGCTGTAATGGGGATTTTGGCTGTTTTCCTTGCTGGCTGCTGGTGTGTGTGTGTGTGTGTGTGTGTGTGTGTGTGTCAGCTGAGGCCTTTGTCAGCAGCTGTTCATTATATCAGTGAACAGCACTGGGCTGAGTGGTGGGTGCAGGACATTTACAGAAACAATCTGCTCCCAGTAAACACTCTCCTGTCGGTGTTTTGTGCCTCTCCAAACATACAAATGAGCCTGAATTAGTTGTTGTTTACTCCTTATTTCCATCTGTCCAGTCGGTGTATTCAAGTCAGTGGGGTTGGATGGATTTTGGAGAACTTTCTGGTTGACATGTTAATGTTTGTTGATGTCCACAGTGACACAGTGTGTTCAGCATGTACAGTACAGTTTATGTGCAATCTACAAGAATGTAAATGCCAAATGTCATGACCCTCAGGATGTACCAGTGAGTTTTCTTGTTTTAGGCCATTATTACAAGGTACATGTAATTACTAATGACTGGGGTGGGGGTTGGGGATCTTTAGGGGTACATAAAAGTTCAAGAGAAGCAGTGCCCACCATCTGAAAGTTGGGAACCTGAAGATTAATTTTAGATGCAGCTAAACCTTATGTGTCAAGTTCTATACAAAATGAATAAGTAAATAATCAAAATAAATTGTGAAGGTGTATAATATTTTAGAACATGATGATATGAGTATATGAAAGCCATCCCCAATGCACAATTTGTTTCATAAGATTTGTTACACAGGTTTGGTACTAAATTGAACCTTTTTTTGAACACACAAGAATCAATAACAAATGGTGAAATTCCTTCCAGACCTTTCTAATTTACCCTTTGAAAGTTTCTGTATTTTCTGTGACTGAATGATGAGCTCTTCTGTTTTCTAAACTGCTAAAAAACAACCTTTTTGTCAATAACCTTGGAAAGCCAAACATCGTCTGAATGTTCTAGGTATCTAGTTTGTGGTTGTTTTGTTTCCATGAGGCTGTGATTATGCAAGAGGTCATAACACGCAAATTTCAAGAAATGGTCTCATTACAGTCAGATGCTGCTATGGGGACGTGGGGAATGAGATGAAAAAAGAGATGATTAAAGTCTCTGAAAGACAGAAAGTCCACCAGGTCATCAGGACTGTTCAGGGGGTTAATTCCCCACCAGTCCAATGAGAATTTAATTTAAATTCATGTTAAACTAAAATTCAATTAAATTCAGTTTCATATGTAAAGCCCCAAATCAGTCATATGCCTCAAAGGGCTTTACAGTCAAACAATATAGATATAATAACACATATAACGGGGGAAAAATCCTTGGTGTTTGCCTGACTTTTGTGTGTGTGTGTGTGTGTGTGTGTATGTAAAACGGCAGTGACCCATTAAGATAAATGCCTTTGTGTTCATACATACTGTACATGAATCAGGTTTGATGTAACAGCTATGTTTTTTTATTAGAGATTAGCATAGCCATGCTCAATATAATTGTGCATAATGAAAGCATGTTTACAGCTGCAAAAAAAGCTGTTCAGCTGTGATCTGCTGCATACTGAAAAACATTTCAGTTTCATTTATTCTACAATGATAGATTAAAAATAAATAATAAAAATAGGCTTAATATGATAGACAGATATGAAGCAGGTGTCTACAGGT
The DNA here is from genome assembly GCA_903364295.1 of Serranus cabrilla. Taxonomy (NCBI): domain Eukaryota; kingdom Metazoa; phylum Chordata; class Actinopteri; order Perciformes; family Serranidae; genus Serranus; species Serranus cabrilla. The sequence continues at coordinate 68,767 of CAFUXE010001119.1, forward strand.
TTCTGCAGAACACTGACAGGAAAATGCTCACTCTTTGTTTCCCGTATGAGATGATGGTGACGCACAGAAGTTTTGATCACTGAGAAAGGTTCAAGAAGCAGCTTTGTGTTTGCTCTGAGATAACAACTGTGTTAACAACTGCAGCTCAGGCACAAAAGACAATCCCTGCAGCTCTCTGGCTCACAATCCCTCACACGGTTTTCAGCTCAGCCCTGCAACACATTCCACTAGGATGGATCTTAACAAGAACTCCTGGCCGTGCTAACGTCCAATCCCTTGTCTAGTCAGCATTTAAAGGTCGGTCTGCTTGGTGGGATTTGAACTGACAGACTTTGGGTGTGGAGCCAAGATCCCGGGGCTTTCAGTGGCAGCTGGCGTACGGATTAATGAGCTGATCCTGATTCCATCATTTCCACTAGACAACACAACTGTAAGGAGCAGGAGCTTAACTTGAGCTAATGCCTAAGTGTGGTGTGTGAGCGCAGGTGGGCATATGTATGGGTATGCGACTGAGTGGCCTCACCAGCGCTAACTGCATCGGACAGGTGAGTCATGTGGAAACAACATTATCCTGGGGCAAACTGAGGGGGGAGAAGCCCACTGGGTTGGACTCATGCATAACTTAGAGAGGAAAGTTTCCAGCAGGTGTCCATCTCTGTGTGCGAGGCTCCCCAAAAAATACATCAAGATTACTTTGTGCTTCTTCATTTCTCACAATAGGTCCGACAAATTACACAGAGTGAAAATGTGCTTAAGAGACACGAGGGACCTGCTGCTTTTCCCTTTAGCTGCTTCAAATCAGAGCAAATTAGACCAAATAATCTGGCTCTGGCTCTCACCCAGATCTATAAAAATAACATGTTCATTACATCAGGGGGTTTAGCTAATGGAACACTGTTATAGTTATTTATAATCCATTTGGTGAAAGAATACTCATTAGTGGCTTGCCATTGGAAACAGATCACACCATGCATGCCTGCAGTCACAGAGGGCCCAGCTCCATTTACTTTAGATGTAATGATGCTGCAGCGTTTGCTCCTGACTGCTGTGGTTGCAAAACAATCCAGGGGATGTGGGAACCAGTGATTTTTATTATATCTTAAAACTGATCATTGATTGGTGTGTCTACTGAGGTACTGCAAAGTAGTGTTTGGATATTGTATTACACCAAAACATGGTACAAAGGACTGATTAGATAGCTGCTGTGACACAACATCAGCTTGATTCATGCCCTTATTTTCTCCCAGTCTCCTACTTTCCCTGCAACACTGACTCTCCTGTCCCTCCCGACCTGCAGTAACACCTTTTTCCTCCACTCGCCTTCATCTGACTGCCACACCCACCTACTCAGAAGTTCCCACTTTCTTTATCAGCCGGGCAGGATAAAAACTGTCTGTTTCCACCTGTTTTCTGTCAGATAGTCTTTTGTGTTCCTCTCTAAGTGGTTCTGCCTTAATGCATATCAGCATGACTCTGTCTGACCCTGAGTTCCTGACTTCTTATTTTGATTATGTGTAAAGACAATCTTCTGTCTGTATCTGCCTGGTCGCCTTTTTTTACTAGTGAAGGAAATGCTACATTTTTGTTTTATGCCACACATCGGGAGGTGGTTGGGGTGGGTCGCAGTTGATACGCTGTAGAAAAATAAGTGACATAAAATATTTTTTGTGTGAACACTAAATTCAGTGTCATAATGTTTCCTCTTGGCAAATATGTAAATTGACAACTTTTTCTCATCTTGACATGTAATTCAGTAGAGGTTTCTTTCAAAACGTATTTGCTGCTGTAACATCTTAATGATTTCTGGACGACAGGATTGAATTTTCATTATTACTGAAGATTTGGAAATGACCTGCTCTAAGAGGGTGATGTTTTCAGTAAGGTTTTTCTATTTTTTTTCTCAGTGGGATTACTGAAAAATCACTGGCTCAATTTTCAGAAAACTTGGTGGAAGGGTGAAGCAACGGTGTAGCCAAGAAAGAACCCATTAAATTTTGGAGTGGATTCAAATCACGGGGGAGATAGACTAATTATTTTTCAGACTCACTAACACTGCGAGGCAGGGCATGGCCTTGCCTGAGGTGTGCACTCTCTGAGTGCCCCTCTAGTTTCATTAATGCACTGTTCATTTGCAAAAACAGATAAAAGCCATTTTTAAGTTGAATACACAAACACCATTTCATTGATTTCCCCATGTTTACAACCCCCAAACATCATGATTTAGGAAAATCAATCAAAATGTAGATACTTGTTTTTGGAATGAACTCTACGAATGTTTTTAATTCACAATCGGCTACAATCACAGGGTGAGGTGGCAAGATGTCGATCATTTTGTACACACTTCTAACCAGGAACATGAGTAAAACCACCTGTGTGATCACTTGGTTCTTAAATGAAAAGCTTATCACACTGTGCAGCTGTCACTGTGTGTGTGCTTGTATGAGCTGATTGCTTCACCTTTTCTTGACTGCTTCTGTGCGACTTCAGGATTTTGTTCTGGTTGATGTTAGGATTATACCATAACTCCAAATGAATAACATTTCTCTCACTTGATTGCAACATCAAAAATAATAAAACATTGGTCAATCCTAGAAATTGAAGGGTATGAGAAAAATTTTGGATACAATTACAACTAAGATAATAGGACACTTGCTTGTAGACCTCTTCCTGCATGAGACCCAACATCATGAAAGTGTGGCGCTGCCTCCAAAGCAGATATATCTGGTTTTACAGTCTTAGGTTAATTTAGAAGTTGTTAGTATTGTGCCGCTGGCAGCGGCTGATTCTTTGCATATTAAGCAGATTTTTGCTGCCTGTCTGACTTTTTAAAACCAAACCATGTCAAAGTATGGATGAACTGAACTATTTGTATTCAATGAAACTGTCTCATTTATGACTTTGTAGCAGTGTCTGTTTCTCACTCGGCTGTCAGTACAAAGAAATGTATACTTGCGCTAACAAGATGGCAAGAGGCTGGAGTGGCTATTTAAGACAGAAGCATTTAAGACTGCCAGTTTTATTTCTAAAGCCTGGAATAGTCGGAAAGCTCAGCTCTTTAAGTAAGATATGTCAGTCTGCTGACAAGATATTTATTAGGACTGATCTCAGAGGCCTATTTATGTGGTTTTTTGATGTGTCTCTCACCACCATGACTGTACTTTAGCTGTGCTCACCAATGTATGTTTGATCATTGTTTATGTAAATGTGTATAGATTCTTGTAAGCCCATACCGGCTGGACTTCATTGGAAGCATGAATAAATCATCAATCATCCTTATCATAACAGAGAAACCTATACTCACAGCTTGATGTGCCTTAAGCTGCCCCGTGCACTTTCAACACAAAGTGATGATTAAGATCCATTCGATCCTACAATAAACGGTTCAGTCATATCTATATAATTGTGCATATATCTTATGAACCACCGCCTTCAATCATCAAAGAAAGTAGAAGTATATCTGACTAATCTGTGCAGGTTCCATTTATGACATTTAGAAACTTTGTGTTTTAGTAAGTCATTTATTCTCAGATTCAGCCTTCAAAACGTATTTTTATTCAACCAAGAAAAGAATTATGCCGGCAGGAGGAGATAATCATTCTTGGCCCCAATGCAAAGTTTGCCTTGTTTTATGAATTTTGAGAAATGAGTTTCAATATGAAACATAACAGAATACTTCACTCTGCACTTTTATAAAAGAAAGACCTCTGGCTCTTGAAACTGTTTTATCTGTGAAATACAAAAATTGAATGACAGCTAATTATTTTTGCAGAGATGTACATTGTCCTTTATGAAACCAGCACTTTAATAGATTAGATTCTCCTGAGGTCTGTATGTACTGTACTGTATGTACACAGAGCACATATAGTTAGATGCCATGCTGTATGTTTAATGTCCATGCAGGCGTGTATCAAGGGATATAATTACCATTAACATCAACACAACACCAAAGCCATGGCTTAAATAAAGGCTGAAATCCATATTATGAATATAATTTATTATATTGTTGCTGCTTTTGATATATTGACCTTCAATCTGAATCCGCTGACTCTAAACAATGATACTGTGTTTGTAAAGTGGACCAGGTTTATGTGTTGTATAAATGTACTACTTCACTGACAGCAGGGGTTCCCAGACATCTTTTCAGTCATTTGACTTGACATAGATATTTGAATAGGCTCATTCAACACATTACACAATCGTTAATCATAATAACGTGTCAAAGAAATCTGAGAAATCGCTTTAAGAGTTGGATCCATAGAGCAGTACTGTGTGGTGACCTTTCACTCACTTGCAACTGAATCAATAGCGCGATGTGAAGACACTTCATCTCCTGCTTTTCAGTGCATTTGACAGCAGAGTGTGTGTGTTTATTGGTACATTAATATATATATCTGACAGACAGGATAATAAGGCTAATATATGTTAAGGGCTCCCTCTCTGTCAGCGTTCAACTGCAGTATACCATATTTGCCCATGTAATTTTGTTCACAGACAACTGTTTTCTGATACAATAATGACACATTTTCAGCATATTAAACATCCTAAAATATTCTGCACATGCATTTAAACGGAACCCAATCTTGCTATGTTAATTCTAGTCAAATTTGAAGATCTTTAACTGTATGTTTGTGATTCTAACAGTATCTGCTCATAACAAATAAGAATACTTTGCCAACTGTTAACTGACTTGGTGTCGACACAGTGTGGGTTGCATATGCAGACAAATTGTGGTTGACTTTCTTCCGTGTTGCCAGCCCTCAGAGCTCGCCGCTCATTTGCAGGCCAAAATCCGGCGGGTCACGCAAAACATCATTTATGACGTGTTCGATCGATGCAGTGTTGGCGGATTTTACTAGTGGATGGGCAGGGATTTCTGGGGCGCCGTAGGGGCGTCGTTCATCTGCACTCACTGCCCACACTGAGATGACATTGGCAAAGATTCACTTGAAGATACAGTGAAACTCAGGGAGCTAAAACTGAATTGAGAGGTTATATGTTTTGTTAAAATTTTTAAAAGGTCAAGTCTCTGATGTCAAAGTACATCAGTGGAGTTTTTGTTCTTGCAACATGATTGGAGGTAAACAACTGTAAATGTTTTTATTTAGGACGTCCCTGAAACTTTAAAACAAATCTTGCCATTTTGTGACAATGAACATACATAATTCAGAAAATGTTCCAGTTACTGTTGTGAGTATAGTATTGCTGGTATTGTGTTCTTCCTTTTCTTCTTTGGTTTTAACAACAGTCTTCCCTGAGTTGTTGTGATTTTTATCTTTGTATCTCATCACTTTGGCCTTTGTACCTTCGAAATGCTGCAGAGGTTTTCATGGTGAATGATCAGGAAATAAAACACAGCTCTGCAGCCAAATTGCCTTTGGGTTATCTAAAAACAAAAAACTTCTTCTTTTTCTCTCTCTTTCTATTTTTTAATCCCTGTTGTGTTGTTTTGCAGTGTAGTAAGCAAGAAACTTAAGATACAGAAAAAAATGTGACCAGAAACTACTGCAGTTCATAATTGCATCGTGTATCTTTTTACAGTTAACAAAAACATGGTGAAGAATACAGAAGGCATTTCTTTCTGCACCAGAATGTACCACTGTTAAAGCTGCTCCTGTAATCCTGTCCTCTGAAAATGACATTCCTATACAACAAAACTGCATTCTCACTTACATTTTGTCCTGGACAGCCACAGATTTACACAGTGATTGATTAATGTTGAAATGGTCAAAGTTTGGAGAAGTGTAGGAAACAAAACTATGTGGTTAGTTTTAACAGTCAGTAAGACATTGGTAAGTTGCATCACTATTATGCCTTAACGATAAGGATATCATTATTTTGTATTTCTGTTATTGTCAAGAAATCCCATGAAGAGACAAAACCAACAATAGCTCTGTAGTTTCTGATGCAGAACATTTACTTTCAACACAGCAAAAGTCTAAATTTGAAGATGTTGAGGAGGTTGTGCTCATATCAGGTAAGTCTAAAAAATTAATTTTACCCGCAGGGTGCAACTGCTGATCCTCTCCCATTTACATTCATGCCAACTGTTGGAAGAATGTGTGTACCGCAAAACACTTTACATTCAGCATAGGAGCCAAAGACAATTCACTGTCTAATAAGTGTAATGATAGATGATGATGGATTATTGTGAGAGGGGTTGAGCATCCGTCAAGCTCACTGAGATTGTTAATCAAGGCTTCATCAGTGGTGCAAGTCGGTCAGTGAATGAAAAATCTTTCTTCTTGCTATTAAAACATTTTTAACTCACTGCCCCAAGCTCAGTCAGCGCTACTGAAGACATAAATCTCCAGTATATACAACATCACAAACACACACACACATATTCAAATAGTCATCCACCTGTTAAAACCATAGACTGTGTTAAAGTAGACATAGCCACTGCTTTAAAGGCTCTACTCTATAGCAGAAGTACCACAAAGCAAAATCTCACTCACTAGCTAATGTCAGAGCTACCTAGCTAACTTTGTAATGTTGATTGGGATATTTATTTTGGCTAGCTGAAAACTTAAAGGCTTAAAACCAACTGTACTGATCAGAAAAATGAACAACCAACTCCTCAGAGTACCTTTTAGTCAAACTAAATGCTGAACAAGACATTTTTAAGTTCTAAGACAGAAACAGCGACACCTAAATCAAGTTCAGGGCTATTAAATGCAGGTTACACAGTGCCATGATTTGCTAGGATGACTGGCTGATTACCACGGTAGTAAATTACTAATCACAAGATAGCTCTCTAAATGGAACCATAATTTACAAAGAGAACATCATGCTGTATTGAAGAACTTGAAACTAATGTTTGAAGCCATAAACTCATTAGGAATATGTTTATTGAGGTGATAAATTAAGAGGTAGGTTAATTTCCTGATAGACTTATAAAATTAGACTTCTTTTTTCAACCAGTGGAATTGGCCCCTAGCCTGGGTGCAGCCAATTTTAAGCCCCGCCTGCAACGTTTTTATGCGGGAAGTTCGGTCTGGCTCTTCTCCGTTGTGGCGCTGCTGTGCTCTGTACAGATCTCCTTGGACCAATGAATTAGTCAGGGCGGGCTTTACACGATGATGGACAGATGAGCAACAGTAACGTAATCAGCCACGTCACTAATGAGCGCTTGGGTCAAATTTGTTGACAACAAACATGGCTGATGAACACGCTTCTTCAGCCTGGTCTACTTCGTTGTCGCATTCCAACCGTGTTATTAGGTTCTGACAGGACCGACAAATGAGATACGATTTGTCTGATGTTTTGTGGAGTTGTAATCCTAAACGGAAGACTTGTTCGTACATACTTTGACCTTTACTATTACTCTCAAAAATGAGGACCGTGTTGGAAACTACTCCGTGTATCCTTAAATTCTTTTTACAACACCGGCAAAAATCTTTAATACTCATCTTCTTCTATTTCTTCCAGCTGATCTATCCAATTGAGCGAAACACGCCCCATAATCACAGCCCAATGGATCATTTTCAGACTCAAATTCTGAACAGAATCGTGAGTATGACGTCGTCAGGCTAGTTGCCCCCTGTTGGCCAATAGAAATAAAGCAGGTGTAAGGCACTTTTACTTTGGCTTTACTTTCCAGACTATACTGTATGTCTGAGGGGCCTGTGGGAAACTGAGCAGGGATCCAGAGACATAGCTCGATGATGAAAACTGAAATAATTATTTCACAATTTAAGTTGCAGCTTACAGTAAATAAATAATAATTAAAAACCCAAAATGCAGTCAAAGCAGTCGTCCATGTCTTTTAAATCAACATTAATGTACCAGCACTGTTAAAAATGCTGTTGCATTGATCCATGTGAACTGCAGGTTTCAGAGGTTTCAGTTATGGGCCTACAACTTTATTATGTGTAACGTTTGAAGGTACAGGGTTATTAAGAACCATTAAGCCTTCAGTGATATGTTTTTGCCTTGTGGATATGATAATAATACAATAATGCTTTTGTTCTGTACTTTACAAACAGGGAGGGGCTGTAAGTGTTTAAATTGGAGAGGCAATAAAGATATCTGGTTCCTTCTTGGTAAATCTCCAGGACAGTGTTATGTGCACACTCATCCTGCTTCACCTCCCACTAAGTTATATAATATAACTCTGTCAAATAAAGATGTGACAGGATTTATTGGAGTCTTGCTGTTACCACATGGTGCTACTGCAACAGCTCACGAGTTACTGAGAAGCAAATTTGGATCAGTCTGTTTGGAAGAGAATCATAAACTGTGACAGCAGCCTACAGTGCAGTGTTTATACTTATTTATGGTATTTGAATGTGCATGTTTCGTTTGCATTTGCATATCGTAAAATACATTTCTTTTTCATAAAGATGAAAGAAGTTCTGAAGTAGGTTGCCTTTATCTATTCAAACACTTTAAATCATTGGTGCGCCATGCTTTAAATTCATAAAAGACAGATGTGGTTTTTTTTTTTTTTTAAATGGAAGCAGATAAACTTACCAACCCAATCACTCCTATTGAAAGATGTAATGTGGTTTGTCCTGCTTAGCTATGACCATAGATTGTATCTCTATATTGCATCTCTGTCTCTCCTCATCTCCTGTCATCTCTCTGCAGTTGATTCATTATTAAGGGCATAAAACACTAATGCAAAGAGGGCTCCTGTTAGAAAAAAAGGTACCCTGAGGGGGATGGAATTATGCTTTAAGAAACATTTAACTAATAAGGCTGGTTTATGACCTGTTGTGAAGGTATTCCAGTTCAATCAGAACTGGAAGGAGTTCCCCGGGCAGACCGAGAGAGATTATATGTCTCAACTGGCCTGGGAATGCCCGGAGAACCTCGGAAATGTTGCTAAGGAGACAGACATCTGGAATTCCAGACTGCTTTCCCATGTGCCCCATTCCAAGATAAGTGAACATATGTATGTGTGTGTGTGTGTGTGTAGAATCTGTTACAAATTCAGTATGAAGACATTTAAAAAAGAATATTGATGAATATACTGAATTTGAATATTTTTTAAATATAATCTAAATCTAAATCTAAATGTATAATTCTGTCTCATACCCTTATATAGAAGAAGCTGTCCTTTCCCACCAAATTACCCTATAGGTCAGAAATACAAATACCTTATTATGACTCATATCTAGTTTATTATGGCAGCGACCACTAGTGGATGCCGTAATTATGACAAGAGGCAGTGAGGTGATGTGGTATATGGAGTGACAAAGTCCGCTGAGTTCCGTGTGAAACTAACATAACGTATGTACGTAAGTGAAGTTTAGTCGTCATATGTTAAAACAGGATTTTGCCAGTAGATGGGACAGAAATGTATGAAATGCTCATAGGGGTCGTATAAGAGGTATAAGAAAGTAGTATAAGAACAAATTATCTCTGTGGCTGTATGGATCTGTATGAAGAGGTAGCTCGCAGGTTTGAAAGAGCATTAACTCCACAGAATTGATTTCCTTATATCAGACTCACCAGCTGACCTGCCCCATGTCTACTGGGGAGAGAAAAACTTTTAAAACTTCAAATGGCCTCTTCTCCGCCCTTTAAAATTAAGCATTGTATTTCCTCCAAGTGTTGAAAATTTCACAAAAAATAAAAATAAGACAAAAAAACAACAACTCATCAAATGAACCTTTAACTGAAATATCAGAACATCCCACTGCTGCAGGAAAAACTCAACTGACACATTTTGACCCTCAATTCAGAGAGAAGTATTTCAAAGAGCTAAACTGCAAAACAAGACTGCACTGTATCTCATTCCCACGTGGTCGCTCCATTTCCCCAGGATGGAGACGATGGGATCAAAGACAAATCTGTCCACTTAAAGCCCAGCTATTTTTATTTCCACAGCCCATGAACAATGTGCGTGTGCATACATGTGTGCAAGTGACGTGCTCCATTTCTTCATTAACATTTTCTATACTTGAAGAGCCTGCTAATTAGCTTTCAAGGAGCTGCTATTGATTCAATTAAAGATAAAATATACAGAAGATGGGGACGAAAAAGCAGTTTAATCAAAGTATTTAATGAACTAACAAGACCGCTCTTTCTGTGAATTAGTATGGGGCATGTAAAACAATTTTAAGACACTTTATTCTTACTTTAAAGTGGAGCTTTTCAGAAAACTCTCTTGAGATTCATTCACTGATATCCAGAGGAAACAGAGCAGTGTGATAATGTAGTTAAAGGGAAATTATCGGTTCAAAGGAACGTGACTGCTGACGGACATACATGTTTAACACCTTCAGTAACAACCTTAATTGTGCCTTTTTTTTTTTTTAATTGATTCGAGGAGACCAGAAGAAACAGTGTTTATGGCAACATCAAGCTGAATACAGCAACCTCCATAAGAAAATGCATTATTTAAGAGACTTTAAATGATATTTCTTTGTCATTTTTCCTCCATTTTAACTAGTGTCTGTCACTTGCCGGTTAATGTTGGAGACATGCACTATATGTGTTGCTTGAACTTTGATGTTCACTGTGTGATCCCTAATCCTCAGTTTCAGCCATGCTTTCAAGAAGAAGCTGTCAAAGTCTTCCCCAGGGGTCAAAAATATTTTCTTATGTCAGCTGCTTGGTCTTTGTTATTGCTCATTATTGCAACCATTGCAGAATCTCAGTAAATATCTCTGCAGTGTGGTGTAGTTAATGGCTGAAATGTGGGCCTATCATCAAGGCATTTTCAAGGTTTCTCTCTGCAGGTAGTTCCCTCAACTTTTTGGAAATAAGTGGCAAACTGGAAAAAAGCCGTCAACAAGCAAGTTTCTGCAGTTTCATAACTAAACAGCCCCCGCTAAAGAAAGGGAGAGGGACATATCAGCTGGAAGTTGCAGTTTTTTTTTTTTTCATTATTTTGTTGTGACATAATTTTGGCATGAAACTCTGACTGCTCAAACAGCCCGAGCAGAGTTAGTATTTCTGTTGTTGTGTCAGGAACTACTTGATCTTAATCTGCATGTCAGTTTTTGGTTTTGTCTTCCTTTAAAGAAACAATACTTTAAATCTTTTCTTTTATATTAGTATGAGCTTCAAAATTACATGGCAAGCATAAAAAAAAGTCTTGGTTGTCAGGGAAATCATTGGTGGTTCATTGGGATTTTTTTCAGGGACCGGCCTCTTGGGTGAAAGTGGGAAAGTCCAGTGTCTGTTTAATCCACCTAACCACTACGATGTCCGACCTCCGCAGACTGTGATGCTTGTTAAACTACGTCTCATCGGCCTGATCTCAAAACATGTAATATGTGAAAATTATGTGCCACCAGCACGGAAACAATGCCAATGTAAAGTCAATGGGCACACATATTCCCTGGTCACTCAGTGTCTAACAAACAGCAGACTTTCACCCAGGAAATCAGGGTTCATGTCACGGGTGAAAACAAACATAAATTACTTTTTACGTAACTCATGGATTTTACGTAACTTCTGTGGCATCACTTCCAGCTTTTCCAGCATGTTTATTTACTTTTAAAATGCCTTGCCAGGAAGTTTTTTGCCCTTAACCTAAGTCATTGGTTTTGTAGCCTAGAATCACTGAAGCTGCAGCCTTTCTGAGAAACGTGAACCGTACGTGTATGTTTAATGACTTGTGTGCTAATTTAAGAACGCTCCACTTTACACGTAATTTTCACACATTATGTGCCAAAAGCACAGAATTCTGTGTTAATGGTCATTTCACTTAATTTTTTGAGATCCGATTGGTCTCATACAGATGCTGAAGAGTACTGAAAACGTTTCCTAAAACACATCTGTGGTTCGTAGAAATATGCACTGGCAACAGTTTTTCATAGCAGCTGGTGTTGGATGTTTCCGCTACAGTAGGTGGTTCAGGACCACACTTTGCCATGATGACATACACACACTACCTTCTGCTTCTATCTTTGTGAGGACCCTACATTGCTATAATGCATTCCCTCGCCTCTTAACCTTAACCATCATAACTAAATGCCTAACCTAACTCAAACCCTAACCTAAATATAAACTTATATGTTTAACTTTTAAACCAAGTCTTAACCTTCAAACAGGACTTTGAAGAAGTAAGAACCTGCTGAAATATCCTTACACTGTTGGTTAAAAACATGGTCCTCACTAAAAAAGTCCTCATTATGTCAAGAGTACAAGAACACACACACACACAAACAGAGACATACTGTCGCAGCTGGTGATTACAACTCAGAAAAAGTAGCAGCAGTTTTGTTCTGTTTACAGTGCAACTTGCAGAGACTGCTACTAATTTGTAGTCATGCTGCATTGCAACAGTGAATATGTGTGTTACTGGCTACTGCACTTTCACTGTAAAACCGAGTCCAAACTTAATGCATGCTGGTTCAGCATTACAACACATATCACGTCAACACTGTATCAACGTAAGAGTAATGTGTTTGCATGGATGAGGCTTTAGAAAACATGAAATTTTAATGAAACCAATGCATGCAACTACTCTTAAACCCAGCAAGGTTTGTTGGTGCAGTTTTTGTCAGAACACGAGCAGTAGATTATACTGAGTATAGGCATTTTTCTGTAGGAGTGCCTTGAGTAGTTTCTATGGATGTTTTTTTACTTTTTCCCTGCCATCCTGCTTTGAATCCAAGCCAATGACAGCTGCCATTTACTGGGAAAACAACAGACATTTGACAGTTTAAGCCTTCATGAGGTCAATGGTTTTCTCCAAATGTATTACAAATTTTGAGAATATCAGCAGAAGAAAAATAGGAATGAATGCTTGTTTTCATCCATGATCATAATGTAATTATCAGGAATTGGTTTACTGACATAAGCATTAGGGGATGCCAAGTCTCCCGTCATCAACCCAGCATTGCAGCATTTGTGTGCAAAAATCTAACATAATTTAAAGAGCTCCAGTAGAACCTCATAAAAGATAATGTAGAAAACTCTGGAAATATGACATTTGTACTCTTTCATTTATTAATGTGGGGAATGTTACATCAGACCTGTGTGGAATAATGAGATTAGTTTTTTTTCTGCTGCTATTTTTGGTCTTTTTCGGTGGGATAGGAGCTTCATGTACGTCATCATTTTTTCGCTAAATTTGTTTCCAGTGCACTTTGTTACATTTTGCTTTTATGGATATACAAATGTTTCCTCCTCAGCTTTTCATATTTCAAGATTTATTTATTTTTTGTGTTTCCACTCCACTTCCAGTTTTTTAATGCAAAAATTGAAAATGTGCTTGAAACAGGAGTTTAGACATTGACTCCTCAGATTGATTTTGGAGCAGTATCCATTTAATGAGAAGTCTGGGGTTATCTCATAACTCATTTAATCTCAGAAGGATTAAGTCAATTTATTTCCCCAAATAGATAGATAGATAGATAGATAGATAGATAGATAGATAGATAGATAGATAGATAGATAGATAATGATGCATATTTGCAAGGGGCTTAAACAGAATAGGAAACTGGCTGGTCCTTTTGCTGTGGGACCCCCTTAACCTGCTGTCAGGGGCCTCTGGGAGGTCCCTGCACCCGATCTTGAGAACCTCTCCCCTGTATACAGTAACACGAAATGGACTGTCAAAGAAATCCAGTGAATCACTTGGAAACATGCCTGTGGTTGCCGTCGATGATATTCACTCACAGTGTGTGTTGGAGGCGCACAGGGCAGCTCTGCCGAGCAGCCAGTCCCATGAAAACCTCGGAGAAACGGAGATTTGAATGCAACTTGTTGAAGTCACTGTGATCTCCTCCGGAGCAGAGCGGATCACATCAGCTCCGGGGAGCCCCCGTGTCTCTCCCCGGGAGGGCTTAATTGTTGCTGGAGACAACCCACAATGAGCTGCGCCTTCATGCATCAGATGGAGCTCCGCAGGCAGAGCACTTTTTACACTTTCTACACATTCTGGCGATTGAACTCTGGAGAAGCACATTTTTAAAGCTCAAGTTTTTCAGGACAGCTGAAATTACTTATGTTTAACTGTGTAAAGCGACCCCAGCACTTACACAGCAGCAGCACCTACTGAAGCTGTCCGCTGGTTCCCTCTGATTGTAACCAGTCTGTGTTTCGCCTGTTTGTACTGGACGTGCGTAAATGAAGGACGCCGCTGCTGGGATTCCCTACTCGCTTTTGTGCTTCGCTTTAGAAAGAGAAAAAGGAGAGAAAATACCTGTCAAATGAAGAAAAATCATGGTAAGTTTTGAGATCCCTTCTATTTTAAATAAAAACCTCACCAGTCCGTGTTTGTTGCCATTACGCATGGATCTGAGAGCGCAGAACAGATGACGTTTTATTCCAAGTCAACGCGAGGCAACTGTAGTATAATCCTTTTACTTGCAAAAAGAGCTGAACTAACGCAAATATCACAGGTTCGAATATATTTGAAAGATCAAACAACTCTGCCCAAATAATCCCAAACACCACAGATGCAACAGAGCGTGATAAGGTCACCTGTGATCACCCCGGACACCGTGTGAGTCCCGGTAGGACTATTTTAGTGACACAATAAGAGATGGAGATGTCACAAAGAAGGCTATGATAAGGTCACTATAACTTATATGAGTTCCTAAGGGGGAGTACCAGGGGTTTTACAAGGGGATTTAAGTGTGTTATGAAATGCAAGTCATGAGGGGAAAATGAAGTATGCATGGATTAAACCTGCATGAAGCCTCAGGGTGCCAAAACTGATTAACAGGGTGAGTAAACAGCTGGAGGATGCAGTAGCACGTTATGTGTAAAAGCTTAAAAAACACACCCATGTCAATTCCTTAAGGTCATTTATTGCAGTTTAGTAAAACTCTAGAGAGCAGCCCTTTATCTTCTTATTATTCTGTGACTTCATTGTCAATATGAAGGTCACAGGGACTTATTGCTGTTTGGACCTTTGAGTTAAGAGAATATGGCTGATGGCAGGTGCTCATAATTTGATTTCCCCAGAAGGCTTCCTGTAAGCTCCTGTATGTGTGTAAAATGCCACTGTGTGCTTTGGAGAGAAGCCACTGGTTGGCTGGCCATGATGCCGACATTGTATTGGAGGTGTTTGCCCCTGACCCATGTGGCACATGCAGCTGAACTCATTAAACAAATGTAGGGCAGGAGAGTAAAGTTACAGTACATGGACATGTGGGTTATGGATAATAAGCCTTATATCACTTGTGGGAGACATTAAAAACATGTATGTTGTGGCAATTTGGCATCCTGCTGAATGAGGCACTATGCTAATGAATATGATAATGTTCATATTCTAATTGGCCGTTAGTGGGCACGACTTATAAAAATCTTCAGAATTTTTTAGCACCTTTCTGTCTGATCATCTTCACTTTGAAGAAGGAATGGGATTATTTGAATAACATGAGAAGATGCTCCTTTTGCTATTAGTAGCTGCTGGTGAGGAGCAGCAGCCCAAGCATTAAGTCCATTTCAAGTTGGAAAAAAACAGACCTGTTCTCTGTGCTCTCAAGCTTTTCGTAAACCCTCCTCAGGCTCTCTTCACAGAGGAAGAGAGTGTTGCATTTCTTGCTTTAAGTAGCTGACCGGTGTTGGAGATACTCAGTGAAATGAAAGGGAATCACCATCATGGTGCTCTGATGTAAAGTATCTTTCAGCACACAATGTACCTCCATTTCCTCAGGAGACGCACGCACATGTGGAGTTTCCTCTCTCTCTCGCTATCGCACTGACACCCTCTTCTCCCCATCCTATCACACTACACACACACTCAGAGATGCACACACACACCTCAACAATCAGGGTGTGACTGAAGACAGAAAATGTAATTGGTCGCCCATTAAAATCAGCTCCTATTCGCATCATGCCATCTCTTCCTACTTAATAATGACACTGATTTTAAATAAACTGGAAACAGTTATTATAGTGAAATACTATGATACTGTTGAATATGTAATTTTCCCATATAGTGATAAAGGGGGGCACGAGAGACCACATCACAAAGAGGACTAGTTTGTAGCTCATTAGTCCACGTATAATATCCTGGTTTAATAATTAATGTCGGAAGAAGCAATTAATGCCTGATGGTGCGGCACATGTGCAGAGAAGAACAGTTCTTTCTAATAACATTTTTTTTTACGTGTAGAGGATGTAGTGTTGAAGGAAAATCACCATTGGTCTCTGTCGCTCATTTGCTTGGAGTCATACTGTTTCTACAGCTATAGGGAAACCCTACTATAGGATATTCACTCTGCTGAGATGCAGACACTGAGAGGAAGCAGTGTATAAAATGAGGGAAATATGAGTAGATCAAAACTCAGACCATCACTTTTAAACTGACGTAAACAGATACACATACTGACACTTAGATATATAATGAAAATGAAAAACAAGCTACAAACTGGTATATTAGGAGCTGTGAGAAAAATATTTAGGGTGTGGATATAGTGTTTATCTGTTCTAACCTAAGCTGCAATTGTTAGCATGTTTAAATACCTAGCTTAGCCTACTTGCTATAGCAGTTAAGCCAGCGCTTAAGCTGCATTCACATGGATTAAAGCAGAAAGCAAACAGCTTTTTGACGGCACTGGAAAAACATTCAAGCCATTTATTTAACCAAGTCATCTAGCTAAAATGTTAGCTTAACTAGCCATTATTCTTGACAGGTTGTTATGTCACCAGGACCATCTCACATTTACAGATATTATTTTTTCCCATCATGCTTTACATTGGGTTAGGTTCAAAATATTTTTCAGGCCTACAGCTACAACATTCGAGTTAAGCTCTAACAAAATGACCTGGCGACACTGATGCTAATAACCATTGTAATTCACCCATGCGTGCATGCGCACAGCAAAAAAACAAGATAGATGGAGAGAAGAGTGTGTTAAATCTTTGCAGGGAGTCATTAAAGGGTCAGAAAAGTCAGCTCTGTGGACCCCTTGGACACAGCATCTTCACTGTAATCCACAGACACTAGCATAGATATTAACAGCACACACTGTGATGTATTGCATATTTGCTTGCATGACAGGAGTTAATGTGTCTGGAGGAATTTCACTTGCAGAACTGAGCTGAGACCAGAACAAGAAGCAGATGTGTGCCATTGAGTTACAGCTTCATTCCACAGTTCTAACATTTGTTACATCTTGTACCTCCAATATATTTTCAGGATCTGCTACAAGACGTAACGCAGCAAACACACTAAAACACTTGAGTAAATTTAACACAATGTCATCACTCCATTGTTTGTCCTGCAGACTACTGTTTACATACTGTGCAGCACGTGTGTTGGCTGAGTCGCAGCTGAGCAGATGGTGGGGCAGCATCTGTGAAGAAGACTTTACCATTCAGCTGTGAAACACTCCACCTGACTACATATCTTTGTCGCAGCACTTTGAAGTATGTGAGGAAGCTATAATCATGTGCCAAGGAAATGTCAATATTAGATGAATGGCCAGGAGTTACTGGAAGTGCAGTGAGGAAGATGAACACTGACACCGTACTCATTAATTGGTCTAAGTGGTGTGAACATTCAAGAGTGTTAACTGCTGTCAGACAAACTCAGTGAAAAGCTATCAGACAGTGTGACAGCAGCATTATCTACGATTCCCACAACTATTATAACTGAAACCAATGTGTTAATAGACCACAGCAGAAATAATACACATGGCAAATGATAAACTTGGCAAGCTGTACACACTGTCCTCCAAAAAAAACTAACATAAAGTAAACACACAAGTTATCAGTTAAGAAGCTATGGCATCAAAAGTGGAAACTAAACAGTAGGGGAAGAGCAAGTTGAGGAAATAATCATCAAATAACACCAATCATCAGCAACATCCAGAGCAGGAACCAGCCACTTTCATTAGATATCCAACTACGAAACATAAAAACAGCTCAACAACATGATCCAAAAAGAAACAAAGACACTAAAGAACATGTAGCAGTATGGAAACGTTACTGAAGTCAATAAAAGCTCCTGCAGGCATTTCAGTCAGACACTACTTAAAAGATGTGACTTTTTGTAATATAGTGTGCACAATAGAAAGAGTTAGAGAGATGGTATATGTGTGAATCATGAATCAGAGTATCCCCATGATGCTGGTTGTGATGGAGGGAAGAGCTGTAGCTGAAGATTTGAATGGATGTGATTTAGTAGGCTGTTTGATGATCTTACTGAAGGATCTAATTGACCTCTGATGGACAGTGAAAGTGAATGGGGTGGAGGTGGGGCACTGCGGACACTGTAGTGACAGCTGACAGCCGCAGAGAAAGAGGCTGTTTCTGGAGTTTGATAGCAACTGGAAGATTGACTCACAAAGGATGCAGCAACAGCACTGCTGCTCTTCAAATGGTTGTATCAGATTGTTATGCAGAACTGACAGTGTATTGCCAGTCTCAACTTCTGTGTTGACAACTTTAAACTGTGAGCCAAGAATGATAGTTGCTGTGTTTCCATTCACTTATTTTATATGCTTTGTGAAGTATTGCATTAGAAAAGCTGAATGGAAAGAGCACAATGCGATAAAAAAACTAACTCAATTGCTTTAGGTGTTTTTTTTTTGCCTTTGTTGAAAAAGAGTTGATAAGCTAAATGCAATATGGAAGAATAATCTCTCACATAGCTAACATTTATCTCTCATAATTGATCAACTGTTTCCACTTTCACTGTCTTCCTGGATAATATATAAATGTTTTGTCTCTGCAAAAATCAATTATTTCCTTTTTCCACGGCCTCTACTTGTTTGACTCTGTTTCCTGGCAGACTACTGCTATGTTGCCTAAACTGCTAACTTCTGACTTAACTGTGCTGTAGCCTAGTTTTTTTGGGCTCCAAACCAATGTCTTTTCTGAAGAATTCCATCTTATCAGGACTGACTGCCATAATACCAAGATGTCATTCAGACTGGAAATATGTAACGGATGATACCAAAACCAAAGACATGTAGGAAAGTTTCAAGAAAATACCGGATCCAGGGTTACATGACAACAATGCGTAGGCAAGATATGCAGAAGGAAAGAAAGACAGCAGCAACTAAGTGCCACCACAGAGAAAAACAATTGGAAACATTTGATTTGATTCCGATGAAAATTTCCGAAAACCAAAACAGACCTACAGTCCAAAGCTTAATAAGCACATGTTTTACCCTGCGGTGAGTTACTAGTCAATTGCCCTGACTAGATTACAAATTTCCTCATGGAAACCCTAAAACCTGAGATTTCTGGCAAGAAAAATGCAGCTGCGATAACTGTCAGCTCTCAAAAAAGTACTCCTAATATTTGTATTCATCAGCCCCACAAAATCAGTTTCACAAGCACAGGTTTAAAAACATCAAATTGGGATAAAATTGGAAGTAACAATATTCTAAAGTGAAAATTGCACAGCCGGATCTTTACAATATACTGGAAGTATGTAGACATTTGCGAACCCAGTCTCTATATCATGGTTTGCTTCACTTCTTTTATTAAATCTTCTTGTCACTCTTTATGCCGCGTGGTTTCTCTTTACACTGGAATTAAAGCAATCCATAGAATTGAGACTGTATCAGTGGTAATCCCATCGGATTTACAGGCAGGATTATTCCCATGGGACTGAGCGTGAGAAAGCAGCCGTTCAGTCACAAAATAACATCCCCCTCTTTCTCTCTTCATCATTATTTTCTACACCCTTGATTCAGGAGAGTGGCGATCCACTTCATTGTATTGTTTTAGGCGAATATTGATAATGTTTTACTTTTATTCTGGGTGACTTTACCCTAGACCTTTGTGCTTTTGTCTTATGCGATCACATTTTTGTTGCATTCCTTATTAGTCTTCTGACCCTCCTCTCTTCTTATTGCTTTTCCTTTCATTATCTCCCCGTCTTCTGTATTTTTTTTTTATTGCCGTATCCCTCTATCTCTGACTCATTCACAGCCAGTCTTCTCATATAATTAACACTGAATCCTAAGAATGGGCCCTCCAGATGAAAGTCGTAATTATAGATCATGACAATTTGTCACTTCCTATGGAAATGACAGCAGGGGTCGTATTAGAATCCATACAGGCCTGTACTCCTTACAGCACTCAGGCCATTAGTGGTCAATGTTTCAAGATTGACTCGCTGAAAGATGCCTGTTTCCATTACTTGAAGCCAGTTGAGGGAGGTAGCTGTCTCGCCTTATCCAAGAGTCTGTAATTTGCTGACTGAAAGCCTGTAGGGAGTAATGTCGGAGAAGTGGAAGATACAACTGGCAGGGAAATACAGAAGATAGTGTTTGTACTGTAGCACTCACCTGCATTTACAGCATTTCACTGCTTCTCCTCGAGCCACGATACAACATCTACTGTCTATAGATCTTTATAATGTAACTACAGCACCTTTTCAATTCTATTCAGGTTAAGAAAATACTTATTTAAAAATAAGTCCTGCAAATGTATATTTTTTGGCTGCCATAGATGTTGGAGAACATTGCTGTTGTGTGAGGGAATGTTTATTTATATAATCTAAGCAGATTTCTGTCTTGGTCTTGATCGTTCATTGTAAAGCCTAAGACAAAGGGCCTCAGGCAAGAACCGCTCATACCAACACTCATTCTGAAAGCTATATTAACATGAACTCGAATTAGACACAGCCTTTGGCTACGATAAGTAGAAGGCTAAACTATTAGCAACATTTTACTAAAAATATTGACACACCTTTTATTGCAGACTCACTTTTTGATATACCCGTCCTTCTGTTGTTAGGTTGCTTTGTATTGTACTCAGATGTTGCCACTGCTGAAATAGCCACTTTTTTCTCAGGATTCTTTACCACTGAATCTAGTTTTTACCGTCTGATATGTGAACGCACATCTGCATTTGTAGAACAGCCAATAGTAACGCCCTCTCTCACAGGCTACATTTCCTAAAGCTAAAATAGAGCCAAGAGGAAGTGTGCAAGATCAGTTTTCTCCATCCATCCATTGTCATCCAGTATATTATCAACTGAAGGCTTTGATACCATCAGTCGAATAACTCTGACATGCCCTCCTCTGAATCATAAATTTTAATCCATTGATAAAGATTGATTACCCAACTAAGCTAATATGAGAATATGAGTTGTTATCACTGGAGGATTTTTGAAATGTTAGGACTCCAGTGGTGTCTCTTTTGTTAAACACACTGGCATATACCACAGAGGTACAAAGTCTAGACTTATATATCAGACATTCCTCTCAACACAAAGTTGAAAGAGCCCTCTGTCATTTTATAATGTAGTTTGTTGGGTTAATTGACAGCTCCTCCTTTCTGTCAGGAACTTGACTCTAATTTAACTAACTTTTTCCAATTTCAGAGTCAAGATGTCAAAGTTTCTGTTCTCTTTACTTACAAATGGGCTCCCACACATTTTCTCTGTGGATCTGCAATGCTATACAGATCCATCCCGCTTAATTGACAACAGAATCAATACACCATTTCCATGAAACTTTCAGCACCCAACTAGTTGTTACTGCCCATTTGCAGAACTATTCAAAACAAGTCTTATTTTGACCAGTCTTTTAATAACAATTGTCCCAGTACTTCTAAATAAACTCAACTAAACCATTTAATCTTTTCCCCAAGAAATATATTTAAAATTTTTAAAAGTTAAAAGTTTATTTGTACAAAAACGGAAAGCATGACCTCCTTGGCTCAGGTAATGGATGTCATTTCAGTGTAGTCACAGCACATAAAGACAGAAAATGTAATATGGCCACTTGTACTCTTGACTTTAAGCCCTTTAGAAAAAAACAGTTTCATTTATATGAAAAACCCTGACAAAGGTACTTCTTATTCTTCTAATATTGTTTTTTTAAACAACATTTCAAGTCCCAATTAAAGCTTTACATAGCAAACAGAGAGCTTTAAAAGTTTTAAAGTCCCTAATTACCTTCTGATGTCAGTAAACTCTGGCTTATTGTTAAATGTTAATCCTTTAACCGTATTCCAATTTTAATTGAAGGCCTGGAGTCACCATCACCATCATGTTTATGGAGCACAAAAACACAGAAGTGTGTGTACTTGGTAAAACCATACAGTGGGTTGATAAGATTGTGCTCAAGATCAAATCAGCCCACATGTGAATGTCTCTGCTGAGATTATCTGCTGCTGTAGCTGCAGAACAATCTCTCACCGCTGCAGCTCCTATTCCACACAACGTGCACAGTGCTGCAGGGCTCAATTCCTAGTCCAATTTCAGTGGACATGCTAACCCTTGGCCATGTGAATTGTAATGCTTAATTTCACTGGCAAGCTGATAACACTCTTAAAAACAGCCCTGCCTCTGTACTACCGAGTCTGACTTCTATTAAAGGATCAGGAGAGTAGCATTGAATTTTCTTTGAAATATAAAACTATACACAAAATCCCTGGAACATATTTCTAAAGTAGCTTCACGTGTTGCCCGTTAGTTTTAAATTAATCAGACTTTTACAAGTGCATGAATAACAGACAGGGGTATCTTAAGGGTCCAGATTACACTTTCATGAGTTTAACGACAGAGAGAGCAGTCGTGATACATTATTTTCAGCACTAGTCCTCTAACTCATCAACCACAGAAGTCGTTTGTTCTTGTCCTATAATACGACCCACAGGAGCATTTCATAAATTAACGCTCGTCTACAGGGAAGGCAGGAGATCAGCGTATCCTCATATCCTCATACCTAAACATACCAGACCCTGTTTTCAACATACGGTTAATGATGTGAAATGGTCACTGTTTGTTTTGGTTTGGACAACCAAACTACGTGGTTTTGGTTAGGAAAAGATTGTTGTTTGGTTTTAAATATGTACTTTTGTTATGTTTGTCAATTTTCTGCATTAATTTGTCATAAAATGTGGTCTGATCTGTATCTAAGTCCCACGTATATGCCAACGCAATTTGCTTAAACCTAATACTACACAAACAATTGTAACACTTTATGTCTTTGTTGATCAGATCCATTTAACATTCATAGTGCTGGTGGAAAAAGTGGACCCTTGGAATTAATAACTTCCCAAACCTCCTTTGCCATCAATAACTGAATTTCTTCTTTTTTAAGTCACTTTGTAGATTTACTTCTACTGAGCTTCAGTTGGAAAGCAGTGGCTTCCTCCATGGTGTCCTGCCATGGACACCATGCCTGTTCAATCTCTTGTGTACAGCAGACTCGTGAACAGAGATGTTAACCAGTTCCAATGATTCCTTCAAGTCTTTAGTTGTTACTTTAGGGCTCTTTTTTTTTTTTCTTTGAGCATTCTGCTTTGTGCGTTTGGAGTTAACTTGGCTGGGCGGCCACTTCTTGGGAGCGTAGCTACAATACTGAATAGTCTCCATTTGTGGGCAATTTGTCTAACTGGGGAATGGTGAATGCCAAAAGTCTTTGAGAATACTTTGTAACCCCTTCCAGTCTTATGCAAATCAACAGTTATTGATCGTAGGTCTTCAGAGATCTCTAGTGAGTCATTTACTGGGAAGAACAGTCTTAAACACACATTTGTTCCTTCCCTCTAATTCAACACACATAAGTATTTGGTAAATTAGCGCCCCAACCCAATCACTGACAGAAGATCAATATGTTCTCAACACATCCTATACCTGTTTAAAAATGTGAAATAACAGCCACTATTTTAAACACATTTTAAAATGTGAAACTGTCACAACTTGCTTAGGTTCAGGCAAAAGTCATGTATGTAACTTGCATTACAAACATGACATAGCTTGAGTAGTTTATGCAAGTTAACTAAGGTGCATACCTTAAAATAACTCAATGTTGATTATGCAGACTTTGTTGCTCTTTATACTACGTTCCTACCTTGCTCCTATCTTAATTACCACGACCACTAGAGGTCACTGCCTAACAATAAACATATGTACAAACAAGTCATACTAAGCTGCTTGTATAAATGACTTTGTTGATTTTTGGGGAGGATGGTCTTGAATTTTTGTTTC
Source organism: Serranus cabrilla (assembly GCA_903364295.1). Taxonomy (NCBI): domain Eukaryota; kingdom Metazoa; phylum Chordata; class Actinopteri; order Perciformes; family Serranidae; genus Serranus; species Serranus cabrilla. The sequence goes on from CAFUXE010001119.1 coordinate 92,585, forward strand.
TGATTGGACCCTTAGTAAAAGTGAATCACCTGTAATATGTTTTGATAAAAGCTGTACACCATAAGATTGAATAGATTTTCTTTTTTAAGACATTGATCCACTGGCCATTACTGAAGCTAGTTTACAACACAACTGAACTTTAATATTCACCTCTGGTTGTTGTTGATTTTCAATATTTCTTAGTTGATATATTACCTTTTACTCCCGATCTCATATATTCCATATGTCTTTATGTAAAAGAGCTTGTACTTAGTTATTTTTAGTCTTATTTCTTCTTCCTTTCCATATGTTTGTATCGTCACTTTCTGTCAGTCTGGGAAACTAAACTTCTAATAGGCTTTGTTGTTTTGTTGTCCTCAGCGCGCTTGTCAAACATCTGCTGTTGTCTCCTGGATGGATCATTGTTTCCCAACCTCTGCTGTGCTGCTGCCCTTCACTTTCCTGACTCATACACTCAAACACAGAAGTAAAAGATGAAAAGCTCTCCTGTTCATCATCATCTGTTCATATGAATAAAAACTGCAAAGCTTCATCGCTTATACTAATCACATTTAGATCTCTTGATAGTGTTCTTAATGGTGTTGATCATGACATCAATAGAGACATTGTATGGCTTTGGTGAACAGGTGTTACTGATATGGATGATTGGGACAGATTACCTGAATTAAAAAAACTGTAGGACATATACCATAAATAAGCAATTAATAGCTCAATGATTAAAAAAAAAAGAAAAAGGAATAGTCTAAGTCAGGTTGTGTGAGGCACTTTTCCATAGTCAGTGTACATGCAGTGGATGGCAGTTGGCACATTCCCACTTTGGAGGAGCAGACAGGAATACTGGCTTGGAAGCAGAGCAATGTACTGCTATAAAAGCGGGCATTTTGCCACCTAAAAAAGTGTCTATGATATTTAGAACAGTTTTACAACTTTACCCTGCTGCCAATAGTGTCATGATACTAGAATGTCAAAATTTGATACAATACCTTAAAAAGTCTAGACGTTTGACATAATTTCTGATACTATGTGGGCACTGCTGGGTGCGTGTCAACTCGCTGTCAGACAGCTGTCTCTTCTGTCTGCTCTGCATTTATCATTATTGAAAATGTTTTAAAAAATTTAGAATACTGATATTTTTAAAAAGCTCTAGCCATCAGACAGCCCTGTTTAAGTTTATCCCCAGGGGAACTGAAGATGTAATCTTTGCTCTTTTCAAATCCACCAGAGTCCTTTGACAAAAACAGTCATTTTACCTCCCAGAACAGGGGAGTTGCTGGTCTACTGCTGCCACAGTTGGTTAGGTTGTTTGTGTTATTGCATGACTCTGATTTGGAAAATTCCCTTGAAAACATCAAAGTCCGTGGTTCAACTCCTATTCAATAAATTTGAACCAGCCCTTTAATGCATTAATTAATGCAGGATGTACCATAAATTACCATTGCTCACCATAAACAACTGGTCATAAAGCCTTTATGTAATTAGTTCCCACTCAATAAATCAGCTTTTAATGAATATTAATTCACAGTTGCCTCATATATTAATTGAATGAGACCAAATTAGCAGGAGTTCAGGTTCATTTCAGACCCATGCATTGGCTCAGCCTCTGTGAAAGCTACATCTTCCTCACTGCCTGTTCTCTCCCGTCTTCACTCTGTGTCTTTATATAAAGCTTTATTGGCAGGAGAACAGAAACTCTACATGACTGTCTCCTTCTAAGTAGATTTGCCCGAAAGTGGTGGCTAAAATATTGTGTTTTATTTATGATAAGCGTGTCTTTTGTGGAAACGAGCAACATGAAGTGATTTCTTTGATGTTGTGTTTTGAGAAAATGCCTCTGATTTCAACATTTTAATGGATAATTACCTCAGTCATGTAAACAGGATTACTATTGGGAGCTCTGGCACTTGAAAGCCAAAAAACAACTGAGTCTGCAACAACTTTTAAAAAAAAATGCAATGCATTTCACATCCATTTGTGTTATTTTGCAGTAACTAGCACTGATAAAAATGCAACATAGAGGGAAAAACTGAATCCTTAACACGTATGTAGTAAAGAATTCCTGGAAGACAACTTAAATGTGAGGTATGTTCAGCTACTGCAGAGGCTTTTACTCAAAGCCTCAGTTCAACTCCAATAAAATGGTTAATTTGAGGTTTAATATAAGGTTATAGGTACAAGCTTGGGTTTAAGGTTAGATGGTTCAATATCGGTTCACGATAATAATTGGTTGGCTGAGAAGCGTCTTAGGGGCGCTTGTTGAAGGTGTTCAGCACAGTGAGTAAGCATTGTCTATGAAGGTAACACTGGAGGAAAGAAAGTTTCCAGGCGTTCAAGTGTTGCACATTAATGGCTTTTGATTTGTTAAAGGCGAGGCTCCATTGTATTTTTGCTCAGAGCAGTGAGTGGAAACTGGATTATTTTATATGGAAAATGGCTGCAGTTTTATTGTATTAGAGCAAAATAAATTGCAAACTCACAAATAATGCACAGACTGCATTAACACTAGCAATGTTCAGATTGCGAGGTATTTTATCATCACCCCAGATTTAAACCAGATCCTCATGTGTCCAGCCTGTTTCTCTCTCTCTCTTTCTCTCCTCCTAACACACACACACATTCACACACAGCCGGCCGTGACAGATAATCTCTGCATCAGCTCATCCCAGGCCCACTCTCAATGAAGGGCCTCTCAGGTGTCCTAGATTTGCACTGGACCTGTTCCACTTTTCTAAGGGTCATGAACACACAGTGAGAAGTGTATTACTGTGGAGTGGTGTAAAAAACACTGGTGGGATGGTTGTCTCTGTAGTAGGAGGCTTTGATGTGTCGATAAAGTTTATTCTAGGCAGAAGAGATGATAAGAGGTGCTTTTGAAACAGTTTTAACATGCTGCTGTGTGACCTGTTAATAAAACGGGGGCTTTTATTAAATCATCATTTTCATGCTAAGAGGCTAAATTGTCCCGTTTTCAACAATCTGTTCCCGTTCTATATCGGCTTACAGAGGAGCTGAGATTATCTTTCCCAGCCTCTATAATGAGTCCTGAGGTTTGGACCCAGAGTTTTGAGCGGACCGCTGTCACTGCATCGTCGGTTAACTTGAGCTCCCTCGCACCCTCTCTGCAATTCATTTGCAAGCACATGCAGAAGTCAGTCACCATAAATCAACCTGTGAAGAAGCCCCTTCAGTGCATCCTCCAGTGCCAGTTCCTGCGAGGATTAATTGTGTGTTACTTCATGTTTGTCTATCTTTACATTTATGCGTGTGTAGGTGGATAGTTGTGCACATGGTGCATGTATGTGTGACAGTACATGTGCATGCTTTTGCACACGTGCAGCCCACACACCTAGAGAAATAACACCTACTCTCCATGCTCGCAGGCAGCTGCATAGAGTGCTAAGATAAACCCTTGAGCTCACAGGAAATATTTTCATTTGCTGTTTTCTTGAATTGCAGCGTGAAATGACAGCATGTTGCAATTCATAGCATGCCAGCCATTCATGAAATGTGTTTCTATTATTCTGCATAGCATAATGGTTTTGCTGTTGTTGAATTGAATTTTATTGGCACTATGGATGAGAATTGAGTTCCTGTTGCGAACCAGTTCAAAATTGTCTGCTTATTCTGCTGCCCAGCTTGACCTGGACTCCCCGGCAGAAGAGATATTGTATCTAAGGTCACTGTCACAGATAAAGTCTTTTGGACTTGGTGCGATTCAGTGGAGAATTTGCGACATTGTTGCATTTTTCATTTGGTTTGCTTCCACACTGTTATCAAGCACACCAAGCATTGTAAACAAATGTCATGCTGGTGTTACTGTCCTTCGTCTATTGGATTGAATATGTCAGGGAACGAGCTGACACTTTATCGAAGCAAGTCATGGACTTAAATGTATTGTTGGCAGAGCTTTTGCACTTTTATGCAGCATCGATTCGCTGTGCGATTTAATCTATTAGCCACCATTCTGTCACTAAAAACTGTGAAGACTGTTGGTTTTGTGTGTAGCCACAAGTGTTATGTGATCATCTGACCCTAGCTAGACAACAACCTTTAATTTCATCATTAGACCATGAAACATTTCACACCTTTCAACACTCACTTGCAACGAACCTAACATTCACACCAGCAAATACCAAACTGACTATCCGACAAAACACACCAGAGCTCATTTAAAGCGGACCAAACAGCTCAGGTGTGAAAGCCCCTAAAGTGGGACCTTTCTGGTTAAAATAAAGGTAAAATGAATCAATAGAAAATCTGAATTGTATGACTGTGAGCTTATCTATTCCTTGCACATTGCAAAATACAATGTCAAACTGCATCTATGCTTCTGGAAACTGCAGCAGCAAGAAGTAGCAGAGAGGAATAAACGGTCCAATGCCTGGCATTATTTCACTATGAAAGATGGTAAAAGTGCTGCTTGTGATTTCTGTAAAATGATAATTTCAGCTTTCTACACAATATGGGCTTAAATTCCAGGAATGCTATGTAACTGACATGACACAAAAAGCGCCACTGCTGCCCAACCAAGCAGCACACCCATTACTAATGGCAAATATCTTTAAATATCAAATATTTTCACCAAGTGGGCAGGCTTTTCTTTTTTTAAAGAAAACCTGAATGAAAAAGAACATGCACAAGTATTCACTGACACTGTGTTCAGACTCAGGGAAATTCTTACACACTTTCTTGCCTTATTCTTTTTCGTGACAAAACATTAATCAGCAATCAATAAGGGAATCAATAAAGAAATGCACCAATAGGCAGAATCAATGGGATTAGTATCAGTGTTAATATTCCCATCCCTAAATGGCATGGTCTCATCTCTCTACTGCCTGTTTCGATTGGAAGCACTTTAACCTTTAGGCACAGTGATGCTGAGTGTTCAAACAATCCTACTAATCTATTTTTTATAGTTCCATTGTTCCACACATGGTGCAGCCATCTATTATTCACCATCAGCATGGTGTGAATCAAACTAATGTAAAAATGTATTTAATTCAGCATCCTAGACTGCATTCTGACTGTCATGATAAACAAAATGAGCCAAAGACTTTGGCAGTGCATGCTGCTTGGCTATGGGAGGCAGTTTACCTACTTGAATTGAACAATGATTGTTGTTTGAAGCCAAGGCATAGGTTTGTTTTCAGAAATGTTCTTCTGTGATCATTTCATGTTCTTGTTTTCTCCTTACCCTGGCCTTTCTTTTTTGAGCCCTGATTTTTTGATGTTTTTTTTTTTTTACTTGGCTTGTCAGACTGGAGTTAGCGTTACATCTTTACTCTAGGGGCACTGTTACTGTGAAAATGGTGCTATCGACTGCGTTGTTGTCTTTGATCCCATTTAAGGGTCAAGTATTGGTCCCGCATTGGTCATCTTTACCCTCTGACCCCCCCTGATTTCCTTCAGGCTGCATGCAGCTTCACCAACGTTCACCAAAGAAGATAAATAGCCAGGGAGGCTAAACCCAGGGCAATAGAAGTCTGCAAAGTACTCGCACCAATGACGTAAATGACGCCCTGTTTTGAAGCTGATGTGGTTACAAAATGTTTCACAGCATGAGTCTTTGTACAGCTGCAGTAGTCTGCTCCCATGACTCCCCCTATTGTAGCTTTCTTCCATTTTCCCCATCATCAATCCCCAACCTCCCTGTCCATTGATGTAAACTTCCAACCCCCCAAACACACACGCTCACACACACACAGAGCGCATCCTTGCTCACCTACCGTTTAGTGCACGCTTGAGTAAACACCAGACATTAGCTGACAGCGGAGGCAGCGATGGCTCTACCTCCTCTGAGCTAAATCAATTATCTCCAGTGGGGCCATGCGGTGTTTGCAGGCCTGCTGGGTTCAGAGGGTATTACTGTTTCACCCAGACCAACAAACAGGCTGCCACACATGCTGCAGCATCTGCTTGGATTAGGCCCAAGCCTGAAAGGAATGAATTGGATTTGTAGTGAATGGGTGTGTGAGGCAAGGAGGCCAACTGGGCAAAGCTGCGTTATTGTATACCGCTCCTCTTCTGCACTCCGTCAGACCCACATGAGCACAGTTTTCCTTTCTTCTGGTTATTTTTATTGTGATCTTACTTTGTTGTTCCAGCTTAGTTTCATTCCTTCCTTGTTTTAAGGAAGATGAATGCACGGCCTAAGTCATTTGCCTTCTGTATTAGATCTCCAATTTCAAAGCCAGATGTAGAAGCTAATATATTTCACACAAACAGTATACAGCCCAATTTAGGCAAGGCCTGTTCTTGATTGAAAATGTTTTTCCTCTCATCCATTCATTATGAAGCTCATTACCTCATTGTGCTGTAAACAGACCCTTAGGAGATAAGCCTTGTCCTTGTTTGATGTGTAAACAGATAACATCCATCTATCAAACATGCTACTGAACATGCGTCTAAACATATTACAGAGACAACTGAGTGGAGAAGTCTAAGTCTTCTTACTTAGCTCACTGTGTGGTGCGTTCAATATGACATCACTGTGACTGAGTGTTGTTCCCAAACACTCTGGTGCTTATCAATCTCTTCTCCACTGATGCAATGAAGCGTGACAATAAGGTTGTCGTGCTGTGTAATTCTTCACTCATCAGTAGTTACAGCTATCTCTAATACATCTGCACGTCATGTTTTCTTCTTGGTATTTACAGCACATGCAAGACAAAACATATCCATCACTTGAGCAACGTTTTATAGGGCATGAAGCTGAGTTTATTCATCACAAGGAGCACTGACTTCAGTCTTCTGTGGTCCTGAGAGGAGGAAGTATGTTCATTGGGAGATATTATTCTAACTTCTGCCTGTTGTTCTGTTGAGTTGTGTGCCTGCATTATCCTAAATAACATTTTTAAAGAGAGAATCTGTCATTTTGATCAAAGAAATAGTTTGTTTCACTTAGTCGTTCTTAATGTTGTAATTTCCCCTTTACGCACGCATCATTGTGCTTGTTGTCTGCCAGAAGCTTATTATTATCCAGTTTTAAATCACATTCTTACAATACACTTCTTAGATCTTGGTTGTTTTTAATCATATATTTTTACCGGATGAAGTATTTTAGTCATCATAGGATCTTGAGTTATCACAGAAACAAGCTGAGCAAATGTTAGTGGCAGCTGTCTACCAAACAGCATCGGACAAAAACTGAATTTTAATGTGAAAATGCTTTATTCAGTGTTTTTACCATTGTTCATCACCTGGTCCATTTGTTTTGGGGAGGAGGATAGCTCTGTGGATAATTCTTCTCCTGGTAAAACATTCTGAAGGATGAACACTGGACGAATCCTAACGAGGAGAAGCTGATTGGAATGATGGCTCACACTACAATATGGATTGGATTATATACGTTAGTGACTTAGACGAAGGACTGAGATATGTGGATGCACTTCAGGTTTTGGCTGCTAAAACATTAATGGATAAAATAAATATCTGTTTTTGTTTAGGCACTTATTGATATAGGAACCTCAGCTTATTCATAAATAGCTCTCATTAATAATTATAAATATTGCAAATAAGAAATTGTGAACACAACTGTTTTCCCACAGTTTGAACATATACAGCTTTGCTTTTAAACTGTTGAACATGAGGAGAACAGCGCTCGGTGACCTGGTTACATTTACAAAGCAGTGCAGCACTGATGCACATGGCTCAGGAAACAGCAGTCATTACTCACACACACTGTTTGACAGTTTACTAACCATTACAGTATAACCATAAAGAGCTATTTCTGTTTTGCAGCATTATTAAAATTCATAAAAGCTGCAGTGCAGATCAGCAGAGGCTTGTGTGGATGTTTAGCACGTGTCTGCCTGGGTGGGTACCATCAGATCTCTCTGCCCTTTTCTTGGCTGTTGAACAGTATGTACGTGTCTTTGATGGAGGGCAGCTAGTAGCCGACCACCCCCGAGGCCATTTGAATGTCATGGTGCTGGGCAAAGCAGAGGCAAAGCATATGCGTATATATGCAGAAAACAAGTGTGTATGTGTGTTGTGCATACAAGCTTCTGAGACATAACTAAGTCAAAGAACACGTAGTCTCACAGACCATATGTATCATAAGATCTCCAGCTTGTTTGCATTTCTTTAAACCTATTCTCGAGATCACATCTGGGGCTTAGCACCGCCCAAGATTTGATGATGATGTTTCAGCAAAATCGATACAGGAGATAGCTGAAGGGGAGGATTACTCCGTCTGAAATAATCAGCCAATTTCAGGCATATTCCAACAATCCTCCATCCTTGAGACTCTGTTTTTTGTTATTTTCCCCGCAGTAGTCTCACATAACTGTTGACACTCATTTACTTATGCCATTGAAAAAATGTTTTTTCCAAGTCATCTAAATCAGTGAATGAAAGTGATTTTTTTCATGTGTGAACTGTAAACAGAGCAAGTGTTTTTTTTTCCCCTCAATGACTACCGAAACATCGCACATAAAGAACACACAAGACTCCAAACTGAGTTCACGCTCACCTGAGAGTCTGTAATTGAATGTGCTAAACAGACGGAGCTATTCTCATCGACATTTTAATAAGCATATTTATTGTCACAGCTGAAGCACAATAATCCCTCAAGAGCCCAGCTGCCAATCAACACTTAGTTAACGGAGGTGATTTGCAGAGTTGTATCAGGAACAAACATGCACTCGGAAATCAGTCCTGACACTCATAACGTGCCAGCAGAAGAATGTGTCGACTGTGAAAAAAGCAAACATTTGTAATTATTCTGGCAAACTCCGTGGCTTGTTTTTCAGCAGCTTTATTTCCGGATGTGAACATCACTTCATAGCTTGTTGACGTGTGAAGTACAAAATATTCCTGAGAAATTAATTAACAACTATAAACGCTTTATTCTAATGATCAAATTTTGAATATTTTCCCCCTAATCTCTTCACATTTTAATTGTACAAAATCAATTTCTTGTAAACAAATCATTCACTTGCATGCGTAGGAGATTTTATAGTGCGCATGTGCGAAACATTTAGTGGGAAAAATTAATTTTAGTAAAGCGTTTGCCATTTAATTACAAAGTTCATTAAGGTTTATATTTCTGTCAAGTCTCAGCAGTGTTTCCTCTGTAGGTTGTGACACAGAGACAAATGTTCAGCAGTTAGAACTTGAGTCTATTAAATATGTCATTTCCTTCTGCTTTGACTATTTCCTCTGAAGTGGTCAGTATCCATGCAGCTGCTCTTAAATAATAAATTAAAGCAAACCTAACATATAGCCGGAGAGCTGGAGGGAGGGAGTGCCTTCTGTGGTGATTAACAGTTCTCATCCCCACCGGGACATGATACCACATTTCCACATTTCACTTCTTCTCTCTTTCATTGTACTTCAAAGCAAGTCAGCTCACCATTCCATGGTTATTTCCTGCTACCTGGAGGGAGCATGTCCAGTGTCTCTTTGTATTTCTGAGCACCATTAACAGTAAGCGTGCAGCAACCTCAGTGCATATATCCCAAGTCCAAAAGTCTTCTAAGTGAGAGAAAACGTTTCATGCGCTTGAGACAGGAATGTATTTAAATATAGCTGCAAATGGCGATTTCCAGGTTTGAACCAACACAGACCGTCAGAAGGTAAAACTGCAAGGGACTGACTGTTTCCCACACCCACTTTAAAGATAACCAGGAAGAGGATTGGACAGATGATCATTGAGAACCAAACCAGTGTTGAGCCACACTCTTCTTTGGCAGCACCAGATATTGCCCACTTACACAAAAATATTTTTTATGTCTCATTGAAAATATTCGTCTTTGTAGTATTTGGTCAGGTTTGGACAACCTGTCTTTGTTTTATGGACACTGTGAAAAGAAAATTATGATTTCGAGCATTAGTTACAGCACCACTATCTGGCTTACCATCTCATGAAACCTTCAGAAAAGGAAGAAGAAGATTAATTATAATAGTAAAAAAAGATATGTTATTATTATTAATATATTTATTATTTTAAAATCAACAGAGAAACAAGGGTTTCAGTCTTTCTGGCTTCAAAAACGTAAATAAATTGGTCTTTTTTTTGTCTCTTTTTAAAATATTTGGGTTAAAATACTATTCCATATATTTACAACCAATCCACAATAAGTCCTTGGGGAATCAGTCAGAGATGGAAAGGTGTGAACCAACTTCTTAAATTTTCTTTTGGAGATCAGCATCTCAAACCATGAGGCAACCAGGACTCCCCATGACAATACTGTGAACTACGATATTAAGGAAAGCAGCTGCTAATATGGCATAAAATATTACTTTATATAACAATAATGTTAAGTATCAGTTGCTTTTATGTTACAAATTTACATCCAGTTGATACCTTCATAGAGCACCGCTGATTAGTTTAGAGTAAATATTGGTGAAATGTTTTACCTCGCTGGGATATTTCAGTGTCAGTCTTACACCAATTATAATAAATCAAATACAACAGCTGGAAGTGTGTGGGTGCTACGTCTGTGTATAAAGTCATAATGCTCCATTTACAGGCTGGGGTTGAGACTGCAGATTGTTCATGTGCATTTATTGCCCCTCCTGTGTAGGATTGTCATGTAGGAGTCTGTTTGTGTACGTTCAGTATGGGGGATGAGGATGAATGTAACTAATCTTCTTTCCTATTTCTCCCTCTCTTTTATCTCATCTAGGATGCAGCCTCATGACAAAAGCTTTGCTGTTTGGACGCTACAACTGAAAGTTTTCCCTGACAGTGAAGAGGAGACAAACATTTAACACAGGGAACCTGAGAGCTTTGAAGCATTTCAGCAAACTTCTACACAACTGCCAAAAGCAATATAGATATTAAACAATTCTCCACAGGAATACGAGATTATTTCCTCTTCTGCATCATGTAATTGTAACATCCTGGCTTTCCGATTACATGAAAGAAAATAGGTGCTGCCAAGTTTTCGCGCAAACCTCGAATTAGAAGGCTTCACGTGGACTACAGAAAGATAAGAAGGAGACAACAAGCGGACCTTTTGTATCTGTCGTCATCATCTTCCTACATGCAGCTCCTCGCTTAGCTTTATTGAAAAGGAGGAGCCCATTAAAGCATTTGATAGATAGGAAGGTTTGGACTGAAGGTGTTGGTGCCGGCTGGCTGCTGGTTGGAGATGAGATAAGAGCGTTGGGGAAGAGAGAAAAGGAGTGCCTGTCTGACGGGAGCTGAATACAAATTAGGATTCGTCTCTCCTGCAGCTACACCAGTGAGACGAATCAATATCAGAGAGGCGAAATGGACAAATTAGCCGGCTTCAATTACAGGAGCATTAGTTGTGGATGGAATTAGATGTTTGCTGAAGGTTGATATGAAATCATATTGCAATTAAAGGGATATTGCAATGTGAAATAAGGTGGATAAAAGACAAGCTAGACCCACAGTGCCACGCCACTGTACAGCCCTTTTCAATGCCATGACTGAACTGATGTGATCGCTTAAACCTCGTAGAAAAGAAGGTGGCGAGATGGAGTTTGAAAACAGCTCATTCGATTACTTTACCAGCAACTTCACAGAGATTCCTGACACCATTACAGCTCCACCCTGGAGCGAGGCCACGCTGCTCGGCCTCCAGATCTCCCTGTCTGCGCTGTTAGCCGTCGTCACCCTGGCTACCGTGCTCTCCAACGCCTTCGTCATCGCCACCATCTTTCTAACCAGGAAGCTCCACACACCTGCCAACTTCCTAATTGGCTCGCTGGCCGTCACAGACCTGCTGGTTTCTATCTTAGTCATGCCGATCAGCATCGTCTACACCGTCAGCAAGACGTGGTCTCTGGGGCAGATTGTTTGTGACATCTGGCTGTCGTCCGACATCACCTTCTGCACCGCCTCCATCTTACACCTGTGTGTGATAGCACTGGACCGCTATTGGGCCATCACAGATGCGCTGGAGTACTCGAAACGCCGCACCATGCGGCGGGCGGCGATCATGGTTGGGGTGGTGTGGGTGATCTCCATATCGATTTCCATGCCTCCACTCTTCTGGCGGCAGGCCAAAGCCCACGAGGAGCTGACAGATTGCATGGTGAATACAGATCAGATCTCTTACACCCTGTACTCCACCTTCGGCGCCTTCTATGTCCCCACAGTTCTTCTCATTATCCTCTACGGGCGGATCTATGTTGCTGCCCGCTCCCGCATCTTTAAAACGCCATCGGCCTCTGGGAAACGCTTCACCACAGCACAGCTCATCCAGACCTCGGCAGGCTCCTCTCTCTGTTCCCTTAATTCTTCCTCCAACCAGGAAGCACACCTACACTCTGTCGGGGGAGGAGGGGGCGGAGGATCGCCTCTGTTCATGAACAGTGTGAAAGTGAAGCTGGCAGACAGCGTGCTGGAGAGGAAACGTCTGTGCGCGGCTCGGGAGAGGAAAGCGACTAAGACACTGGGCATCATCCTGGGCGCTTTCATCATCTGTTGGCTCCCGTTCTTTGTGGGCACGCTCGTCATGGCCATATGTAAAGAGTGCTGGTTTGATCCAGTGCTTTTTGATATATTTACCTGGCTGGGATACCTGAACTCCCTCATCAATCCTGTTATCTACACCGCATTCAATGATGAGTTCAAACAGGCTTTCCAGAAACTCATCAAATTCAGGCGGTGCTGCTGAGTGTAAAACTACCAGGGAGTGAAAAAGAAAAGACAAAAGAATAAAATAATGATCATGGTAGTACCGTACACTTAAATGTCCCATCTTGTAAACACAAATGCTAATTGTGACATGTTTTTATATCAAACAGCTCCGTGCCATAGATCTTTAGATACCTACAGCATATTCTTCATATAGACTCATGCATGCTAAAAAAGAAAAAAAATCTTGACTCTGAAGAATTGTTGAACTCATCTTAAAAAAATATATAAAAAAAAGAAGATTTGAGGATTTGTCTGTTTCATTTCACAGGGACACTGCTTGTTTTTTCTTGGACAAAAGCAGAGATCAGAAAGGAGGATTGGTGTAACTGTGGAAGGAGCGAACATAGAGAGACTGGATTTAATCCAGCCGAAATGAAAAGCCATGAAATATATGTTGTCTTAACCTCTGTGTCATCCTGTATGCTGCTGCTCCCGTATAATGTTCCTGTGGTACAGTAAAGTACTTAGAAAGACTGCAAAACTCTAGAGATTCAGTAAAACTGTCGCCATATATGCAATCATATTTGAAAGTGCTGTGTGTGTATGTGTGTGAGTGTGTGTGAAGGTGGTTACTTTACTGTAATATATGCGCGTTTGAGGAGGGGAGGATTGTCAAGTGTTTGACATTTATACATGCTATTCTCCAGCGAGGCTCTTCTCTTCGTTGCAGAGACAGAAATGGAAACAGCGTTTTCACTCTGCCTCTGAATTTTAAGTAACAGCCAATGCCATAGCAACAAATAAACCCTTTCAAAACATGTTATGAAATGATGTGCTCCAGCAAAAAGGACGAGATAAGAGCAAATGATCTCGGCTACTGAGGGAAGATTGAGAAAACTTTTTGGCAATTTAAGTTTTCTGTTTTCTTTAATTCTTATTTTTACAGCGTCATTGGCAGATGTTACCTGCTGCTGGGAAGATGATGGCGTGTTAAAAATGACCGGGACAAAGATGTGACATGGCTAATGGCAGTGTGTTTAAATTATTTTTTTCAGCTTTATTAATAGTGGAGAGAGATACAGGGGGGAAGACATGCAGGAAAGTGCTCCAAACAGGATTCGAGGGCCACCTGCTTTATGAGGACTAAGCTTCTGTCGTGTGCCAAAAATGTCAGTGTTTTAATAACGTCTTCATGAAGCTGCTGTGTTTTGGTATTGACCAAAATGCCTCTGAATAGGCCAACAACCAATCAGCAGTCAAGCAATGAAACATGAGCCCTAACCAACTGGAGAAACATAACTTGATAGGAGCACACATAAGAAAATGTAACATTGGCAAATATTTGCCTCCACTTCCAGGTAATTCTATGCGGGCACCTCAAACAGTAACAAAAGGCGTGTGTGTGGTAAACCCCACTCAGCTGTCAAGGGGACCAAAATCGATGGTCACTCACCTGCATTCACAAGTGTGTGACCGCAGCCCAACACCTACAAGTCGGGGCGGTTTCTAAGCCGGCTTGATCCAAAACTGCCTCAAATTACAACTAAAGTCAGTAAAATGTGTTTCAGGAAACAGTTTAGGTGAGAAATAAACAACACAGTAACAGATTCTTGATTCTCTTTGATCAGTGCTGCCTAGTTTGGCAGTTTGATTTGAGTTTCATCAATGGACATGAATGGGACATAAGTCATTCTATCAAACCTGTCTTGTATGCTATCAACAGCTGTGATTGGCCTGTTTAGGGCCTGGTTTCCATGCACCATAGATGAAAGCACAACAGAAGAGACTCCCCCACTGAGCTGCAATGAAACGGGCACACATAAATAAGGTATACAACATATATACAGTAAACAGTCCTATACTGAGTTTTACTGTTGTTTATAATGAGTGGTGTTGTACACAGGTGCAGCTCAGCCCCTGGTTCACACAGTGTGGAGGAGAGACCAGGAGAGTTGGACAGCTGATTATGGCTGTACTTGTTACCTTGCTGTGCATGAATGCTTCATGAGAAAGAACTCCAAATCAAAGGATTGGATCGGGCTAAATATAGCTCAATAGCCTTGATTGCCTCAATAGGAGTCTGTAGGAGATAGGATCAGGACATTCTGCGACATCACACCCAGACAGAAGGTGAGGACAGGTTTAGTCAGGTGTGGTATGAGAAATTCATGTGTTCTTTTAAACATTAAGTCATGCGAACAAATTCTTATATAAACCTAAAAAATCCAACTATGAACCTGAAAATGAGCGTTGTAACGGGTGACCTTTAAAATGTAAAAACAGGAGCCAATCAGTGGAAGCTGGATAACTGTCAAATGTTTGTCCAGTTTTCAGGAATGAGTAGTCACTGTACAGTTTGTCCAGCTGGCTTAAATCAATTACATTTATTTCATGATACTTTGTCCAGTCCAGCAGAAATGATGAAGTCACTAAGAAGACATACAATAGTTTATTTTGGATAAGAGATACAGTCGTAGTCACTGCAAGTGACTCAGTCCACAGATGCACATGAGACCAGAGTCAACAGTCACCACCTCCACAGCGGGAACATAGAGCGACCTAATGGACCTCCACTTGTTTCTGTCATCAATTCTTCATGTCCGTCTCTCAGAGTGCCTGCTGTATACACAGTGTATATATATATTTATACATCTCCAGGATACACTAACCTGCAGTGCTCTCTTTCCACTGGTTTGAAAATGACTGGCTGGGTGGAGTGGACAGTCTACGACTCAGGCCACAGAAAAGAGAACTAAAGACCAGCTCCGCCACTTACAATTAATGTTTTATTAATGTGTGATTTATTTATTTATTTATTTATTTTAAACATTTTTAAAGACAGCTGCAGTTGAACCACTGGCCCGCTATTACTGAAGAGTACCACTCTTATATAACAGATGTTGAAAATATTAGTCGACCAGTCGATCCTCCACTTTGGTCCAAACAGAAATATCAACAGTAACTACATGGATTGTCATGACATTCATGGAGCCTATATGGAGTTATCTACTGTCATCTGTGATCCCCTGACTTTTTCTCTTGTGTCACCATGAGATTTACATGTGTGGGTTGGAGTTAAATGTCTTAACAACTATTTGGATAAACAGACCTTTTGTGATCACGTAACTGCAATTATGAAATGTTGAAGGCAGTGATTAAGCCTCGATAACTAACGAGTTGGGCTGATAATTTAATAATAAGTTATATAAGATCTTAGGAAAAGTTGTGTTAATTTGATCTCAGTTTGTGTAGGGTTAAACACAACTGGTGTCTTACATACTGTATAATTCCCTAAAATAAAGTGGGAATGTTGATGTTTTTGTATGCTGCTATAACAGTGTACTTATTGTACGAATATGTACTTGTTTGTAGTGCAAACTGTTAATATGTACGTTAAGTTCAGAAATATCCACTGTCTTTATAGTGTCATTTTTAGGAGAAATATATATAAAATGTAAATTAACTGCACACACCTGCCATGCCAGTAGGAAAAAAGGGACAGAATGTATTCATATATTCCTTTGAACATACCAGCCACAGCTTTAAAAAAAATAATCAATTGCTGTGAAAGCTAATGGCCAATGTTACCAAATTAATTACACTGTGACTACAAAGCTCTGTGCAGAGAGGTCACGTTTCGCTTGCGGTCTAACAAAATGAATGTTCTCTCTGCATTTAAAGGTGGGTCACATTTAACAGTGTTAGACAAATGGAACCTAATTATTCAGGATACAATGTTAAAGATACCACAATGAGCCCATCAGCTATTGATTTAAGCCTTTGGGAATCACTGCGGCGAACAAATGTGTTTTAACTAATTAACATGTAGAGAAGGAATTGAAACAAATTACATAAAAGGAATATCTGCAAAATCCCATGAGAAGACACAGAAGAACAGCTGAGCTGGGTTTACATCAGGCCGCATGTGTCTCTCTACACTGTGAACCATGAAATAAAAGCTAAAATGCCAAAAGAATGTACGAAGGGAAGCCACAAGTAGCTCTGTCACTGCGGATCAGCGTGGATCGGAGATGGCTTCAGATAATGTTATGCTGCCTTGAACAGTGAAACCAAAAGGTCAGGATGCACTTAACCTCATGGGATGGGGGCTGTCACTTCTCCACTCATTCTCCACCAAACAAAATTAGTCCTGCCCTGTTTACTAAGCCAGGCCAAAGGGTAACAAGGTGCCACTTCAACATAAACATCTCCTTACTTAGCCAGCTAGAAATATCAAGCCCAACAGATATATCAACTCAATTTCACTTCTTTGTAACAGTAATTAATTCCTATAGGATTTATTTCTGTTTGTATCATCTGTTTGGCATGAAGCCAAAAAGGTTCAACTTCTGTGTCTAAAATGTTGAGCTTCCACAGTTCTTCCACGCTGTGGGGCCCGTATAGCATGTGCACCTTTTCCTTTGTGGTTTTGGTTCCTGACCTCAAGGAGGTGGTTTTGGTGGCAAAACTGTTTTACAGCTTTAACATTTTGTTTACGTGCCAACAGTGTGTTGCTATCACATCAGCGATGTGTTGAAAACAGCACTTGTCACATGTCACATTTTGTAAGATATCATACAAATCTTGCTGCAAAGATTTTCGTCTGAATTCATATGAATCGTATCATGACAATACATTGCCCTATTGACAGGGTGCCAAGGTCAAGCAACTGCACAGACCGAACATCATGCTGTTTTAATGAAGACTCTAATAGAAACCATATACTCATTAGGAAATTGTTTACTGATGTAATAAATTAAAAGAGAAATAGGGTCTTTTGCCCCTTGACCTCTATACAATCGTGGGCAAATTCACAACAGGATTGCGGGGCTGCTAATCATATGCAAACAAGGCAATCAGAGGTGGCAGACTTCACCCCACTGATGTCTGAATACTAATCAGTTAGAGTGCAAATTGTTTCTCGGTTTAAATGAGGTAATATGCTAACATTTGGTGCAAATTTGTGTTATCTTTCAGATCTTTTGGATGAGTAGAAGAATACAGAACATTAATTATTTTTAGGTATTTTACTCATTTTTACTAGTATTAGGACCTGCTGTTGTGCCTGAATCTGTCTTATCTCTAACACACTTAACTAACACACAAGTGATGTGCAATTCATGGTGCCATCAGTGGCCACAATCCATTCTTTGTGGATTGGCCCCTCAGACTTCTTTTTGCAACCACTTTGTTTTACTCTATGAAGTTTAAGTATATAAAAATGGCAGTTGTGCCAGCATCTGGGATCTACTGTTATTACTTTTCCTATTTAAAAATATTTAGCCATCTAATGCTCCTTTCAAGCTTTCTTTAATCTTAGAAAATAGAGTTGCAATAGACTAGAAAGAAACAATACAGCACATAAATGATGCACTTGTTTCGATCTCAACATGAGACGGAGTGCTGTCCACAACAAGTTCACATTGTGATTAGCAAGCACATATGCAATCTGACAAGCTTCTCTCCACCTACACACACTCACTTCGACTGCACTCTGTCCAGCTAAAACACATGCATATTCTATGTGGTCTATATGCTTCCTATCTATACACACACTTATAAGAACACCTGCTAACTCGACATACATGATCGCAAACATGGGGGATAAATGATTTAAGAGGCCACATAAATATTTTACAGTTCATGTCTTTTACAAGACAGCCAATTCAACTCCTTACTGTTAAGGCACAAAGACAACATCCTGGTAGTGGTACTGAAATGGAAAAACATGCCGGCTCCATTGAAATTTGACTGAAATTTATAATAAAACACCAGAACTACTGTAAAAGTTTTATTCAGAAACAGTGAAAAAATTTACA
>CAFUXE010001119.1:111405-147016 GCA_903364295.1 Serranus cabrilla
ATGGAAAAACATGCCGGCTCCATTGAAATTTGACTGAAATTTATAATAAAACACCAGAACTACTGTAAAAGATAAAAAACTTTTTTATTCAGAAACAGTGAAACAATTTACACCAGGGAGAAAAAGACAGAAATGGATAAATAAAACCGCCCTCGCAACATAAACTGAAGTAATCAATTTGTTTAATTAAATTTATCTCCCAATCTCAAAGGGAAGCTTTGATACTTACATCACAGCCGAGATACAAAATGAATAATCTAAGTCAATACCGAGATCAATGTCACCTGTGTACATGAGTACCTGTTTTGCATTATTCAAATACAAATGAATAAGTAATGCTGATAGATTGTTTCAAAGATTACTTTGTTCTTTTCCCTCTCCAGTGTGTGTCTGTACACAGCCAACAGCTTTTTCACACAAGCTGAGAATTAATTTTTTATGTACGGAGCCAGAGCAGCAGGGGTCCGTAAAAACATTTGTTTAAAACATACATGAGCCTCTGACACATCAGAGACCTCCATCATATGGCAGCAGGTTTGGATCAGGTTTCTTCACGTGTCATCTCTACATTTACAGCATGAAGGTGTGATGTAACATACACTGCAAGGTCATCTCTACCGTATAAGCATACCAGCAACCTTTACACCGGCCATGCAACTTACAACCGCTACTGAGGCTTTTATTTTGACAGGATCATGGGACAGGATCCAGGGGAAAAGGGTTAAAATCAGGGAGTATGGGGGAAAGCACTGAGTATTTGCTGATTCCACAAGAAGCTACAGAATAAACTGGAGTTTAACCAAGCAAGAAGAGCCTGGTTGACAGGCTGAGTGACTAAAAACATGATAAATAGCTTTAGGGGCAGAATTCAGAAGTGAGCGTACAAAATGAGTACAACTCAAACCACCACGCTCTACTTAACTCCGAGCAGTGCAGTGCTAACCAGTTTTCACTGTAGATATTATCGGTTGATTGGATGTCTGAAAAACATCTACTAAGAATGACATAAACCTGAGAGCAGTGAGACTCAGTGAAGTACGGTGGTAGATATATGTGATGACCAAGAGCTAAACATTTTTAATTTAAATTCAGTGCTGTATTTGGTTCAAGGCTCTAAGTGGTTACAGGCTGATGCAAATGCCTGCAAAAGATTTTGGTCAGCACCTATCCAGGATGCCCTAAACCTCAGCAATAACTTTAGTGAAATTTGTTGGTTTGCCTTGCCTCGTTCGAACTATTTTTTTCTGTCCCAGCTTCACCTGCCGGGGAGGATAGGAATTTTCCTATAAATGTAATGGATCCGCCATTTATGCTCTGGGTGGCAACACATTGTCTTGCGTCCAAATTCCAATTCTGAAGTTTTGTATTTCTTCAGATTTTGTCCTTTATTGTGTGATGTGTTATTATTGTTTCAGTGCTTTCAGTTTCAACAAGTCATTAGGTTGTTTAGGTTGTTCTATTTTTAATATGAAATTATACAACATATACAGGCATTTAGGCCTGTAGACATGGTGAAGACGAGCTGCTGAAGTTCAAAGCGAGCATCGTAATGAGGAAGAAAGGTGATTACAGTGACTTTGAACATGGTTGTTGGTACCAGACGGGCTGGTCTGAGTGTTTCACAAACTGCTGATCTAACAACCATCTCTAGTGTTTACAGAGAATGGTCTGAAAAAGAGAAAATATCCAGAGAGCCTTGATGCCTTGTTGATGCCAGAGGTCAGAGGAGAATGACCAGACAACCAAGGCATGCATAGGAAGAGGATTCACCCTCTTTCACCCAGGAGACCAGACTGTGTAAAGCCAAAAGTTAAAAGTTGTTATTTTAAGCATGTATGCAGTGCTTGAAGTACGCCAGTGCTCACTGCTATAGGCAGTATCAACAATTCGACATTTCACTCTTTGAAGTGACTTTTTCTTCCGCAACAGCAGTTGTGGTACTCTTTAATGGTCCTCATAATGGCCCTAAATAAAACGCAGTGTTTCCCCTTTTATACATTTTGCTTTCTGCTTTATAATTTTATGAAATGTCTTGACATTGTAGTTACTTTGCTCTGTGGCACTGTCTTGTTTCACTGAACCCAAACTCAGCAGTAATCCACTCTTTTTCCACTTTCAAGATAAGCAACTCAAACAATGAAGACAGGACATCAGTCACTTTAAAAGTCAGGAAAATCACATAAAATGCATCACTTAACTTTTTTTTTCTCTTCAAGCACTGTATGTAACTTCACTCCCATGCCTTGAACTTGCATAGCATCACATCACCTATGTTATTAACAGCAGGAGTTATTTTATGCCAATCTGCCAATAACATTGTATGACCTTTGTTATTGACAGCAAGTTATTTTACACCAAGCTTTCTTTTTTCTACCCCAACTATGTAGATATATTCCTAAACCTACGACATTTCACAATTTGAACCATATGTTTAAAACCATTACAGCTACATAAGAGGACGTGCTGATCTCCTGCTACCAGGTAGGGGCAGTAATATATTAATCCCTCCTATGGGTGGTATTAAAGGCAACAAACAGCTCATTTGGTCGTATCGGTTGGACGACTTGTTTGGACAAACTTGTTGAAATCGAAACGTTTTTGAGAATACAGTATTTGCAAGGCACTATTACACAGAAGTGATATGTATTCTACTAAGAGGCTTCTTTTCTCTTCGATCCAATTATCATCTCCAACACTTTCAACACTTTCAAAGCAAAACTTTCCAGGCCCATTTGCAATCAATCTGGATCGTTATCTTTTGAAATGGGCTCCATAAGAGCTCCAAAACTCTGAGTAAATATTCAGCAAACACTCCCTCAGAGAGCTCTTTGTCCCTCTTTCTCCTCCTTCAAATAGATCTCTGATACAGCAGTTTAGTCTCGTGTACTTTGAACAGTCAGGGAGAAGTCTCATGATGATGTTTATAAGTCTTTAAAGTGAAAAAGGGGAGATGAGAGGAGGAAGAACATGAGAGGGACTGCAGATGATGTATAAATGAATTTATGCAGTAAAATATAATCTGAGGGGAATTTTACTAATATAAGTAAATCCATAGTTAGACAATCCTTCAGTTAAAGTCCTATACTGAGACAAACATTACTCAGATAAGGATTTATCATCTTAAAGACTTTACCGAAATGTTACTTTTGTGGAAAATGCAATTTGTTTTAAATGATTAGTAAAGCCCCTGAACAACTTCACCACCTAAACTGAAGCTGCATTCAGGTGGCGCTGCATAATGTCAGCCTTGCAGTTTCACACTACCCTGACACAATTAGCCTTTGATATTATCTTCTTTGGGTGACAGTGAGGTGCTGGACAGGAAAAGGTCAGGGTATTAAAGGTGACTAAAGGTCCCAATAACATTTCGGTCACTAAGGCTTCAGCAATTAGCTAACACATGGCAGGTGAAGCCTTTGTAAAGATGAGCAGTCAGGAGCAGATTCTCCTCATGAACTCCTTTTGTACATTTACCCGCCTGTTTAGTCGATAAGAGAAGGTGAGGGGTTGGTTTGTAAAAAGGTTAATGTCAGCTGCCATGACAAAAGAGAGAGACCCTGAAACGGAATATACCTTTGTGCACACATGCACACTTTCTGTGCATGCACAGGTCACAAATACAGACACACAAAGACGGGCTGACGCACAAACATAAGCAAATGGCTGCCATAACAACTCCTGCTGCTCACAACAATGTTAATCATCCAGAGGAGCTCTTGGCAGAGAAAATGCAAGGTTTTAAAGTGAGTGGAGGAGAGAGAGAAGAGGGGAGGGCCAGGGAAAGACACACACACACACGGACACAGACCCAGACACACACGGCCCAGAGGTTGTCTGTTCCAGTCAGTGATCTATCTGCTTTAGAGTAGATGAACCACAGTTGAACCCAGATGGAATGAGGCATGGCAATCATCTTTATTTAATAAAAAATGTATTGTTCAAATTATTTAAAGCAGATGTTATCATCGTCTGTGCATCCAGAGGTGGGCAATGAAGCATATTAAATAATCTTCCCATTCTGTTTTTTTTTACTGTTATTTTTAATTATTTTATTTTCAGGAGAGGATGAGCAATGAACCCGCCGGAAGACCTGTCATTTTAATTATTACCTCCAGGTAGGTGCCTTATATTTATAACCACGCTGAAACAAGCTGAGCTTACTGCACACACACTAGAACACTGGACACCTGAGGGCTGAGCCACGAAGCCAGAGTAGTAGGTCAGCAAGGTTTGTTGAGTCTAAAGCCAGAGTTTTCTGTGTCATGACGGTGGCTCTCTTTTTAACCTGACGAGATTACCATGGTAACTCACGCTGCAGACCTAACCTGGTCCAGACCATTTTTTTTGGCTTGAAATTGGCTGTAAAATGCTTGGTCCTAGTTGGCTGAAGTCCATTTTTACAGTGCTGGAATCTTAGTGTTTATCACAGATATTAATATTAAATCTATTAAATTAATTTAACTTTGATTTGGCCAAAACTAAAGTGATTTCCACGTCTCCTTCATTAAGGGACAGGTTCAGACTTAAATGCAGTTGAGTCCGACAATTAAATTAAATTTGCTTTACCAAGTTTAAAGTGTATGAACTACAGAACATGCAGCTGTCATGTTAGAATTAACGTAGGACCCTGAGAACACACGGTGTTCTTCCAGCATTCTTCTCTGGCTTACTGCCATGATATTTTCTTTAATTTTCATGGTCCATTTTGCTGCACCAAACGTCCTGTTTTTATAGCAGCGCACACAGCGCCTGAGGACGACAGCCTTGGTTAACAAAGCAAGTCGATTCCTCTCATTGAGGCTTTATGTTTTGGGGAGCCAGTGAAGACAAAGGAACCCTGGCTCTGTTGAACTTGCATCGTGGTTCGGCCCTCTGGGAGAGCATTCAAACAAATACTTGGCTGCTTTAATGTCTTACTGTAATTAATGAACAGGATTTGTGAAAAGGACACATCAGCCCTGTGATCCTTATCTCATAAAAACAAGAAAAGATCCTGTAATAAGGAAAAAAGATTGCATGAATTATTCAGAGGCAATTTAATTACAGATCCTCACATCTAAAGATCTCCGATATATAAGTTGCGCACTAAAACCTGGCGATATTTTACAAATATGAATGTGTTCTTTTATAATCCCCTTTATAGGAATTATACTTTAATAATAAGACCTTCTGAATATTTATTTGGTTTTACCATGATCCACTATTATACTGTATACGTGTTATTATACCGTACATGTTTTTCCAACTGCAACACAATAGAAGAATCGTTTGGATACATATTTTATGGCATTCCGTTATGAATGTCCTCTTATAATATCTGTCTTCATACTCTTTATGGACACTGGCAATAGCTGCCTCAGTTGCACCTAGCATTCAGTAATAGGACTCTTGCCATCAATGGTGGGCTGCAACTGCACTGCTGAGCGGGCAACCCGACCACAGCTATCCTCCTACACTGTCCAGTGACAGCTCCAATAAATACTTCATCTTCTTCTGCTCCTCCAGGAATAAAAAATGTCTTGTTTTTCAGACAAACACTGCAGCAGTTTTGTCAATCAAAACTCACAACAATGCCTTAAGAGGGGCTTGTTTGTTTTTCTATATATATTTTAAGAGTTAACAAGTTGGCTGTCTTGCAATCCATTCAGAACATGATGGCGTACTGTACTTTATGTGCACAGGAATGTGAAAGGCTGGGGAAACTTAATGCGTTAATTATACATTTATCATCAAATACAATATGTTTTAAACATCATTTCTGTTCCGTAGGCTGTATCTGCTCCATCTACCCACCATGATGTCACCAGTTGGTTTGTGGACTGCTATTTTGGTCTTTTCAGCATCGCCATCTTGATTTCTTGTAGTAGGACCATTTGGACGAAAGGATGGTTAAAAACCGCATAGCAAACACTGGCTAACGCTTACACTAGCTAGCTACCTTGGTTAGCAAGGTTCATCCATAATTCACGTTAACTGTGACACTAATTGGGATGTTAATTTCTGCTGGCAAAAAATAAAATGTACATACCAGAAAAATGAAAAACTGACTCCTTAGAGTGTCTTTTAGTAAAACCAAATGCTGAGCAAGAGTTTTTTAGGCGAGCAAAAAGAAACAATTTACTTTTATGAACTGGAAACCGACTGTGAAAGGGTCAACACAGGGCCATGGATAAGCATTGCACCTCTACCTTACTTTACAAATAAGCATCATGGTATATTGAAGAAGCTTTGAAACTCATTAGGAAAAAGTTTACTGAGGTAATAAACCAAGTAGGAAGGTCAATACAATCTGACCCCTTTTTGTAACCAGTGGAGTTATACCCTGGCAGCCATGACGAATAATGTAGGTCTATATCCATGCTAGTGGCTCTGGAGTCTGTACTGAGCAGGGAATTATTCAGGATAAGTGGATACTGCATGAAAAATGGCATCCCATTCATTCCTTAAAAAAAGGGTTCTCATTTGGCACAAACACTAAAAAGCCTCTGTGGGATTCGTGCCACACACATACAAACAGCAGTTCTAGTACAGAGACTGCACATGTTAACAGTTAACCATGTATGTAACTTTTAGGACAGAAATATTGTGAAACCTGAAAATCTGGTGTTTCCCTCCAGCCAAGTTGTGCACACACACTCACAAAAAGCACACAGGCAACCATCAGGACATTGCTCTACCTAAAGGGCACCAGAAGCCCTCCAAGGATTTTTTTTTCTCTGCCGAACCTTGCCAGAAATATTATTTTGTCCCGATTTCCTATTTTTGTAAAGTGCTGCCATGGGGTGAGATAAAAATGGTGAAGTCATTTTCATACTAGCTGTAAAGCCTGCAAAGTAACAGTGGGACTAATTAGTGTGGAATAGCAAAATGAAAAGTCTGGTTTTCGGCATATTCTGAAATACCCCATTTACGTCTAATTATGCGAATCCATACCTGGCAGGAACCACATTTTTACATTTCTGAATCAGTGCCTTGAGCTGAGAAGCAGAGCCCAAAAAATGTTCATTTCTCTGATAAAAGGTTTGAAGCATGAATTAACAAAAACCCTAATTAGCAACCTACAACTCCCACACATACAGGAACGTACAATTATGTAATTACCCATTCAATAAGCTGTTTATTTAGACAGATGATTGATGTTAAAGATGCTTCAAAGTCTTTTTGATGGTTTCTATTTTCTAACTTCAAAGCTCCCTATAGACAGCATCATCTTTTCCATCACTTTGAGGTCCTGATGTCAAATTCAAATTTCTTCTTCTGCAGGGTGATTTTCAGGGTGAACTTCATTTCTTGAGATGGAGCCTCTCCAGACATGAAGACGCATTTCTTTTTCTGTGGCGTTCGAGTACATTTATAGGTCAAGTTGGATGGTATCTGATTTGAGGCACAAGCACAGCCTTTTATCGATGTGGAAAAGCTGGCCTTTCTGTCAACCTCTGTCTCGGTCTCCAGCCGCCTGTATTCCCCAGATTAGCCCCGGCAGCTGGCTCATTTTCTGACCTGAGTAACTCAGCAGCAGACAGGAACGAAGCTAAGGCTGAGAGGGAACGCAGGGGAGAGAGTGAGGAGGAGATAGCATGAAGTAATGTGAATAGCACAGAGAGAGGGAGAAAAGACGGTCTGAGATAGAGGAGAGAGGGGTCAGAGGGACAACTGACTGACAGGGGACAGAGCGTTATTTCATTTCAGAGGCTTTTCAGTTGGACTTTATCTCTGACAAAATGTGGTGTATGAAAGCAAGGTGAAAACACCAGAGAGCAGACATTTTGAAAAAACTACCTTCATACTGTAGTAGTTTACCCATTCACAGTAGATACTTTTATATCAGCATGATTCAGTGGCCACTACACTGTAGTGTGACATATGTGCATTCTACGAACTCTATGTCACGTTGGTATAGCACTTACATTAGCCTGATTTTCACAGCTTAGCTAATATTAGGTTGATCTTGATTGAAAGGACTGAAGGCTCACAGAGGGGGCAATAAAAACTACTGATGAAAACAACCTCTCATAAAATCACATGAAATGACCACGTTTGTTTAAACAGCAACATACGTGCTTGTGGCACGTAATGTGTGGTAATGTGTGTATTTGCCGGCAACACATAAATGCTGGTGTGAAGTCCGTGAATCAGCGGAGTGTTCTAAAAATAGCACACACGTCATTATTCATATATGTATGGTTTGTAGTTGTAAGAAAAGGCTGCAGTTTCGGTGTCTTTATGCCATATAACTACTGACCTAGGTTTAGGGGGGAAAAACGTTCTGGTAAGGCACTATAAAAGACAATACAATAATAAAAAGACCAGAAATGCCAGAAGTGAAGTTACAGAAATTATCGAAAAATGCCGGACGTGAAGCTTGAAAAATGTATAAAGCTAACTGTGAAAAGTAAAGAAACAAATTTAAGGATAAAGAGCACTGTAATGTGTTCACTGGAGGCTAAAATAACATTAAAGTAAAGTGATATGTAGTTCTCAAAATTGATATACGTCAGAAACAGGTCTTGTAGGTCTTTCTAGTCTTACATCACATCAGCACAGCAGACACAGCTATAGTATCACAACCTACAGTATTTGTAGGGAAGAGACTTTGCATTCATGAGACCAAATTTTATTATTAAACTAGCAACAACAAATATGCGTGGGAGTTAAGCACTTCATTGTCTGTTGGGTGTTAACAAATCAATCAGCAGCTATTGGTGAAAAGATTATACAGAGCGAGGAAGTTTGCTATCTTTTTGAGTTGAACCACTATTGTGTTCAAATTCAAACTAAAGATAAACATAAAAATTTATCTTTGCAATGACTGAATCTGACTTTTAATGTTGATCCTCTCTTATTTTAAGCCAATCACTCTTTCCTCTCCCCCTTCTTTTATTGTAGTGGCAGCTGTGACAGGCCTTTTCATTCCCCTTTCCTACTTTTTATGATAGATAAAGAGAGCCAAAGACAAAACAAGAAAAGAAAGGTCTGACCCCACACAGAGGGGATTCGGTTACATTGTTGACATGTCCCCGACGGTGTTAGAAGAGCCTGCAGATTTCAAATATCAGAGTAATCCTTTCTCTCGCTACAGCAGCAGAAGATATGTCCGCTCTGCAACAGAACCCTAAACTCCTGAGCAAGAGGTACCTCAGCTTTTATTACAACCCCAGACTGACAAGCCAGTGTTTGAACACACGTCGTAGCGAGATGACAGCTTGTCAATTCTTTCAGCAGTAAGAGCCAGTCATGAGAGCAGTGAGTGTGTGAGGTAAGTTACAGAGCAGATAGTTTACCCTGACCCTGTACATACTGCACTGTGCAGTAATTGGGCCCTCCAAAGGGATTTTGTGGTTTGAGAGGATGTTTGTGGGTGCATGTGTTGGTCTGTGTCTGTACGTGCAGGCATGCATGGGTGTGCAGATGCTATTATAAAAGCAAAAGATATATTTTTTGTGTGTTTTTTGTAAATATCTTATAGCTTTGACCTAATTTCTATTAGAGGCTAGAGATGAAGTCCACTGTGATAATGAAGCAACTTACTAAACATGAAGGTAACAAGTCCTCCAACTCATATGACCACATAGGGGTTTGTTCTTAACCTTTGATAAGGCCTTTTCCTAAACTAGCACCCCTACATGTCTACATGTACAGCTACATGTCCTCATACTTAAATATAATGAATAAACCAAAGCTAACTTTTTGTTTCACCTGGGACGCAACCAGCTGGTCAAAGTCTGTTTGTTTGACTCATGCGGACTTTGTCGCTCTTTATACTATATCACCTGACTTCCTCCTTTACTACCGTCTTAATAACTACCAACACTAGAGGTCGCCAACAACATAAAAGTGATTCTGGGTCGTGATCAAGCAGCAACCTAAGAGAACTCAATACATGCCTATAAATACAGTTTCCCCCTTTTTCCAGTCTTTATGTTAACCTAAGCTAACCAGGTGCTGGCTTCAACTTTACTTTAACAGAAAAACAGATATGACTCTGGAAGGAATTTCTTTACAATGTTGTGAAGGGTGCATAATACAAATAAATGCCAGAAAATAATCAGCATACATGTGAAAATGACTATATCATAGTGAAAAGCAATGCAAACGCTAGAAGTACAGCCCAAAGCCTTTTCAACTGTCACACAGCTGTAATGATGCTGCCCTGATTCAAATGTGTGTTTCTTTGCCATTTCCCCGTCGTATTACATATTCTATATATCTGATATTTATAGCCTGTGTATGTTTTGTGCATGCATATGTGTGCAGGCAGGTGGGGAGTACACATGTGTGTTGACAGTTCCTTTTAATGTTTCATACCCACCTGACAGGTCACAGCTACAGGCTTTTCTTCATTCCTGTAATCTCTGACATACGGTTGTCTCGAGCCCTTACAGACAAAAGGCAATAAATATCTGCAGTGAAATCATATTATCACCTCAGTCCCAGCTCAGGGCCCACAGGGAACAGCTGAAATCTCAGGTTTCCTCACAAAGACTAAGCAGGGCAACAATGATTCAGCCAGAGAGAGAAAGAGAAAGATTCTGTATAGGCCTGATTGACAACTTAATTTAAAATACTTGATATGCACTTCAAACCAACCTTTAGTACAGTAACTACATACAGTGTGCGCATTAAAAGTGCCAGCTGTATTCACATTTTTATGCATGTGTGCTTTCCGAGAAACAGATGAAAAAACCTGAGGGCTTTCTTAAAAGCCAGGCCCTTCTGACCTACCACGATCCAGACTAGACTCTGCAAGAGATGCTGTTTTTTGCTCTAAGGGTGATGAAAAAAATTAAGTTGAAAGCTGAAGATCTGGGGAATTGTGGCTCTCACAGAAACCCTTTCACTAACTGAAATCGTTTTTTATCCTCATCTAAACTTTTATACAAGAATTAAAACAACAAAGTTCTTTGGAATTGTCACATATTTATATTGCCATTAATCTTAAATTGTTGTATTTAGTTAATGTAAATTAAGTCCAATTTCCAAGCATAACCAGACCAAAATGCATTCAAGTCCTAATATCCCTCTCAGTGCTTCATGGTAGGTGGTCAGTGAGTCTCTAAATTTTTTTTTGGTGCTGAAATAAATGAGCAGGTCAGATCCTGGAGGCAAAGGGAACGTACTGATTCTGAAAAAAAGGCCTTTAATTGCTTCAGTGAGAAAGAAGTGAGGATGGTGGTATGAGTCCACTGAAACCAAGTGGAACAAGTCAACCAATCAATGGCCATTATGTCTGTGTCAGAGCTGAATGGTTGGCGTAATTGTTCTTAATGAAGTTCTGGATTAAAAGTGACTCATCTGGCATCACCATAACGATTTGTAATGGATGGAAAATAAAAAACAAACTTCGACTCAGAGGATCTTGCTTTCATATTCTCTGTTTCGTGCTGTATAGGAAATGACCTAAAATGAAGAAATAACATGTTTATATGAGGTTGACACAAACATATTGAATCCTTATGGCAACTTAAATGTAGAAATATAGGTTTAATTTCCCATATGAGTTGAGATTTTTTTTCACTATAACAATGCAAATATCTTCACTATGGCAATGTTGTTTTGTGCATATGTGTGAAGGATGTGGACACCAACTATGTCTTAATACTGTAGTATTACCTTTTATTAAATCCCCATTTAGACCATGAACAAATAATGATAATAATCATAACTAACTCTGAAACAGTTTTAGACGGATGCAAAAACAAGAAAAATGACCAGATAATGATAAATAGCAGTAAAATACAATAATGATGACAAATGTATATATATATAGCAATGACAAACAACATTATGTCTTATACATAAACCAGAATTGTAATCAAAAACTATTGGAACATTTTATTCTGAGAAAGGTGCATAAAGCATCCACTGCACTCAAAGCCCTGAAAGCTGTTATGAACATGCCCTGCCTTTTGATTTCGGTATGAAAACGAGCGTGAACATTTCAAAATTAAGCTTTCAAACTCCAGCATTTATTCTGAAAGCTAAATGTGCTAAGACTTCTGAATAAGCCTTAATCTTTTCTGGTTGAATAATAAAAGGTGTCTGAGAGCACAACATCTCTGTAAAAGGCAGAAATCAAGCTGCAACACAAATTTAAAGGGTAGAGCCCAGGGAAGAGCTATCTGGGGAGCACTCCAACACCCCAGGGAAAGGAAAAGAGGTTGGAGCTGCTGCAGCATGAGATGTAGGCGGCAGAGCATGAGGTGAGATCCAGTAGAGTTGGCATGAAACAGTAAGGTGACTTCAGAAAGTAGCTACAGGCAAAAAGACGATAAGGTCACCTTGGAGGAACTGGAAAGTTGAATCCCAGAGGATGATGTTCCTGGGGCAGGCGGTACATGATGTTCTTCCAAGCCCATCAAACAAGCCATCTGCGGGTCAAGGTGAGGGCACCCGGATGCTATCTCTGTACACAGAGTGAGGGCACTCTATCATGCTAAACATAAGCATGTCAACATCCCGCAAGTCGTAAGTGTGCATGCTTATAACAAGACTGGCCTAGAATTTTACTTTCAAGTGCTTATAAAGATTTAATAGACCATCTGCTATCCTGGAAAGACCACATTGAATCAGTCTGCAAAAGGACAAAACATTTTTTAAATTGTCCGCCGCCGCTTTTGATCTGTTTCTTGATTCCAGCTATCCGCTGTACTAGCAACTAGTCGAGACTTGTCGTAGTTTATAGCCATCTGGTCCTTGGAGCGTCCAGTCAAGATCTGTGTGAACTGCTGCTCGTCCATGATTAGGGTTAATACAAACTGGTTCCTTTGCCATCATCAGGTGGGTGTTGAAATCATTGAAATCATTGAAATCAAAGGTGAACAGAGAGGTTCCAGTTTTCAAATCAGTCTGGCGATGCCAGGCTAGTGGTCAACCTGATGCAAGTGTGAGTACTGTTTGGCATGAGCTCAACCCAAGAATACCAAGACTTACCCTAATTTCCAACTCACAGGAATCTTTTTGTTGTTTGATGGCTTCAGATTGATTCTAGGAACCTATACTATACTACCCAAAAGGACATCTGCAATATCACTGCTCACATTAACTTTTTTTTCCACCTTGAATATATGAGTATTATTAGTTTTAGAGGTTTCCTGTCATGAAGTGCACTGTTGGAGATTTCAAACAAATTTGCTTGAATTCGCCTCTAAATCAATCTGCCAAGCCATGACTGTTCCCTTCCACAATGAAAGCAGATATACAGACAGGCATGCAGTGTGTGTGAGCTTGCGTGTGACAAATTATATCACAATCAATACACATTTATGTGTTATCATTGGGGATCGTGCACCTGTGATACAGAACAGTGATTACAGTTAAACAAGCCATCTTTCCCCAGTTACCCTCTGGTTCTCCTTTGTTCTCTCCAGCAATCTTCTTCCATCACAACAAGCTGTCCATTTCTCTCTCCCAGTAACCCCTTTCTCTGTCTGTCTCCTGGAAAAATAAACAGGCTCTTGTTGAGCAGCCCCACTCATTAGCCCCATTGGCTGGACAGCTTTCTCATAAAACAAGCTGGTGTTATGGCAACTCACACTTCGTTGGCTGTGCTGCAAGGCACTGGTGTGAAATAGGTTCAATTTTTGAAGCAAAGGTTAAAGAATTTAAACCAGATAATACAGAAAGGGGGAAAAAACATGACAAAGAGGCAGTGGAAGAAAAAATAAATATTTGACGGAGAAAATTTTCTCAGCCTGCAGAAAATACTATTGGGCAGATTTATATGAAAAAAAGATCCATTTAATGAAGGATGGTAGAAATCTTCTCTCACATCACTGATATTCTTCATTACACCAGCTGCCTGTGAAATACTAGTTCATTTATTAGATTTCTTTGTGAAGAAACAACATATTGTGCTGCCTCACGCACAGTCATCCCTCCAACCAACCTAGTGCGCACATGCACACACACAAAAAGCCTCTTTTTCCCCCTATGTTGTTGCATTCGCTGCTGTTGAGACAGGAAATGAAGGGAGTCGTATCACCCAGTAATAACACCATGCTGATGATGAAGCTCCGGCCATGGATAGAGGGAGAGATGGAAACACAATGATTCAGAGAACAGAACAACCTGATCAATACACACCAGTGTGCCGCATCGACAACCAGAATAGAAAACAGTCCTACTCTGTATGTAGCCCACACATGCATTCATTGCTCGTCAATCTGCACTTTCTTGTCCAATCAGTCATGATAAGACATGCGCTCACTATTGATGTGGAAACAAGCATCAAAAAGACAGGTAAAGTAGAGTTTAAACTCTCTGCATTCAGTTCATTAATCATTCAACCTACAGGGAGAAGTAGAGAAATCCAAGAAGGGTAATCTCATTCAGGTTTCTTTAATGCAAATGAGTATTAATGCATTGTGTGGGTGGTTTAAGTTTTCGCCCAATTTTACTTAACAGAATCAGATTTTGATCTGTCGGAATTACATCATCATTGCATGGTAATCTCATATAACAGACAGGTCATATAAACTCCTTGGCCCCACATGCAAGATTTAACAATTTCCTTGCGTACACCTGCCTTTAGGTAAATGAAAACCACTAGGAATCGAGCTTCCACACAGTTCAAAAGCATGCAACACTGCCACCACGTGGACTGTGTTATAAATTACAAGCACCCAGGAGGACAAGCACCCAGGGGTAACATAATCACACCCATTGCTGTGTCTTTCCTTGGAATAGACGAGGATAACACAACTAAGGAAGTCAAATCAGTGGCTGTTGCACCTGAATAATCAAATATGACTTTACATTGCCGTTTGTTTGTGTGAGGCATAGTTACCTATGACATAGAACTACCATTTTCTACTAACATTCTTCAGATCATTGATACTCAATTTTAAGGCCCGCGGTGGAGAGTGGGATAGCCCTCAGACCCTTTTGTTATTTACAATGGAAAATAAGTAGATTCACAAAGGGAATGGAAATTACTTCTACTTTTTAAATAAGGTGCCAAGCTAAAAAAAAAAGTGCTTGTTTATGTAAAAAAAATATCCTGACCCCAGCCAAACAGAGTTGATTCTTGGTAATACAAAGTATTATGGTCTTGCAGAGATGTCCTGTCCTATAAATTGTACTCTACGCCGAGGAAAAAACTTTTAAAATCCTATTCTATTTTTTAATCTTGCATCCATCCCTAATTTATTAGTCAGTAGCTGGCTTTTACAAAAGTAGTGGAAGTAAATGTGCTAAAACTTGACCTAATGAAATGGTCAAAACCTAAAATCCCAGTTGCTGCACATGCAGTAACTAGCACCTCAATGGTGGAAGCAAAGAGCACAGAACTGTGTGAGTGAGGGGAGGAAGAAACATGCGCCATCTTGGATTTTACGTGACTTGCCGAAGGGGCCGTTCGTTCATCTCTATCTACTAAAAAGGCTTAACACTCGCCTGACATCTACCATTTTTTTCTCCTGGTAGGTCGCTGATAAGTTTCCCTCTCTCTTGGATAGCTTTGACTTACAATATTGTTTTTTTTAACGTGACTAAAATTAGTATGTAATGTTAGGTATCTGTTGGTCACTCGATAGTACTCAAGGACCCTGATGACCTAGCATAATGGCCCCAGAGTCTGAGCTAGAAAGGTCGGTCTGTCCGCTCTGTTCGAGATACAACACCGCTCTCCTGTGGCTGTCACTGAATACTACAACCGGCATAGGACACACATCGCTCGGTTAGGCTGGAGGACATAGCGGGTACCAGAAAGTGCAGCCAGCGGCAGGAGTAAGTTGGACGCTGTCTACGAAACATAATCGGTATTTTCTTAAATTATGAACTGTATCTTTTTAACGAAGTACGAGCTGAGGTATGCAGCCACCGCGGAGATAGGGTGACCTCTTGTTGTGGTTCGGACTCGGTCACATGGTGTTTGGATGCATGTCAGTCGTGAAAGCCACATCAGTGTTGTACAGAGCAGACGCGTTAACCAGCCATCTGCTGACAGTGCGTGACCACAGTCTCACCGCGACCTGCTGACACCGGGGACTCCCACCTCAGCATGCCTCACAAGAGCAAGAAAGACAAGGTAAAGTGTGATGCACGTATCACATGTTAGCATAATGATGTGTATGTTGTGTTTAATTTTGTTTTATTGATTCCTCACTCTTTAGGAAAGTAAATCTGGGAGATCCAAAAAATCTGGAAGTAAAAATGGGCCTGCAGACGAACAAGATGTAAGTACTTTTGTACTTTTCACAGTTCAGAGAGGACTTGCATTGGCTACTTTATAAAAAAAAATATACAATACATATAAGAAATGTATCACCAACATGTACAAAGAATTTTGAAGAGATACAGCCACATAATATTAGTGTTCTAATGAGGATATTATAGTTTGTTTTATTGGGGCACAAGCTAATTTTCACTGCTGTTCATTTTTAGAAAGTTTATTTAGTCTTTCATTGTTTGTTTATGGTTATTACAAGCAAACAGCCTTAATAGCTTGAAGAGGTTGACTGTAAATGTATTTTGCCCTCAGGATAGCCAATTTTTAGATTATAATTAAAAACACATACACTTTAAACATATCACAATGTATGCAAGGATATTACACAGATTTTTCTAAAGCAACTTCAAGTCTAACAATTGCTCTTAGACATGTGTTCTAATGACTAATTGTTGCCAAAATTTACCAGAAACTCACCATTCATCCTTTTTTGAGTTTACTGAACTTTTGTCCTCTTGAAATAAAGGCACAGTTGCTCATGTGACTACGCAGCATGATCTTATGACTTTATTTTCTGTGAGAACACTTGCATTCAATCCCTAGCTCTCCCCCATCATGACTTGTTTGGCCTCAGAGTACAACACGATCCATTGTAGCGGCTATTTTTGTCCTTATCATTTCTGGCGTGCAACAGTGATGTTGAGTACAGCGCTTTGAGATTGGAAGAGACCTGATTGATTGACTGCTGGACCTGCTGTTTGTTCCCATTGACAGCTTTATCAGCTCCATCTGTGCTCAATTATTCTGTCCACTGAGGTCCATCACATACTCTGTCAGCAGATGCAGTACAGTACACCGACGACTGTGATCAGGTTGCTTTGCTGAGAATCACCTGATCTGATTCGGAAAGGAACTTGACCCTTAACCGCAACACCCTCACTCCTTCTCCTCTCCTTTCGTCTTCTCTGCCACTTCTTTTCCTCTCCTCTCCTCTCCTCTCCTCTCCTCTCCTCTCCTCTCCTCCCCTCATTTGAACTCCACTGTGACACTTGAGTATAGTGATTCCTGTGCCATTTCCTTTGGGTGCAGGAACTACCTCGCCTGGCCCTAGCCTGCTCCAGTAACAAGAGCTCTTCCTTTGCGACTCTTGTTTCTACAGGGCTCCAATAAGAAAGTGCCTCCCGCAACTCAGGTGATGAGGGTGAAGCAGCCGGGGTCACACTCGGCCATGAAGAGGGAGAAGAGATTCAGCACTTCCTCTTTCCCCCTCAGCGCCAACAGAGAGCTGCAGAAGTTACCTGCACTGGCAGGTATGCATCCATCAGTATGCAGTACGTCTGTTATATAAGTCTTTTCTTTGAACGCCACTGCATGTTCCTCCTCTTTTTTCACTAATTGACATGCAGTAGATAAGCTGCTACTCTTCTCCTGGAAATATGCTAGATGACCTTTATCTAAGGTTGCATGTTTGGCCCATATGGATGAAGGGAATCATATTAACAATTCATAGGCCTGGTGGATCCGCATAACCGCCTTTTTAACCTTGAGGTCCTTGCTCACTACATAATTTATAGCTAAGCAGACTGGCCATCAGCTTTATCTGTAATGCAAATGATGTGCAATCAGATGCATCTCCAGCTGTACCTGGAGGAAACAGATATTACCCCCCCAGGGCTCGCTCATGGAAGATCATTCTTAGACTTAGACTGGGTGGACAGTGCTGGAATCTGGGCCATCCAGTAATTACTCGTAATGTAAACGTCCAGAGCAAATGTGAACCGTGAACTTTGACATGTTGTGGAGCATCAGGCATCTTAAGTCTTCCAAACCACACTTTAGCTTGTCTTGTATAACAGCCAATCCAAGCAGTATTCATAACTGCGATGAGTTAGTTTAGCCTTTAAAACTAACCTCATTAACTTTAACAGGTGAGCTTGCCCCACTGCCAGTGTTTAAGCTTACTGTATTGATTGATAAGTATGTATCACACTGATGCTGATTCAGAGACAGACAGCGAGGTTGAGGTTTGAACATTTACATCAATCTTTCATGGCTTCTTTGTTTACACACAGCATTACAGGCAGGATCTGGCCTAAGTGGTTTCCTGTAAACTATACCCAGCTATGCTTTGTTCTCATACCTGGATGAGCTGGGTGACACTACAGAGAAACAATAGAGATGGACAGCCCACAGGATTTGTTTGAGGCAGGTGGTCAAAGTTGATAACGTGTGACAGTTAAAGGGGACGCATTTTTTTCTTTGGGATATTTTATTGACCAAACTCTAAATTAATGGGCGAAAAATGTGCAGGTTAATCAAAGTTGCCTTTAGTTTCAGTACGAATTTAAATAACAACAGAAAGATATTTAATTCAGATATTTTCAGTCACATGCAGTTACAGAGCCTATAGATATAGACGCTGTGAA
The DNA here is from genome assembly GCA_903364295.1 of Serranus cabrilla. Lineage (NCBI taxonomy): Eukaryota > Metazoa > Chordata > Actinopteri > Perciformes > Serranidae > Serranus > Serranus cabrilla. The sequence continues at coordinate 130,000 of CAFUXE010001119.1, forward strand.
AGGAAAAACATGGCTTGTTATCTGCTTTGGGTTGAATTGAAAAGAAAGTCTTTCATTTTTGTTTGTCCTTAATACAATGGTCTTTTTCTTGTGGTTGGATTATTACAAAAAAGGGTTGTTTCTCTCTGCAGATTTTATTGGGAGAGAAGAGAAAATTTATGATCTATTATATTTTGCATGGCTTTCTAATGTGGCTCTGCCTCTTTTCCCACCGTAATTTTGTGTCCCACAAGTTGACTTGTATGTTTATAAGACAAAGGGACAATTGGTTCTGTTAACAAAAAACATATAACTTCAGAGAAAACTACTACAAATAATATAGAATATCACATCTCGCTGACGAGTTCACGCAGAGCTGAATCAGGCAACAGACAGTGTACAAGAGGTCAGGACAATATTTGTAAATGGATTTTGTAAAAGAGCTATCAATTTGTACACAGACATCTCAAAATGGCCATTCACTGCCGCAGGCTTTATTTGTGCTCTCTGTATCTGTTTGTTTGAATATGTGTGTGTGTGTGTGTGTATGTGTGTGTGTGTGTGTGTGTGTGTGTAAGAGAGAGAAAGAGAAAACATAGGTCACAATTATTTTAATTGTGGCTCAGATATGACACATTTTATGTCACTTTTTTGTCTTCGATATCAAGCGTCTACAGTGGACAAAGTCTTGCTTTCTGGTGCAGGCAGAATGTTGTCAGTAGGGCAACAATACATGTTTGATGAAGAAGAGTAAACAGCATCAGTAAAACATTTATTGATAGGCTTGTGTTACAGACACGTTTGCACAAATGGCCCAGCCTGTGCTGCCATCTTCTGCCTGAAAATGGGACTTCTGTTGTTTCCTTGGCTGTACTTTCAAGGTATTTTAATCTGTTTCAGGAAGGCTGTCTTTGTTGTTCTGTATTGTTCTCACTGTCAACAAATGTTTTCAAAAGACAGAAACCAACAACATTTTTATCCAACGCAATACTTTCTGACTTCCCTACTTTGTCCGTGGCAATATGCTCTATAGCATAGTTTGCAAAAACAGATACAAGACATTCTTACATTAAATAAACCAACACCATTTTCTGTGAATGCACCATTTAAAAACAGGATTCATGTAAACAGCCTCATGATAATTTGACTGATATTCCCTGGCTTACACACAGCTAAAACATAATGCAGGAAAATAAATTAATCCTTCATACACATTGTTTAATTTGACAAATTGCTCAGTATTTTGCGAAGACAGATGGTTAGCTGTAGTTTTTAGCAATTGTTACCCAAACAGCAGTAATTGGGGACAGATGAGTACACATTTGGTGAGAAAGTGGAGGCAAATTGCATATAGAAATCATGCATATCACACTTGTAACAAAAAATATAGAATATTGCCAACCAGAATAATGTTTTGTCTGATACTGGGGTACTTTTGAGCTGATACTCAGTCCTACCCAGCCTGTCCTACCAGTAGGAAGTAAGTGGCAGCTTTCAGAAAATACCGGCGCCCGTTGTCATGGCTGTGGAATGTAATGGCACCTCTTGGAGAGGCTTTGGCCCCTCAGTGAGAGAATGCCAAGTGAGAACTGCTTAGTGATACACTTGGCCCTCCTCTCCTCTCCTCTCCTCTCCTCTCCTCTCCTCAAAAAAAGAAACAGTGAAAATGGAAAAAACACTACACCCACTGAGACAGGTACCTCAGCAGGTGCCAACTAACAATTATTTTTACTTGCCAAAATGATCCAGACTCATATTTGTGGGTCATAAATCTCTCAAATGTACTATTTTTTTTAATTTTGCATTTGAAGTTATATTTAGTAACATTTTCCCATTAAAATGTCCAACAATGACTAGACCTAAAAGAATAAATAGATATCATGCAATTAATAAGTAGACATACATTGTTTTGTTTTTTAAAAGCATAATTATTTAGTATTTCCTGCCATTTTGCAACGCAGGAATCAATAGATCACATTTATCGATGTTTCAAAATTGATAACAACTGGCTCATGCTAGCCTTCAAGCTAATGCGCACGGCAATGTTCAACATGTTCATAAAGTTATTTTTAGTTTTTTGATCACAAATAACAGCTGAGCTGGGCTAGCCTCTAGCTGACTGAATTCACCACACACTGTTAGCTGCAGTATCTGTTTCTAATGCTTGCGGCCTATTTCATTAGAATGAAATGATGTGACTAAACTTAACTTGAATAAAAACTTAAAAATGTTCCCTGGTCCCTGAACATGATTACTTACTCACTCACATCAGATAGATTTTAATTAGTTGGTAAACAATGAAGACAACAACTCCCATGATCCCAGACAAGTCTATTGTTTTATGTGTGCACTGTGCATTCAAACTAAATGTTCAGACCTCAACATCTCACTAGGATTCGGGGCTTAGTAAGTGGAACATGATGTACTGTAAATCATGCTTTCCTCATTGGTACTCTCATTAGTTAAACAATTGTCTAAATTGCTTATTGATGGAAAACAGCACAGTCCCTTTGTTGTGAAATAACTGTGAAAACTGTGTGCAACCCCACTGTTATGAAAACTCTGGTCTGCCTTGTGATGCGAATGTGGTTTCACTTTGTGTGTCCTCTGATGAATCACATGAAACAGGGAGAGCTACCTCATTATGCAGAGATGAAATGCATCATATGCATTTGTCGCCGCAGAGGTGGACTCATTTTGGTGTACACAGTGTTTCAAATATGTTCATCTAAATATATAAAACCTATATAATTTAAAGCATGATATAGTATATTTTCTTTTGAAAAGCTCAGATGTTTAAGTCACTGGATAAACTTGCAAAATGCTGCTTGTAGGTGCAGCAGTTTCCTACGCCTATGCATTTATTTTTCTGTCCTCTTACTTTCATTTCCTGTTTACAGCTAATTTTGCAAAGCACTTGTATGTCACTCAGGAAAAAAGAGCTAATTCTGCCCCTGCCCTAATATTGTGTGAGTCATAAAACCCTTTCACAACACATTATTTGTAGGCACTGGGGATGGTTGATTGGAGCTTCAAATTGTTCTTTTTGGAGAGTATAAAGTCTATTTTATATCTTGTATGTCAACTGGATTGTTTCATTTATTTGATTTCATACTTATTTTCTATATTGGGGACGACATTATACCACACATTTACATGGTCTTTCATCTTCTGTAATGAATAACAGCGTAGATTTCTGCTGAATGTCTTTGGTTTTCCTTGCTGGAGAGCTCTGGAGTTTGAGTCCCCAGTCGTCCTGTCCTCAACCCCTCATGTGGTTTCTTCTTGTCTCCTTCTGTTCCTCATTGAATCCAAAGATTTGAGGCCCCCTCTGACCCTCTCCTCCACCTCCCTTTGATAAAGAACCAAGCAGAGATGACAGGAGGAAACAATGAGAGACTTTGAAGATTCAGCCAGGGCCTCTCTCTCTAAGCACATTCAGAGTAAGTTATTTCCAGCTGCTTATCCTAAGTCAGATTATGCTGAAAACCCTGCTAATGGTTAAACTGTGCAAAGGACTTAAGTCAATCTGATCTAAGATCTGTAGCTGGGCCTGCCTTGCAGAGCAGAAACCAGTGAGAGGGGAGGAGCCAGACCAAAAATTCCAATGCATGTCCCGCCCCTTGTGCATCCTCTGAGCCAATCGCCCTCCCTCTCCCCCAGCAGCCTTTGCCTTCATTGCTCCAGAGCAGCCTGACCTCGGCCAATCAGCTGGCTCCTTCACTGCTTACATCACTAACTAGCCAGTTCCCTCCAGCAGCAGAGAGCTTCATTTTCTGATCTGCTTTTGTGCTAAAATGGAGGCTGGCCTCTCGCCCTGAGTGGATCGCCTTCCTGGTTGAGGTTTAGATGTTGACATGCAATAAATCTGGAGACAGGATGGTTGTGGATGCACCTAATTCCAATGGGCCTTTTCAGCCGGTGGCTCTTATGCACTTCAGAGGTACGTAAGGACATATTATTCTTCCTGTATTGTCCTAGGGAATTAAGGAGAGAGAGAGCTGTGTGTTGCTGTGCTCCTGTTCCCCTCCACTGGTTACTGCTTGGTTAGTCAGCATTCAGACGTTTGAGATAACATCATTGTTTCTGTGGTTTGGAATGCAGATCTATTGTATTTAAAAGGGAACTGAGAATTGGTTATTTGTAAGGCTTGTATGCATTACTGTGAGACACGGGAGCTACATAAAAATCTGGTTTTACTAGCTAGCTGCTCTCACTGCCCATCCCCCCGCCAAGCTAGTGATGTCAAAGGAAGTGAGGTCATAGCCTAGGGAAGGGTCTTCTCCTTAGTTTTTCATGTGTTTGATTGTAATTGTGTGTTTCCGTATTTATGTGGGCAATTATGTATTCTGGCCATTGAGGAATAGAGGAAAATAAAAGAGGAGGCTTTCCTCTTCACCTCCTCCTTAGCTGCTCTCCCCAGCCCAGCATTTTTGTCACACTCCAGTTCATCTGGGCACAAATTGGTCATAGTGTGTAGGCTGTAGACAGCCACTGCTCTGCAGCAAGCAGCCCCCTACTTCATCTCCCCACCCTTTTCCCTTGTGAGCGACATGCTTAGGCACCTTTAGAGACGTTTTTCTCCCCCCCAAAAAAGACAAGAAAATGAATCTGAATGTATCTCTTGTCAACAGAGCACCGCTGTCAATATGACCCAGCCATAGCTGCAATATTTAGGATTACCACATCGGGTTTGGCCTCTTTAATGTGTGTACAATGTACTCAGTCATGTTTGAAAGGCCCAGCCTGTTACCACTGTACTCGGGTGCAGCCCAGCGTTAGATGAAGCCTCGGGCAATTATTGATTACACTCTATTGAGCCACAGAGGCCACTGCCTTGAATGACAACTCAGTGTTGGGGAACAATCAGACTCTCTCTGCCTCTTTCCTCTCTTTGTGTGTGTGTGTGTGTCATTATGAGCCTGTTCAGACCAAATGTCTTGTATCCAGATCTGATGCGTCTATTCAGTTAAACAACCTGATATCTAAAAATGTCTTAGTTGAACGTTTGAGTGATAAGCAATTTTTACTTCCCTTCCTGTGTTCAATTTTGTATGTGGGGAACTGAAAATACTACTAAACCAAATAATGTAGTGTTTGTACGTGCACATGTATATGTACAGGATTAGAAAAGATCACAGGTTTGAAAATCACCATCCATGTTTGCTTAGTACAGACAAAGTACTTCTGTTTGGAATATCTTTCTGAGCTCCACACGGACAGTTCAGAATCGTTCAGGTGGCCTTTAGGCGTTGCTAGGAATGCATTTACCTTCTCACTACACCACCTATTTTGACACATGAATCCCTGGACACCTTCAGTATGTTTTGGATGCATTCCTGCCAGTGTTTAGGCCCATGTTCATGTAATCAGAAATTGCAGGAGACAGGTTTTGTACCCAAAGGTACAGATCTGTTTCGCTTCCTGTTTATTTCTTTGAGATGAAAAACATTTGCAGCTATCAGCATTCGTACAAAGTCTTAATAGAAAATGCTTAACTGTAACAGTTATGTTTTCAAGGTTAGGAATATGCAGGAATTACAAAATAATGCGTTGAAAAAAACAACATAATCTGATGTTTGGTTCCTGTCTTCACTTGTCCTCATAGCTAAATATGTCTTTAGTTACGCTGGAAATGACTTGAGTATTAAATGATTGTAATCAAAATATAGAATAAAGTCTATATGAAAAGCTAGTAAAACTTTCTATCTTGACAACAATTTATATTGAAATGTAGCATGTTTTCTAGCAATTCAATATATAAATAGTCTATTTGGAATGTTTTTGTGTACTCCATGTTAGTAAAGCAGCACCTCCAGGGTTTGTTCCAGCTTCACTCCCATGTTAAGGATTGGAACACGTCGAAATGTACCTATTCTTGCCGTAACACAGTTTGGGTACTGTTTTTCTTTTGACATTGTGATAGAAACAGTGGATATGAAAAATTCCTATTATAGACATTTTTATATCGTGTTGATGACATATATCGTAGTATCGCTCAGCCCTGTTTCCAAACCACACATGGGTGCTCATTAATGAACAGTATCTTACTGTATATATCCTGAACATTCTCAGGTGTTGCTTACAATGCAGCCAAAATGACTTTAATGAATGAATGTGGCCAAGCCAATTGCTCATATGCATTCAAAACTGCAACAGACTGTCCCTCTACATAGCTATAAATAGCTATCAGTCAATGTTTACATTGATCACAACATACTGTCGATAAAGCAGGTTGCCAAACCGGTCCTAACTCCAGACTCGACTGGCATCTGTTCATTTCACCCACTTGCAGAGAAAAAGTAGAGACTGTGATTTCAGTGTGACTCCAGTTATTTATTATCTATGTTTTGAACAGGGGGGAATTAAGATAAATCTCTCTCTGTTCTCCACAAGACGCTTTACTCGTGCATGTGCATGCGCATGCTTGTTCCCTCCTAGGGCTTCTGTTGGCTACATTAATAGACGTCACATTGTGGTTAACATCAATTTTGGGATCACAACACTAGGCCTTTATCTGTTACACAACAACCCGCTGGATATTTTAGGAGTGTACAGAAACTTTATAACACAGGCAGACAGACTTATGTAATAGGAGCAACGCAAGTCTGACACGGTCAGGGGTGCAAGGCATGGCAACACATTCCAGTGCAGCTTCAGGTCGCAGTGCAACCAGTACAAAAATATGTTACACAAACCTCATGCCAAGGAGAGAGAAGGTTCACTAGCAGAGTTTAGCTTTGAAAATGGAATAAAACACAAATAAGTAAATGATAATGTTTTTCTGGCTGTTCTCTACCAGTCTAGGCTAAAACTGGTGCTCCTCAGTTGACTTAAAGGCCTTATTCTGAAACTTGTCTTCTACAGCTGCAACTAACTTATTTTTCTTCATTGCTCTGATTATTTTTTTCATTTGAAGGTGCTTATGCAGTTGTGTGAGATGGTTGATTGCTGAGTCTCATTTTCTGGTCGTCTAATACTGGTGCTTTGTAGTTGGGATGGAACATCACAGAAGTTTCAGTATTTGAGAAGTCACATTTGAGTATCTCGTCAAATACTGAGACTAAGCAATCAACTATCTCTCTGTCAGTAGAATCACATACTGCGCCCCTAATCAATTAGTTGTTTGATCTATGTTGTAAAATGCTGAACAAAATCGCTCAGTGTTTCCCAAAGCCCAAGATCAGGTCATCAGATGTCTTGTTTTGTCCATAACTCAAAGATATAGAGTTTAAGCTTGTAGAGGAGTTAAGAAACTTGAAAATATAAAAATTTAAGAAGTTGGAATCCAAGACGTTCGCCTTCTAAAGGAAATATTACTGAAACCAATTCATAGATTATCAAAGTATTTGGGGATTTATTTAATAGCTGACAACTAATAGATGAATCTTCCTTTCCACACTGGTGACAGTAATAATAATAATGAGAAATGTGGTGGATGAACCTCTCTTATGTGTTTTTAATCAGTAGCGCTGGCACTCGTGGTGTTTTTCCTGTTGTGACAGTGACAGGGCTTTTGGCCGTCAAATCTTTATGGAAATGGCCGTTAATGGCAGCTCAAGAACTTACCCTCTCTCCTCTGGAATCCCCAACCTCTCACTGTCATCAAGATAAATTGGCCGACTTGAAACTGACACTGCAGAAGTGCGTGTGTGTGTGTTTGTGTGTGTCCGAGCCAAGTCTCCATTATGTCTGAATAGGATATCTCTCTTCTTACCTTGAATCTGCCTGTTTGCAAAAATGTGTGTACATTCAGTTAAACTAGGGCATGAGCGAATAAGTTTAGCTGTTATTCTGTTATTTCCATCAACTTTCTCCTGCAATGTTTTCCTTATTACACACCTGCATGAATGAATTGGCAGAAGGATTTCATGCCAGATTGTTTATTTGCTCATTACTTTCAGTCTAATTAAAACAAGATGGATGGCAGAAGCACAACACAAAGACCCCAAATTAATTAAGTGCAGAATAATTAAGTTTTATATACATTTCTTCACTCATATAGCATGTTTGCAGCACTCTGTTATCAATATCAGCGGGTTATTATTTATCCATTTTCCCTATTTGAACTCTGTGCCAAATTCATAAATTGTAATTTGTCTCACAACCTAATTTGCTTATCTCTGTAATTGGAAGTGTTCTGCCTACAGGTTTCAGTACAACCGAGGAAGAGATCCATCGGCTTTGTTTCTCCTTGACGTATATGCCATGCATATATCTGATCTCATTCAGTTCAGCCATGGCGCCAACATCCTCATTCATGTGCAGACACAGCTTCCGAGCCTCACTGCCAGTCTATTGTTAATGCCACACCCTCTACTGATAAGTAATTATACGGTATAGAAAAGTGCAGTGCTGCACTGGTATGATTTATGGAGGTTAAAATCATAGACAAATAAGCTGTATATGTTCTGTATGTAAGGATTCTAGAGTCAGACTTAGCTGTTTATAAGAGGCCATTCCTGTTGCAGATATACAGCAAAATGTTAATGCAAAGCCACTGTAGGTGTCATGTGCAGTGTGTAGGCAGCGACTGCTCTAACTCACATACAGAACATACTGTAGCTTACCAGCAGAGACACTAATGAAAATGTGAAATGTGAGTCTAGCAAACGAACCACATTAAAGCCTGTTTGGTTGATGCATTGTAAATCACTACAAAACATCTTGATCTGACAGACTGATTATCTGCGTCGCAAGCAGCTGCTTCTGTCAGTTAGATTAACTCCTTAACACCCAAGTTTCATGAGGGAGCATGTTGACATTATGAATTTGGCTCCTTTATTCCAGCTGTGACTGGACTCATACAGAATCCGATTTAAATCGGTCACTCGGAGTAGCTTGAGATAAGAAAACAGCCATTTTATTGAGAATGTCTAATCTAAAAAAAAAAAAAAATTTAAATGTGATCAGTCTAAGCTCCTTATTTGCATCTTACTATACAACCGATGGACCTGATTGTGTCAGTGAGTTTGACTGCTGCCCTTTTGACAAGAAAACCTTTGTTGAGCCGGTTAGCTTAGCTTAAAGCATTAAATGGGAGAAACTGCTCGGCTCAGTCCTGTGACGAGTCATAGAAAAATTTGTTGATGGGCATTAGAGTTGTTAGTAGGGGCACATTTATACCTCTGGACTGCTCCTGGCTAGCTCTTTTTCCCTCATTACCAGACCTTATGCTAAGCTAACTTTATCAAAATGTAATTTTTCTAGGACAGCTAAGCGAGTGGTGTCGATCGTCTTTGATACAGGGCTCCTATGGGTGCTGGAAATCCTTAAACACTAGAATTTGAATGTAGAGTTTTAATTTCTTCTCTGGAAATCTGCCGTGACACATAATTTTGGTTGTTTATAACATAAACCAAATGTAGTGTTTATTATAATAGCCATACACAATCGTAAGGTGCTGGAAAAGCTTTACAATCTACATTTATTTTGGAGTTTGACTTTTGGAAATGGTGTAGGAATACTATTTCCCAAAATATCTAGCAGTATATCAAGAACCATGTGAAGTTTGGTTTTTCTAGATCCTGATTTCAGTTTAGATTAAATAAATTAGGTTTTTTTAGTGCCATGGTCGTTCCATAATTAAATGTTGCTTGTTTATCTATCATCATTTTATTATTTGCATGTTTATCAGTTTTAAATTCAAGATTTATTTCAGTGTATCTGCCTTATATAAGATAATCTTTTTTATATGTTTATATAAGTGGTTAGTTTCTTTTCTTAGATTTCACCTGCCTTATAGGTGCTTCCTTTTTGCCGTTTTACTGATTTATATGGGCTCAATTCTTTTATTTTGCACTTGCACCTCCTTCTGTTTATGTTTGCTCTCAGTGCTGCTTGATAAACTGTATGTGCTGTTACAGGAGATTCTAAGTTTTAGGTTTTATTCTGTAAATCTTTTTAATCTGGACTTTGTCTTTAAGCTCAAACTTCTACATAGATAAGATTTTTATTCAGGTAACATGTAGAGTTTCCTCCAATGCCTGTCAAAGATGAAACCAAACATCATAAGAAAGAAAAAGAAACAAGCTGCATCAAAGTTGTGTCCCATAACTACATAACTACATAATTATGGTGTCACTATGTGTTATTACTGCACCACATGAGCAGGTTGGAATTCAGAGTAACCGAAATGGATGTTTCCTCTTTGTGTTGTCATGTGTGAAGTGTTGGCTCCAACAGAGATTGTTTGTTTACGATGCGCCTGTGCTCTTGAGTGCCTGGGTGGAAATTAAGTAGAAAAAGAGGAAGTCCTCAAACCACCATGAAAAAATATAATGACAGACTCCAATACCATGGCTTTCTTCGTTAAAAATATCTTTTTCTTTTTTATTCTCAGCGTGTGTGTGTCAAATGGCTAGACTGTGACCATTCACCTAGTTCCCAAATCCTTCATCCTCTTTCTGTGTCCGTCCCGTTTTCTCTCCTCCACGCTGCTCTGTCCTTATCCTCCCCCTGGGCTCTAACCATCTCAGCCTTTCTCTCAATGCACTTTAGTCTTCATGACTCATTTGCCAGTCTTCATCACTCTCTTGCTGCCTCATATTTCTTTCTTCCGTTGCATTGGTGTTTTAACTGACATCCTTGACAGTTAAAACGCCCCCTCCTTTCTCTTGTGACCCCCTCACTCTTTGAACATCCTCCTATATTCTCCACCGACTTATATTTCATCACCGCTGTGTAGCCTTCTTGCACCTTCGACTCTCCTCCAGTCGTCCCTGGACTCTTTCTTTTTTCGCTAATTTCTTCCCCCTTTGTCTCCTCAGATGTGGCCCCCGCTGAGCAGGAGAAGCTCTTCATCCAGAAGCTGCGACAGTGCTGCGTTCTTTTTGACTTCCTGTCCGACCCGCTGAGCGACCTGAAATGGAAGGAAGTGAAGCGGGCGGCGCTGAGCGAAATGGTGGAGTACATCACCCACAACAGGAATGTCATCACAGAGCCCATCTACCCGGAGGTGGTGCACATGGTCAGTAAAACGGGGAGGAGGGGTTAAGTTTGTGGTTAATGCTGATGATGAGGGTGAAACTCGGGCTGAGAATAGGGGCCGGCTGTCGCTGCGGGACAGAGCTGGTAGGAGCTGAGCACAGCTTGGTGTCCCAGCTGATGTTTTTTGTGATCAGGTTTTGATGTGGCTTTTTTTTCCTCGGGCAGAATGGCTGGCTTCTTCAAGGTGTCTATTCAGCCACCTTTTTTTTAATAAAAGGGTTTGTTTAGTATGTATGCTTGCTATTGCCTCCAAATAATTTTTCAGATCGTACCACACAGGAAAATGAGTTTGGTCCCGTGCTCCAGACATAAGGACACCAAGTCTACAGTAAAAACAGTAGGATAGTATACACCATAAGAACACAACATTGTCCCAATAATACTCATGTGATCATATTGAAACAGAATACAGTCAAATACAGTCCACAACATTAAAGTCAAATTATAAAGGGTAAGTGGCCAGTTGAGAGAGCTGTTGATTGAGCTGCATGTTATACAGGCTGACGGATTGAGGAATAACAGTTCTAAAACAGTTCTCTTCAGTATCTGCTTGATATTATCTTCTAGAAGTCTCTTCATCCAGAGTCAGGCTGCTCCAACTGAATGTTGGAGTGAAAGGGATGCTACTGTCCTCCACATTTTTCCTTCGTGTTCGAAGGATGAGTTTGGTTTACAGGCTAGAGGGTTTCTCTCGGTCAATGCCTCTGATTTGTCCAGCTGTGGAGATTTGTGGTGATATCCAGTTTTGTGCATGTTACCAAGCACGCAGATAGTTTCTAACCTGTTAAAGCTAAAAAAGGAGAGGGAAGACAGACATGACGCATTTTATTTTATTCATCAACTCTTGCAAAAGCTTCAGTGATCAGCAAGATTTAATTTATAACCTCAGATTTTACAATTGAACTGGACTCCTCAAAAGTCACCACCAAAAATCAATCTGTCCAATAATTAGATTTATGATTAAATAAAGTAAACAACACTGCACATAGGTTTGTGCAAAGATGCGAACATGATATGTCATGTTAAGCTTTAGCATGTTAGCACAGCTATGGGAAGCATTTGTGGAGGGATAAACATGGATATTGAAAACCTGGAAGTTGAGGGATTTCTATAACAGGAATGTTATAGAATGAGTTAAACTCATAAATGATGTAAAAGCCATGGAATTTTGCTGTGTACAATGAAATGAACTGTTACAGTAATCTCTCATGCATATGCTTCCACGTAATATAACAGAATGACATTCGTTTTCTGTAGCTGTTGACAAATATAGTTCTCATGTGCGTCAATGTGTGACAATGTTAACTGTCATGTACATTTCTTAATTTTTTCCAGTGTTCTGCCTCCTCAGCCTTTTTGTGTTGACAATACATAAGAAATACATTGAAAGAAACAGTCTGAGCTTAAGCCTATATTTAAAAAAATATTTTCCAGACTTACATCCACCTGATGGTAGCAATTTATATTTTGTCCTTAAAAATAGTTTGAAAGTTTGCCCATGAGAACGCGTGGGAACCCTGTGTGTAGCATATGATGTTAGCCTTTAAGTCAAAGCACAGATGTGGCAGAGCTTACTATTATTCACATTGTGAAGCCAGTAATGCAGTTTAGCTTCAGCTTTATACTTCAGTGTTTAAACTGCAGTATCTTCATAAATCGCCATCTCTAGGATAGGTTCGTCTTTCCCAGAATAGTCTCTCCACTGGTACAAGGCGTGTGATGAATGTTTCATTAGTCTAAAATCTGCATCATCTCATCTTTGATTTACAACTAAACTTCACCATCAGAGAATCCAAACAAACCCAAAACGATCACAATCATCGTTCTGCTTCTTAAGTGTGCAGAGGAACAGAAATAAAGCTATAAACACAGCGTAGCAAGAGTATCTTACGAGACTGTAAACTATTATCTTTTCATCATCAAAGCCAACAGCAGAGCCGCCATAATCATGGTTATGACATTTCCATTTACAGTTTCCATTGTGGAGTTAATGCACAGTCATCTTCACAGCCTGTTCTGGGCTGAAGTGCAGCACAGTCCAGATAGTCTATCTACCTTGTAGCCTGTCTTTTCAAACAAGGCTCCCAGTGTTTTAGTAGGCCACCTGCACTGTCCCATGATCTGCCTGGCAGGGAACAGCAGCCCACAGGGGAGTCAGTTGACACTGTGAGAGACCAGAAACACAACACACTTGGATTATTGTGGGCCAAACCCTTGGAGGCCAGTTGCAAGGACAAAGTCTAACATTAACCTAAAAAGAAAAATCATTTTAGAATGCCTAAGATAGTACACTACATAGACATTTACAGCTAAAATGAAAAATAAAAAAACAGTTGCCCTTGGTTATTTTTAAAAAAATATCCTTCCTGATAATTATTGAGCAACGAGAAAGCAAGAATTGGCAGGTTTTTAGAAAAATCATGAAACGTTGCGCTAAACTGAACACAAGGGTTAGATCCTGAATAACTGAGCTGTTCTCATATGATACCAGCAGTTATAATCAACCTTTCAGCTAACTTAATGTGACTCAGACTGTGTGGAGACGGAATAATGCCCCTTTTTATTTACTTTCCTATCTAATTCTCCCTTTTATTCATTCATTCGTATTCATTTTTTAACGTATTTATTTACTTTGCATTTGTTTTCTATTTATTTTTAAACCTATTTATCAATCCCCTCTTTTTATTTTCTCCAATGTTTTTATTAATGTATTTTATGTACTGTGGCAGCTGTTGACTATGTATCTCTACAGTGTGCAGTGAAAAGCACAAAATTCTGGTGTATTGAAAATGATGTTTATCGATGTGGCTTCTCTGTTGGTCTAATCGTATCTGTCTTGATGGGAAATATTTCTCCAAGAATGGGAAACTTCTGACAGGAGCTGTGTTCTGTGTTGTGTGTGTGTTTTTTTTTTTTATAACTTTGTAGGACTCTTTTGTGACATCCTGGGTAGAGCTCTGGTGTAGATGTGGTCTCAACATGAACTATGACTTTAGGTTATCAAAACAAAAGTAGGAAGTAAACTTTAATAGCGTGCTGTGCAGTAGAATAAACATTCACTGTATCGTTTTCACTTCTCTTCTCTCAGTTTGCTGTGAACATGTTCAGAACATTGCCTCCATCGTCCAACCCCACTGGAGCCGAGTTTGACCCCGAGGAAGACGAGCCAACACTTGAAGCTGCATGGCCGCACCTCCAGGTTGACATTTTAAACCATTTAATAATCTGCAAAACAGTGAGAGGTTTATAAACGGTTATTAATTTAGAGGAGCCACCCAGCATGACTGAAGTGTGCAGTTCTCTAGTTTCTGAAGTTCCCAAAACAATTTGTCTACCCCCTCAACACTGACTATGGTTACATGCATAAAATATTCCAGTTTTTGCCCTTTTTCTGAAAGAGACAGTGCTCCTAGTATGCTCCTTGGATGACTAATAAAAATAATATTCTGCTGAATTTCCTGTTTACAAACAGCAGTGCATACTCTGAGAAGCAAAACATGTTGTTTATCTTGAAATACTGAAAGTAAAGTTAAAATATAGAGAAGTGGAGCAGCTTTTGTCATTTTGCTTCATGGTTCAGAATAGGGATTTTCTGATCGATTTAATCAACCATGCAAATACAGCCTTCAACCACCTTCTTAAAGAAGTTGGCACTGTGATTAATATATATATATATATATATATATATATAGCTTTATGCCTTTTTGTGTTAAAAGTAGATGCTTTTAGCCTTGCAAACAGTGCACAAGTTAGTTTGTTTACAACAACTATAGCTACAAACAACTGACCACAAACTGGCAAGAGGCTGTGTGTCACAAACAGCAGGGACAGGTGCTTTAAATCTTTAAAAAAAATAAAAAAATTTCAATGTGATGTTTTCAAGGTCTGAAAAGTGCTTTGGATTTCGAAAAAAAATGCTTGAAACTGCTTAAAATTGGGCTTGTATTCAGAAGCCATATCTACTTACAAACATGCTGTATATGTATCATATGAATGCTCTCAAAACCAGAATCATTATCTGCATATTACACATGCCTTCATGATAAAATGCTACATCTGGAAAAGGGTCTTATTTAGACTATCCGAAGGTGAATATACTGCTTTATATTCTTAAATTTGGAATTTGATCATATCTGGAATAATGCTGTACATGTAGATGCAGCACTGAGCAGCACTGAACATTATGTAAACTTCACTTCACGCTTTTTTTTTTTGTTCTTGTTTCTGTTGCAGCTCGTCTATGAATTTTTCCTTAGGTTTTTAGAATCCCCCGACTTTCAGCCTAACATAGCGAAGAAATACATCGACCAGAAATTTGTTATGCAGGTAAGAAACAAAAATTTTTTGCCAAACATTTAGACTATGTAATTAAAAATAAATACAACTGCAAGACTCATGATGATGGTAACATTTCACTCCTCTTGCTTTGCAGCTCCTAGAACTATTTGACAGCGAGGACCCCAGAGAGCGAGACTTCCTCAAAACCACACTCCACAGGATCTACGGAAAGTTCCTGGGGCTGAGAGCGTACATCAGAAAACAGATCAATAACATTTTCTATAGGTCAGTGCAGGACTCTCACCACTCGGCTCATCTGTGAAACATGTGAACTGAGACAGCTGGTCAACTTATGAATCATTTCTTGTTGTTTTTACAGGTTTATCTATGAGACGGAGCACCATAACGGTATAGCTGAACTACTGGAAATACTTGGAAGGTATGGCCACCAGCCAGTGAATGCAGCTGTAATGTCCTTGTGGCTTTCATATAACATGTTATTCAATGCTTCCCTTTCATAGCAGCACCACCCGTAATTACATTAGTGAAATGTAAAAGATTCCTCTCCATCTTCTGTTCCATACAAGCTATGTAATCAAGCTGGACTACCTTTCAGATGTTCTGATAGCCCCTTTGTGTTTATTTCACAGCATAATCAATGGATTTGCCTTACCACTAAAAGAAGAGCACAAGATTTTCCTGTTGAAGGTTTTATTGCCTCTGCACAAAGTCAAATCACTCAGTGTCTACCATCCACAGGTGAGTTTGTACAGACATAGCACATAAATTATTGACAAAATGAATTTAAATGTTCTTGTACAGACCTGCTCTGAGCACACGCCTCCTCTTTTCACAAGAGCAGAAGGTCATTCTGCAGGTTTTGTCAAAAACTGGTGTTGCATGTTCCAGCAGATCTGTCCCTCAGGCATCAACGTATCCCCCGCCGTGTTACACTGAGTTTGCTTGTGCATAAATTCAAATTCTTTGACAGTTTAATGATGATTTGTTTATGTGTTTTGCAGCTGGCCTACTGCGTGGTGCAGTTTTTGGAAAAGGACAGCACTCTAACTGAGCCGGTATGTCAAATATAAATCATTATCATCTTTTTGCATAATGATGATTGCTGAAAGTCCCTACTTGATGCTCAAATTGATATTGAAATTAGAAGTCGGTGTTAGGCTTTTTTGTGTTTGTTGTGCGAGATTATGCTTTGCCAAATTATTGTTTTGTTTCAGTTCACTGACTTCCTATCCTCAAAGCTGCTATTGCCTTATCTGAATCACAATCAGGTTTATTGCCATGCAGGTTTTAATATACAAGGAATTTGCTTTGAGAAAATGAAGTTAACAATAAAAGAAAATATTGCAAAAATATTACAAAATATAAAAACGATTACAAGAAAATAGCTTAGATTTTTATATTATATTTTTTATATTATTTAAATATTTTTTTATTAATTGAATTAATTAAACCCTTTTTAACTGGTAGATATATTGAATTAGAGACCTTATTTACAATATTTTGTTCATAAATAAGAGTCACCTCTAGTAAACACAAATAAGAAACTTAAAAAAGGACAATATATCTCAGTAAAAAGGAAAGAGCTGTGAAGTTTCAAGAACTGGAAATTATTAGCAGAAATCTACAAAATAATATCGTTTAAGACTTTAACATGGCATACATTCCTTTTCAGATTTCATACTTTAAACAGAACTGTGTGAGAGAGATGTAACATATAATGTCAGGGGCTGGTGGTTGTGATGGATTAGAA